>BLKR01000482.1:0-505848 GCA_011170035.1 Teleogryllus occipitalis | reverse complement strand
AAGTGGAAGCGGAGGCGAAAGTGGAATTGGAGGTGGAGGCGAAGGCGGAGACGAAAACGAAGGCGAAGGCGGAAATAGAGGTGCAGGCAGAAGGCAAGGCGGGGGCAGAGGCGAAGACCGAGGCCAGGTTCGGAGGCGGCGCGAGGCGAGAAAACTAACTTCTTCTTGTATTGGTGCTCGTGAATCACAATTATTCTTAACTACTTCATGGACATTTTTTGAAAGTGGAAGTACAGTATTTACTTAAAATGTGAAAAGCACAAAAGTAATCGTGAACTCTCATGACTCGGGGGCGGATTTTAGTGACCTAAAACATCGACAAAAATGATCAATAACATACTCTTAAAATGTTTTTAAAATGTTCTAAGAGCAAAGAAAAATGACGCTAAAATGTGATCCAGTTGGAATTAACAACTCAAACTGTTTGATATTGTTCTGATGTAATTGAAGCATTTTCTATTCGTAAAGTGAACTCAGCTTGCTAACTCATAGTGTGGACTGTTCTTTACTAGAAAATTTCTGTCTTTAGTTATCCCCAAATCAGCCGAACCATTGGCGCTGATAGGCGTCACAGGCGTCGTATAGATTACATACTCACTATGACTGACACAACAATTTCTGAGCGAAGAAATCAAATAGGGTACTCAGGACTTCTATGGAGAACATTTTTGCCTCTCGTAGATATTATTTTGAAGTAAGTACTATTAAATGATATTAAAATCAAAGAAATCAGCGAATAATGCATTACATATTATTGAAAAAGGTACAAAGTGACTTATTAGTCAAAATCATCGACAAATGCAAAGAAAACATCACACAAAATGGATCATTTCCTTTTGTTATAACAAAAAATTAATTTCAATAGTAAACGATGTTGTTCTAAAATGACAAGAAAAAAATACATTTTATTACAATCCCCCCCCTACTCTGACACTTCGGGAGCACACGAGATGATAGCAATCGTAATGAAATGTGAATAATTAGTGCTATTTATAATATACTAGATATTAACTTTGATTCAAGTAGCAATAGTTAAAGCAAAAATTTTAACGAATGTAAAGTAATTACTAATCAAAAGTATTTGGCAAGGAACTAAAACTATTAAAATTCCCACCTTGTCGACAAGAAACAATGCGCGTAAAAATATTATCAGATCGTTGTGCTTTCAAATAAATAATAAAAAATAATGCTCTTGATTTAATACATCGATACCACTAAGAATTCACATACCCAAAATTCGTTTGTTGTTGATGTAAAGATAGTTACTGACATTAAAATGTAACAATGCTTCTATTTATTATGAGAATGAATTTTGAGAAATGTAGAAGATCTAATTTTAGTAACGTAGCCAACGAAAGCTGCTTGTCTAATGAATGAAACATTGGTAAACGCGTCATCAACCACAGATACTTAATGTAAATTACTTAATGCTTCTTAATGTCTTGACAAAGAGATCCTCAAACGAATGTCCCGAAGGGATACAAGAAAAAACGAGGAACGGAGGCAACTGAACAGGAAGATAAATGATGTCATACATTCCAAGATATTTTAGATATCGTAAATGTAATTATTTTATTACTCGAATGCAGAAATAGCTCAAATCCCTATAAAGCATTTGAGTAATTGCAAGTAACTGTGTGTGTGTGTGTGTGTGTGTGTGTGTGTGT
Organism: Teleogryllus occipitalis; assembly: GCA_011170035.1. Classification (NCBI taxonomy): domain Eukaryota; kingdom Metazoa; phylum Arthropoda; class Insecta; order Orthoptera; family Gryllidae; genus Teleogryllus; species Teleogryllus occipitalis. The sequence continues at coordinate 504,181 of BLKR01000482.1, read as the reverse complement.
TTGCGTGTGGTGTAGGTGCGGTTCCGTCACTAACAGACCACTTCTTGTCTACCAATCGAGACGTATGATATGCCATTCGACGCATCTGGATCTCCTGGTGGAGAACTGATAATTTGTTTTCAAAGCAGAACGGAAAATCCTAAGAAATTTTCAACATCCTGTTTTTTCGTGTTTTAGCACTGCGATCTTATGGGGTAGACGGAGAATTAAACCAATGCCACCTAAATTGATCTATTCTGGTGGCGTTGATTACACCTTAGTACCCTATGGTTATTTTCAGTTCACAACACTATAATTTCCTTCCATGAGGATGGAAACATTGATTCTTGATAAACGAATATTATTATTGATATTTCGGGGCAGAATGTTGTAAATTTGTAAGAGTGAGGTATTTCATGCGTATTTTTTGTAATAAATTTGCAAATGACCATAGAAGATTAAATTTAAAGAACATGAAAACCAGAAATGTAAGTAATACTAGAGAATACATTTTTTAAGCGTGCAAAGATCGATTTTCAGCTTAATGTAACTTATAACTTATTCACATAAATATAAGAAATAGTAACCTTTTAATGCACATATATATATATATATATATATATATATATATATATATATATATATATATATATATATATATATTGAGACGAGCTCGAATATATGCCCTGGTAACGGACCGAACCATGTGTAAAAATTCCCAAGATACCGTCTTCGGCAGTTCGCTAATTTGAACGCGGCGCGAGAACCCCGTCACTCTCTGACGTCGACCGCGGCCGCGTCGAGCGAAACGCTTGTCCACGAATAAGAAATTCGAAAGATAAGCTTGGGAACGAGATCTTGTGATTGGCCGGTATCCGAAAAACGAGGGAAGCCAACGGCAAGAAATTTTTTCCGGTAAAAGTTGAAAGACTCTCTCTTAGGAAAATCTCGGAGGAGGACGGATCGCTGCGGAACGCGTCTCACCAATCACGTCAAAACCGTTATAAGTGATGGTTAATGAAGAGAAACCGGTCGCGGGTCGCTAGCAGTGAACTTCACGTGAGATTGTTTCATCCGAGTACGGGAAGAGAACGAATACTGTACTCGTTTTTTTATTCATAATTCACGACGGAAGAGAAACGTGTATCAGTGGGGGCGAATTATGTGAATTCGGTGAGGGCTGAATGGGACTCTTTTCCGGCTTCCGCGAACAGTTTTCTGCATCGCCGCTACGTCACATCACCGAAGCAAGGAGCCAAGGCGATAACCATTCCGGAAAACACCGCCAGAGAAACATTTGTGTTGAGGAAGGAAGACGGGCGCAGAGGCGAGGCCGAGGCAATTCTCAGCCGAGAAAACTGGTGCGGAAACGCAGCGGAAGGAGGGGCGGAGGATCGTGGAGGCCAGGCTACCCCGGCGCGTCGCCAGCACGAGCCGTCGCTACCAGCGCGAGAGCCCGGAGGTCGCGTAAGGTGCGATCGCCACGTTCTCCAAACGCCGAGGCGCCAAGGCGCCGCTCGCAGCACTCTACTAGGCCAGTTCACGTAAAACCCCATTGGAGAAGCGTGAGTACCCGTGCGACAGAACGGTCGCAGTAACGAAAAAGAGGTAATCGAACAATGTTAAACCACACTATTCTTTTAAAAGCTTTTCAAATGTTACGCATTTCAAGCCACATTTGTGAATGCTGGCGTGTGGAACTCTTGAATGAAAGCTATGTCAAGAACATAAGTGATTAATTTGCTTTAAACAAGTTGATTGAGTGTTTAAAGAGGTTTATAAAGTGTTCAAAGTTCATATAGTAAATTTATCTGCAGTCTGTGCTGAGTTTTCTAAGCATTGGTGGTTGAAGTGTATTGTGAATTAAAAACCACTTTTAAGAAACGAAAGCAATTTAGCGCAGGGAATTTAAAAAAAATTGTGTGTTTTGTGTCCTTAAGACGAAGGTATTCCTACACCAACTGGTGCATGAATTACAAAATTATTTAATGAATGACGAAATAAGGTGTTTTTTTATGAGATAGCGATAATTGCTTCGAACATGCATTTCCGAGCACGAAGGTTGTGTTCTAAATGTGATTATTTGTGAAGGGTTGTTATTTTTGTTGAATTTGTGTGTTGTGTTTTTCTTTTTGTTTCTTGATTGTAGAATATACAGCCTTGTATGCCAGAGCCACAAGTGTTTTGCTTTGAGTACAAACCTGCCCGTAGTCCCCACCCAGGTGCATTTCCAGACATAAGCCTCATCAAGGCAAACGATTCGAAACAACTCGAGAGGTCTGACGTCGGGACGGCAGTGAACTGTCGAACGACGCCGGTAACGCCCACGCGATCTCACACATCCTTAGGGCTAACGACTCCTTATCGCAACAGAGTTGTATTATGCGCGGCGCGTCGGAGGGAAGGCCACGACGTGTGTTCCGTCGCAATATATATATATATTTTGTAACCGCTTGTCGCCGGTCACATTTATAACCAACGGAAAATGGAAGCTATAATACCCGACATTAGGCCCTACACGTAGTTTCTACAGTGGCGAAGAGATGGCGTAAGTCAGAGAAGGATTTCTGAACGCACTCAGCCCGTAGCCAATCAGGAAATTTTCGTGGAAATACGGACGTGGCGTGAACTTGCGTCAAAAAAGAGCTCGCTCTTTCTGGTTCGAGACGGCAAGGAGAACGGTTGTCTACGAGTACGCCACATGGTCGACGAGGGACACGCGAAGATTGTGGAACACAAAAAGCTTTAATAAAAGGTAATTGACTGAGTACTTTTCATGGACTTACGTACTGTGAATATCGTGAGATTACATGGAATTAGTAAATGAATATTAAACAAGAATGCAATGAATGAAAGAACGACGGCGGTAATAGATCGAAATGAATCTGTAAAACCACGTTGCTGCATTCTTGTTGCTAGAAAAGAGGACTATTGTAACATAGGACATGTTTCTTCTTTGTTACAGCTTTAATATATTTCATATTTTTAATATATTTCATACTTTTCATATATTCTTTATTCTTATTTTTGGGAATTTCACTTTGGAAATCCTATGATGAAATTTTGAAAGTTATGAGAAAGACGGATTATCCAAACAACTAGTTTGACTTTTGCCATTACGAAGTCATAACTTGGAGTTTCGGACTCGCATTCTGAAGCGACCATCGCCTCTGCGAAAGCTGTGGTGAATTTTCGACTGGGAGACGGTGTTCGGAATACTTCAGTGCGACAGGCCACGCAGGGACCGTTGCAGAAGAACGACGACCTTGAGGCGCGAGGGTCGCGCGACGGGCCAACTACACAGCGCGGGACCAACTTGCGGAGCTCGCCGGTCGTGAGTCATATTAAAGCAGAAAGAACACTCACTTAATTTCAGTCTGGAAAAAAACGTATGAGATAGGATTTTCATTATACTAGCCAAAACGTTGTAATGTGAGCTTCCCTCAATAATAGACGTTGATCGGGCAAGTTTCTGAGAACATTGGTCTTGCTTGCCAGTGGTTTTATTTTTTTTCGACAGTCGTAACAAGAATCAGATTAAAGTAATTCTTTATGTTTATGATAGAAGTTGTTTGTACAGAATTATTTATTTAGTCATATTTTAATGATTCAAATCATTTAAGAGACGTTATGAAACAAAATTTTGTGTTGAAAGGCTATGTAGAAGCCGAAGGTCAAATGTGACTACTGAGTGTAACGTAAATAGTGATTTAAAAGGTAGTAGTGAATTTCTAGTATTGTGTGTATGTATTTTTCTTTTACAGGATGAATATGTGAACTATGATTTGTGTGTCTCATGTGTGATATTCTTTGTGAAGTGTAAAAATGTATCCATTGCTTGTTTTCTTGTAAACAGGGATCTGAATTATTATTATTCTAGTGAAAAACTGCAGTTTAGGTAGGGAATTAGCTACCATGAGTTTACGAAAAATAAGAACATAGGAGGATCTGTGAATTTCATTTGTACAGTGATTTTCATTCGATAGAATACATGTAATTACATTGATGTAAACGAAAAATGTAAAATTTGTTACATTTTGGCGCTCTAGAATATATGTTATTTGTCATTTAAAACTGAAAAATTGTATTGGTTTGTTAATTGATCAGTAGTTTAACAAAGACGAACCCACTACCAATAGGGAAGTTCATCCGTAAATTGAGACATTCCCAGGGATGCGTGACGGTGTAATCACACGTCGTGAAGTAGGCAAATGACAGATCTACTTTTGTAATCGGTGAACGACGAGGGGTACGGTTACAATATAATTCTTTTAATTAACAGAGCCTTCCTTCCTTTTCCCTTACCTTCCTAGAGGAACTTTTGGAACGATGAAATATAAATGTCTGAAGTCAGGATTATCAACTTGCCCCCTGAAATGCAAGTGATATGTTTACACCGCGCATCTGAGCCCAGCGCTCACCCATAACCCAACGGTCACCTACAACCAGTCTCTTCTTTTCCTTGTGTGGAAAATCAAGAAGAAAGCGAGCTGTTGGTCTCTAAAGATACAGAATGTCAAAATCAAACCAAATGATTTCGTCGAGCTACTAGAGACACACATACAAAAAATAGTGGTTCAATACCGATCAAATGGGATTAATACAAGTGAAGATGATTTAAACATACATTTTTAACCAAGACTAGAAGAAAATAAAAATCAATTTCAAGAAAAAAGGCTTAGAAATGTATATGTGTCTGGCCCTTACGTAAAAATACGCAAAATAAAGATTCGTCAAAGTCGTTAACTTTTCATTATTCTTTACAGTATACCAACAGCATTTAAAATTGTTCATTCGAATAAAACAGGCAACTTTTTAAACATCCGATGTATAATCATTACCAAGAACAAAATTTATCTGAAACACGTGAATCCTTTTCTTTTAATTTCCAGGTAGAACTTCAGTAGTTCCAATTCAGGTATTGTAGTGCAACGGGGAATCGAATTTTGGAGTTGTAAATAATATAAAATATATATAATATTTCTTTTGTAAATTCAATTTGGTAAAATGGAAATATTTGCTTGTATATTTTAAAAACCAATCAATACTCCTACCATTAGCTGGAACTTAGCATTATATATATATATATATATATATATATATATATATATATATATATATATATACGAGGGACATTCAATAATTAAAGAGACAAATTGACATAGAAATGAAACAGTTTATAGGATCAGTTTTGTACTTTTATGACTTAAGGTTGGCATCACTGGGATGAGCTGAAAACACCTGACGGATAAAAATTGGTTTGTTTATAACCTCAAAGTTGCTTGCAACAATGGCGTGTCCGCTTGAAGTGTCCACATTAGTTGAACAACGTTCAGTGATCCGTTTTTTGCTTTCTGAAGGTGAAAAACCGGCTAAAATCTTTTCTCGAATGATTTCACAGTATGGTGCAACTTGTATGAACCGCGGAAATTTTTATAAGTGGGTAGAACAGTTCAAAAACGGTCGAACTTCAGTGACTGACGAGGAACGTCCTGGCCGGCCAGTTGAAGTGTCAACTCCTTCGCTTGAAACTTGCATTGACAACATTATTCGTGAAGACCACCGTGTTACAGTTGAAATAATAGCAAAAAGAGTTGTAGTTAGTGTTGGCACAGTGCATAACATTATCAGCAACAAGCTGAAGTACAGAAAAACAAGTGCAAGGTGGGTCCCGAAAGAGTTAACACAACAACACAAGGAAACAAGACTCAAAGTGTGTACAGAGTTGAAAGAACGCTATGAAAGGGAAGGTGACCCTTTCCCAAACAAGATTTTAACGTGTGATGAAACTTGGGTTCACTATTTTGAACCAGAGTTGAAAAGACAAAGCATGGAATGGAAGCACACTAGCTCACCTGTCCGAAAGAAATTCAGAACGCAAGCATCAGCGGGAAAAGTCATGTTGACCGTCTTTTGGGATGCCCAAGGTGTCATCTTTTGTGATTATTTGGAAGATCAGCGTACAATAAATAGTACCTACTACTCAGATATGCTGATGAACAAAGTAAAGCCAGCAATGAGAGAAAAACGTCGTGGATCTCAAAGAAAAGGCGTGAAATTGCTACACGACAATGCTCGCCCTCATACCGCCCAGCTGACCCAAGAAACCATTCGAAAAATTGGTTGGGAGATACGTCATCCTCCGTACAGTCCAGATTTGGCTCCCTCGGATTTTCATTTGTTTGGTCCACTCAAAGAGGCATTGAGAGGGAAAAAGTTCAGCAACAACGAGGAGGTCAAGGAATTTGTGGGAAAGTGGCTCAAACAACAAGACAAAGACTTCTTTGCAACTGGTATAAAAAGCTAGTTCATCGTTGGGACAAGTGTATTAATATTGGTGGGGATTATGTTGAGAAGTAGTAAAAGTATCGTTTTGTAAAAATACACACTTTTGTTTCTACATCAATTTGTCTCTTTAATTATTGAATAACCTTCGTACGATTATTGATGCGTAAGGAAACTGAAATGTACTCTAATGAGTTTTGTTTTACTTATTCGACAGTGGCGTAGCTAGATTACAACCGAAAATATGACTTTCACTCCATTTTCGTTTCAATTTTATTTTAATTTAATTTTCAGAATGTGGGTCCAGGTCACGCGATAGGGATCGGAGACATAGGAAAGCTGATTGCCAAGAGTATACATATACAGATGAAAAGGTTGTTCCACTAAGAGACCCTAATCTCACAATCAGTGAAACCCTATCTTTGGAGCAAAGGCGGGGATTTTATTCGAGGTCTCTGACTACAGGAATTTCGCACCAGTCCAGCTACGTCCCTGACATTCGTAGAAAATTGCTAAGGCATACAGTTTGCTCTATCAATTGTATTATTTATTACTCTGCATTGTAGTAGCAAGCTTGCATCAGTACGATATATGGAACATACGTCGTGTCAAATAAAACTGCAGTGGGCTGAAAGATAGAATAATATAGCGCGCCAAGAAAGTCTCTCTGCATTCGCACCGTGGTGGCAAGATAGCTCGTAACATAAATTATGTTGGTAACTCGAGCTGAAGCTTCAAATTGTAAATTGCATACTCACTAGAATCATAATAGATGCTGAAAGGCTTGCTCCCTTCACTTGTTTCCCTGTGATCTGGTTGCTATCAACATAAATACAATTTTTAATAGGAGGCCCTGATTCGGTTTGATTGATTTTTTCGTGTTTCCGGGCGCGTCAACTGCTTTGGTCATTAGTCCCGTTAGTGTAGTGCATGTTTTTATCTCGGGAGATGGCGGTGATCTTACCCCGCTGGATGGCGAGATCCGTCGCCGACCTACCGTCGGCTGCTGGGGTTTCCCCCTAACCACGACTCTCCCACAAGCAGGGCACCGGCCCAGCCGGGACAAGCTCTAAGCTCCCGACCAGTCTCCCGGAATACGTGGTAGTGTAGTGCATGTTAGTGTAAGTGTGTGTGTAAGGGGAGAGGATAGGGCAAGGAAGAGGAAGGACAGATCGCGCGCGGACCGTGGCCCGTTACTGCTCCGGCATTCGCCTGGTGTTGATAGAGGAAACCACGGAAAACTACCGATCAGAGCAACCGGCCGCTAGAATTCTCCTCTTGACAGCGACTGAATTCGACCTAGCTGAAAAGCTAGTGTCGAAAAAATTGTCGCCGTCAGGGTTAGAACCTAGGACATCCCGGTCAGAGGCGCTGCAGTGACTTCAGTTGATGCACTGAGCTACCGCTCCCGGTCCCTGATTCGGTTCACTGCCGTGGGACTTTCGTGGCGCACGTGCATACGCCATTAATATGAATGACATTAGATTCTTTGAGATAAGGCTGTAATAGAATATGAAAGAGCTCAGAACATCTAAGACCGGTTGAGAAGAGGAGACAGGGGAAATTAGATACGAGAAAAGAACAACGGCATACATTGTGGGAAGGACTAAGTCATGTCGTTTCCTGAGGCAACACGGGGGTGGGTACGCCTCGCAGGCGGCGCGCATCAGCATGTAAGCGCCACCGCTGAGGTAATGAAGCGCAGGCCTCCCATGTCGCGCAGCCCAATTACGCGCGCGTCCCTCCGCTCCCCTCTCCCCCTCAGTCGCTTCCTCCACCTCCGTCCTCACCCACCTTCTGCCTTCCCTCCATCTCCTCCTGGGTCCCGCCATAGACTCGGCCGTTCCCTGCCTCTTCACCCACCTCCACCCTCACAGACACCCTCGCCTCCACATCCGCCTGGCCCTCCACCTCCATCTGCGCACTCGACTTCCCCTCCGTCTCCACCTACATCCTTCCCTTTCCCTCCAACCTCCTCCGTCCTCAACACCACATGCCCCCTCGCCTCCATATTCGCCTGGACCTCCATCTGGCACTGGACCTTCCACCCCATCTCCTCCTTTCCTTCCTCCTCCATCCTTCTCTCTCCATCCTCCCACCTCCACTCTCAACACATGCGCCCTCGCTTCCACAACCGCCTGGCCCTCCACGTCCATCTGCGCACTCCACTTCCCCTCCATCTCCACGTTTCCCATCTTTTACTCTCTTTCCTTTTCCTCCACGCTCAACTCCACTTCAGCCCTCGCATCCACATCCGGCTGACCTTCCATCCGGCAGTCGTCTTCCACTCCATCTTCACCTTTCCTTCCTCCCCACCCACCCCTCTTCACCCTCACCATATGCGCCCTGGCATCCACAACCACCGGGCCCTCTACCTTCATCTCCAACTTTCCCTTCTCCTCCGCACTCCCCACTCCCCTGTTTCCTCCCATACATCTCCCCTCCCCCACATGTACCTAGTCGTCCACCTCTATCCCCCACTACCCTTACCCTTTATCTCCTCCCTCCCTAACTCTTCCCTCATTCCCCGCTCTCCTTCGCTTCCTCCTCCTCTTCACCGGCTCTTCTATCCTCCCTCGGTCCCCTCTGCTCTCCCGCCGTTTTCTCTACCTCCACCATCTCCTCTACATCCGGCCACCCTCCCCTTCCACATCCGTCCTCCCCTGTTCCTTCGCTCTCGCCGCAGCCACGCCGACTGCCCCCGCCCCACATTCGAACCCCTGCCTCTGCAGGCGCCGACTATGCAACCCTCGCGACGCGCGACGCCTCCGCCTCCGCCGTCACGGCACCGCTGACGCCCCGCGAACCTCCGACGACTTGATCTCCCGGCTTTCTCATTTCGACGCCGCGCCGCCCCGAGCCCCGACTTCTCAGCGCCCCGCTGGCGCAATCCTTTTCAGCCCTTCCATTTCCGCACTTTATCACCGCCGGAGCGCGATTCCTTCTGTGCAAATCCACGCCCGCCCATTTTCCTCCAAATTTTCTCTCAGATTCTCTCCGCATACTGCTAAACAGAGCAAAGCTACGTATGTGCTGAGTTCATTTTAAAAGGAGAGGTCATTTGCAACTCAATTTAAGGCTGTGTAATCGTAATATCGTACTGCTTAAATTTTTAATGACATCATTCATGTCTTTCAGTGAGATGTCATCTTAAGAACGCCTAAATTGACTTTATCAAACGTTTCTACATATAAAGACTGAAATACGAGTATATACGGAATTGTTTCAAAGGGATGCGTCAGTAAAGAACAGCTCTCTCAATTCCTTTCTACATCAACATTCGGTTGAAAAGTAGATATGATTTGCAAATCTCATATTCTATTCAGAGAATACTAATTATGCAATTAATTTTTAATTTTAAATTACTCATAAAATCACAGCCGTCGTCCTGGACCATGATATAAGAGCGTTAATATGGGTGTATTGCGGGTAGCGTTCGATGCTCAAAAAAGTTCGCAAAACGTAGATTGTATAGTAATGTCATGGTAAGCATGCTAATGTGAAAATATATTTTTATAAAATTAAGTTCAACACAACAGGGATAAAGTAAACCAAGTTTGAAGATAACTAATTTTTGTAAATTTGAAGGTCAGATCTGGAGCAGTAGAATATAAATATTTTTTTCCGGACTTTTTCCAGCTTCAGGGGATGTCGATTTCGACTATCCGCGACGGATACCCTCTACGTCCATCATTGGGAAACGTATTAATCTTTACACTGGACAAACTTCCGGGATCCTCGGTCTGTAGTCAGCAGACTCACAAGGCGTTCCGTGAACTTACACATACATGAAAGACAAGGGACAAAAACCATGCCCTCTGCGAGACACTAACCCGCGACTCTTCCAACCGAGGAGCTGAGACGGCACGCGCTCTAGCCCTCTCGAGCATCCAGATAAATATTATTTATTTTCAAATTCTTGAAAATGCGAGAAAAATGAAACAGGAAATATGACACACTGTAGATGTAGCATATGGGCAAAGAAACATGTTGAAACGTCATGAAAATCAAGCACGATTTTGAAACTGAACGGGCACGATAACCCTGCCATTTTGAATTTCCTTCGATTTGTTTCACCTGAACGTCACGAATGCTCCCACTACGTCTCATTGACTCACTCAGCGAGCCTTTTCCACCTTCTCAATCGCCAAGGCGCTCGTGGCGCGTGCCTCTCCCCTCCACCTCTCCCCTCCCTCTCGCGGGTGTTCGCACGCAAGCAGCGGCGCGCAGCATCTTCAAGCCATCGCGCGCCGCACAATACAGAGGGCACCGCGCCGCCGCCGCCGCCGCGTTTCCGGTTAATTTAACGCCAATTGAAAGGGCGCGCCCGAAACGCCGCGCAGAGGCGAGACCCGCAGGGGGCGTCGAGGCGCCGAGGGAATCGGGGCGAGGGGGCCGCGGAGGCGGCGGAGCCATGGGGACGCAGAGGGTATGGGGATCGGCGAGCGAGGAGGGGAGGTGAAGGCGGCGGGGAGGTGGAGGCGGCGGGAGTGGTGGGTCAGCGGAGGCGGCGGGGATGGCGGCTGGGGAGGCGGCAGGGGTCGCGGCAGGGAAGGCGGCAGGGGACTCGGCAAGGAAGGCGGCAGGGGAGGCGGCAAGCAAAGCGGCAGGGGAAGCGGAGGTGGCGGGAGCGGTAGGGCGACGGAGGCTGTGGGGTCTGCGGGACGACGGAGGCGGCGGGGCGGCGTGGGCTGCGGAGGTGACGCGGGCTGCGGAGGTGGCGGAGGTTGCAGGGGAGGCGGAGGCAGAGGGGCGGCGTGGGATGCGGTGGCGGCGGAGGCGGCGCGGACAGCGGAGGCGGTGGGGGTGGCGGAGGTAGCAGGGGTGGCGGGGACGACGGGGATTGTGGGGGTGGTGAGGTTGGGGGGTGGCGGAGGCGGTAGGGCGACGGAAGCGGTGGTGTCGGCGGGGTGACGGAGGCGGCGGGGTTGGCGGAGGCGGCGGGGACTGGGGTGGCGGCGGAGGCAGCGGGGCGCCAAGGGCAGCGCGGGCGGAGTGGTGGGTGGCCACGGGGGACGGGAGGAGGGGCGGTGTCGGGGCGGCGCGTCTTCCTGAGCGCCGACAATCGAACGGACGCGCGCGCCGGAATGCGCCGCAGCCGCCTCGCGTTCACGCCGGAGGCGATAGGGCAGCGAGCGGAGAACTGAAGCGCAAAAGGAAACGGGAGGACGAGAGGAGAGGAGGAGGAGATAAAAAGGAAGAGGATTGGAGAGGAGGAAGAAGGAGGAGAATAGGAGTAGAAGAGAAAAAGAGAAGAGGAGTAGAAGGGAGAAAGAAGAGATGAATGAGTGGCAGGAAGAGGAGAAAATGAGGTTGACGAGGCAGGAGAGAGCGCGAGGAGAAATGTGAGTGGACGAGAAGTAAGAAAATATGAAAAAATTATGACACTAAGAAAGTCGCGAAAAGAGGAGATGGAGGAAGAGAATAACGCAGGTGACGAGGCGGGTGAGAAGAGGTGGTTACTGATAATGGATGAGAGAGAAATAAGTACGAGCGAGGAGACCGTGAAGGTAATTATTAAGTTAGTAGTAAGGAGTAGTAAGGAGATGAGGCAGAAAGAAAAATACATAGGACATTTATCTTCAAAATCAAGATAAATATAATGATGATTGATGCTCTAAAATATTAAGAGAGAAGTAGGGATGTTTGAAGAAAATTAAGGAAAAAAACACAACAATAATATGTACTGTTTGGAGGAAATATACTATATTTTACTACAAAAAGTCCGTAAAAATCCGTAGATAATTAGTTGTTATAATCATGAGGCATGCGCCGAACACAATTTGAGAAGTAGAGTGGGGGAAGTGATCGGATGAAGAGTAGACAGCGACAACCTGCAAGAGGAAACATAATGCAGAAACCGGAAACGGGCGTCAGAAGGAGGGGAATCAAGAAACAACCGAAAGCGAGGACAAGGGTGGCAGCGGAGCCGCAGCGGGCCAGGCCACACCTCGGGGGTGTTGAGCCGGCTCCTTAGGAGGGTCGATATCTTGGCGCTTTGCTTCCAATAAAACGGGAAGGGGTGATGGGGCTCCGGGAATGCGGGCGGGCGGACGGACAGTTTGTAATAAGGGCGGGAGGCGCGGCCGGTTGCCGCCACCTGGGCGTGACGGACCGCGAAGGGCTCTAATCAGCGTGGATGCTCCGCGCGCCTCCACGTCTGGGAGACGTGGGGTTACGCGCCCCCCCAGGGGAGGGGGGGCAAGCACTGGAGGTCAATGCCGTTCGCGAAGAGCAGTCTTACGCAATACACATGTTACAACTGCGCCTAATGCTCGTAAGTTTCATGAAATACATAAACATACTGAAAGTAATGTATTCTGACAAATAAGGTTGTCTCAAAACCTTAATAATCGTCTTTTTTTGTTATTTTGTTGACTCATCCCAGGCTATGCAATTACGGAGAGTGCATTGTTCCAAACGAACGAGAGTAAAAATATTAAAAGAAAATTGAATTTTATTTGAGTTTGACACACGATATTAATTTTATCAACAGTTATTTCCAAAATGTAATAAAAATCTTTTTGTTTCAAAAAGTTCTAAAAGAAATTTCTTAGTTACCATTATTATTTGTGTTTAAAAAATGGATTTTAAGAAATTTGATTTAGAAATAATCGCCACAAATAATGTTATTATTATTATTTTTATATTGTTTTTAATATTAGTACCATTAATGCTGAAATATAACGGTCACGGATTTTACTTTTCGAATTGGCAAACTCATTCCACTCAACAACACTGGAACAGTCAAAATACAGCAGTTTTGATGTTTTTGCCAATAGAAAAACTTCAAACAGATAACAGACGTAATTCAATTTCCTAAAAGTGTTTTAATGTTTTATTTAATTTATGACAATGTCTGAAGATATTGTTTACATTCAGGAACTTTATCATTACCGCGTAATATTGAGTTTAAAGACCAAATATATGTTGAAATTATGTTTTAATTTCATGTGTGTGTTTATCATTCCGACTCGGGTTTACATTTTTTACATTTCATTTTTATTGTGGAACCAATTGAAATTAACTTAATTTCATTTACTAAATTTAATAATAAATTTATTGGGTTTAATATGCGGTTTATACAATATTTATTACTTTATACTAAAGTTAACCTGTCTACTACCCAACATAACACGCTTAGGGAAGATGACATTTCTTAACGATTTATAAGAGTCATCGACACAAAACTTCGCAAACGAACTACTGTTGCAAAAGGGGTTTTACCCCAAAATTTATGTTCACACGCATTGTACAGGAATAACTACTTTTGTTATTATTTACTATGGATTTTATTATTACTTATTACGAATTTAGAATAAAATGTTTTTATCAAGAAATGAGGAAAATTCTACGGAACCCAGAACTCTCAGACACTTTTCGTCACTCTCGGTAGCGAGGAGAGAGGCAAAAATGCTGGCTGTTTCGGAATCTGATGCAGTAGTGAGGTAATTAACATCAGCATCAAAGGCAACATACGCAAACTTTTATAAAAAATATATATATGAAAGCTAAGTGTAATGTTGAGTTTCAATTTCTTCTTTTTTCAAAATAGAGATAAATGATACTTTACTGCTGGAAATGGCTGTTAAAGTTGTCCATCATTTGCATACTGATTTACAGGGATATTCTTCAACAAGTACATTCTGATCTAATGTCTACACTGAATAAAAGACAATAAGTTTATATTACTAATGATCTATCATCTCGTACGGAGAATGTAGAAGAAATATTTCATTAATCAATCTCTTCAACAATAATGTAGTATTATTGCTTTTGAAAGTTATTATGTTCATACTGACGGATCGAATTGTGTGAGACAAGTATGCTGAACAAACTCGCGCACCGTAGCGCTCTCTCCACAAAAGCTGATTTGGCGGTGTTGAGGGCGTCACTTGAACGAGGTGAGTGGGGTGCAGGAGGAGTAGCAGGGAACCTCCCTCACGAGAAGTACGCAAAGTAGAAAACTGGGCGAAACCAGGCGAGGAGGGAGGCTCGGCACGGGGCCAGGAGGGCAGCTGGAGACACCGGGCAAGGGACGCGTGCAGGATGCGGCTGTGGGGGGGCGGGGGGAAGAGGCGCTGGGGGCGGAAGGAACTCCGGCGACAGGAAGCTGCCGCTGCCTCCGGCGGCGCCACCTCCACCTCCGCAGCCTCCGCCTTCACTGCCTCCACCGCCGCCTCCTCCGATTTCACAGCTTCCTTCGCGGCCGCTGCCGTCACGCAGTCGCCGCACCTCATACGCCCCGCCTCACCCCGGCTGGTCCCCGCGAGGCCCCCGCAAGGCCACTGCAAGGCCCCAGCTTCGCCCCCGCCTGTCCCTCGCCTGTCTCTCGCCTGGCCCCCGCCTGCTCCTGCTTGGCCTCCGCCTGGCCCCCGCCTGGCCCCCGCCTGGCCCCCGCCTGGTAGAATATTTCAGAATAAGAGTTAAGACGTAACACGATGTTTAATCCGCGACACACATGTCAACATCCTCGACCTACATCGTTACTAGGTCTCCACCACCTCCAATACCTCTCCCTCCTCTCGCGTAGGTTGGGTCTAGCTTAACGCCGCGCGGTGGCGCTGACGGAAGTTGGGCGAGAGTCAGGGCGGAGGTTATGGAAGAAGGGCGTCGGAAGAAGCAGAGTTGAGTGTTGCGAGTGGCGGTCCGAACTTACGATATTACAATACATACGGGATTTGTGGTGGAAGGTCGAAAGTTCCAGGCAGTTGAATTTAGGATTTCACCATTTTACGTGTTTTTTATTCCACAGCTTAATCATTTTCCATATCATACATTAATACACAATTTACCTACCCATCAAATCATTTAGCCGTTCCGGGTGTGGCCATACGACTCCTCACTGTTATCGCAATAGTGTTATGGTACTGCCTCGACAGTCTCATCTGATATGTTTATAACGTAAATATATGCCTTACAGTAGCAATTCGAAGTAATACAACAGAGTTCAACGCCCAATCAACATACACATTTATTTTTCATACTCAAATATAATTCTTCATGCAGAATTCACAGTTATCCCCAGCGACACAATATTACAGAATAATAGTTAAGACGTCACGCGATATCTAATCCACGACACAAATGTCAACTTTCGCAATGAACACCGTCGTTAGGTCGCCACCACCTCCACTACCACGCCCACCTTCTCCCGCGTAGATTGGGCCCAACGCAACGCCGCACTGTGGCGCTGACGGAAGTTGGGCAAGGGTCTGGGCGGAGGTTGTGGGAGGAGGGCGTCGGAAGAAGCAGAGTTGGGAGTGGCGGCGGCGGCGAGGGCGAGGGTCCGTCGGCAGCGGGAGACGAAGCCGCCCCCGGTAATTGGCTGCGATGAAACGGACCGCAATTAGATGAGGCACCGCGCGTCACCGCGGCGCGCCGCGCTCGTTAACAATTTACGCGACGCCACCTGGCGGCGGGCGGCACGCGGCCGCGGGGGCCGAAAGGAAGGAGCTGGAGGGGAAGGGACAATGGAGGACGTACGAGAAAACTTGGAAGATGCGAGTGGATCGCGGTAAATAAATAAGAAGAACGAACTGCCTGAGACGGATGCGGTCAAATGAGACGGCGGACAGGCTGACAAGGCACGGAAAGCGGGGGCGGAGGAGGCGACGGACGAGGCGTGGAAAGGAAGGAGCTGGAGAGGGAGAAACAATGGAGAACGTACGAGAAAACTTGGAAGATGCGAGTGGATTGCGGTAAATAAATAAGAAGAACGAACTGCCTGAGACGGATGCGGTCAAATGAGACGGCGGACAGGCTGACAAGGTACGGAAAGCGGGGCGGAGGAGGCGAGAGACGAGGCGTGGAAAGGAAGGAGCTGGAGAGGGAGAAACAACGGAGGACGTACGAGAAAACTTGGAAGATGCGAGTGGATTGCGGTAAATAAATAAGAAGAACGAACTGCCTGAGACGGATGCGATCTAATGAGACGGTTACAAGGCACGGAAAGCGATGGCGTCCCCGGAGGTGTACAGGAGCTCTGAAGATCTGGAAAATCGAGGTCGAGTTTGTGCAAACGTCGTCGGCTTCTACCGCACAAGGTAAGGTGACGCAGAGCTTTTCAGTATAATGAAAGCTATTTCGAGCCTGCAGGATAATATCGAATTTATTGCGCAATGGTGAATAACAAGCAAAGAGCTCTATAAAATTTCTGTATCTTTACAACTGAAATAGTATTGATACTTGAGATTTACATTACATATAGTTTTTGTAAAGCTTTGATCAAAATAAGATATTTGATCCATGAAAACGTCATTAATTAAATGACAAAGCAATTTTGAATTGACAGCGATTTTAAATAAAAAATGGTAGGTTTTTAAATAAAAAAAAGGCTTTCGGCTACATTTCCACGATCTTGCTCTAGCGTAACAATTTGTTAAGAAAAGCGGTATTTTTTATCACAGCATTAAGCAATGCGCTCGCTTCTGTGACAGAGATCAAAGAAAAGATAATTCTGATTGCACTTCAAAACAATGAAAAAGATATCTGAGATCTTCCTCTTAGATCATATTCCGATACCTCAGAGTAAATGTTACTTACTTTGAGGGCATGTGGGAGGATCCAAGATGACTTTTTTTGTAGATGTTTAGTACATTCTGACGCAAACAGATTTCGTGAATCACCAAAAAGCAAATGATGCTGTGTTGCATACCAATCAGGGGAAAAGAACTCGTGGCGAACTTGGTTATTTGAAATTTCCACCTCAGGTATTTGTACGACGTTGACAATTCTAACATCCAACTCTTTAATGCATTTAACCCGGTCAATATTGGAACATCTGTAATAGGTTCGGCTTCAGATGCCTTAAATCCCGAAATTCGCACTTTTGGAGAAGTTCGTTTATTTCATTTAGTTTATTTCCAATAAATAAGTTTCACCCTAAAAATGGCGTCTACTCGATTTTCTCTGTGCGTTAAAGTGAGTATTCTAAAATACTGTTATTTTATTTCCTCATATCTCAATGACACTCTTTTTTTTACATATACAGAAGTCGACTAACATTCACTCTTGATTCCCTTTTAACTTAAAATATCATAAATACATTTATTATCATAGAGTTTCCGAATATATAAATACATGTTTGAGCTAGCACGTAGAAACAAATCATGTAACGTCAACAAATTGCATGTCTAGAAACATCACATAAGAACTTTCATATACAAGACGTCGTGGCGTGTAATGGAACTTCAAAAGATACATCTGTGATTCATAACAAGGTACACAGGAAAAAGATTTGCAATATGTTAAAGTTATATAAATTGTACATGTGAATACATGTGAAACAGAATAAACATTTAGGTACTGTAAAGTTATCCAAAGAGATCATTTTTTCCCAATGAACATATGGTAAGAAACTTCATATAGGGAAGGTTACATGGTTTCTTAAGTTTCCGGCTTGACCATGATAACGCTCATCTATGGGAAAACCTTCTGAGCAGTATATGGTCTTATATTGAATTGTTGTAATGATATATGTTTACAGCCGATATCTCACTCAGTTTTGTGCAGAGAGGTACTTGAGTTGGATGCGGTGCTTGAAATATCATGGTGATTAGCTTCTTCACGATAATGCGCCTGAGCTTACTCTTCAGATTGCAAAGAATGTTATGAAGGACTATGGCTTCAAGGAATTGGACCATTCACACTGCAGCCCAGATTGGTATTCCTATGACGTCTATCACTTATCAGAATTGGAGAAAAACCCTCGGGGAAGAAGAGTTTCAGACAAGGGTGAGTTGAAAGAAGCAGTTATTGACCATTTTGCGAAAAAAATCCTATTTTTTTAAAAGTCTAGAAATGTTAATTTGCTGATATAAAAAAGTGAGTTGGAGAAAGGAAAGATTATGTTGAATAGTTACGTCATTTTTCTATGTATAAAAAATGAAGTTAGTAACTTCCAGAAACTTATGAAACCTACCACGTATTCACGTGACATTTACCCCGGTTTGGTTGGCAACTCATTATGCAGTGATAGTTGACGGTGCATGTTCCGTGCATGAGGTTGCCTGACAACACTAAAGGGCAAATGCCACATACAAAGTCGTTAAATGGATTTCTCCTCCACGTGTTCACTGGCAAATACTGGTCATTTTCGACCCCTCGACATGCCATAGGCATTTGTAATACGAATTATTTATTTTGACATTACCTGTGCAAGTAAGCACAGAAGATGGAATTGTATATTTCGAAATACCGGCACACTTGAATAACTTTTTGGTATACCAGTTTATACGCGGCCTTTTATGCTGCAAGGATTCGTTAATGAAAGGGAATGTTATGGCACGTATGATGACATATTAGCATTTTACGGCACGAATGATTGCGTCATAACACATTTAGCCAATCGTAGCGAGCAATCGCAACAGCCGACCACCGTTTTCTCGTGCAGTTGCCAAATATCTGAGACGTCACAAGAAAATTGTTACGCAAAATTAAGTTTGATTCTCTTATAAATTTATAATGCTGTTATCCAAAAAATAGTGTATGCAACTCGTTTATAATGCTACTTTATTGCATTTGTGCAAATGAAGGGCTCCTAACGTCACTCGTTTTCAAAACATGTACTCAGGCAATAAAGATTTATTACATAAACTACTATTTCACTAATTACATAAACTACTATTTTTAAACAGATTTTTTTAAATAGGGAAAAAATCGCATGGGTCAATGCTTCTATGGATTATCTAAACAAGAATGTTTCTTAAATGCTGAACACATTTTCTCTTAATTAAAATAGAATTAAATGAACTGCTTATTTTGAAAAAAACATTCGAAAATATTTGTACATAATATAGAAATAACAGAATTGTCACAACCAAATTACCCCCACTAAAACATTAGCTCATCGTCTAAACAATCTTTAATATAATTTGATGGTACAAAAGGCATTTCCGAGAATGATACAAATGAGTCATACAAGATAAACTACTATTTTTATACAGATTTTTTAAAATAGGGACAAAATCTCATGGTTCAATGCTTCTATGGATTATCTAAACAAGAAATTTTCTTAAATGCTGAACACATTTTCTTTTAATTATAATATAATTAGATGAACTGCTTATTTTGAAAAAAACATTCGAAAATATTTGTACATAATATAGAAATGACAGAATTGTCACAACCAAATTACCCCAGTAAAACATTAGCTCATCGTCTAAACAATCTTTAATATAATTTGATGGTACAAAAGGGATTTACGAGAATGATACAAATGAGTCACACAAGATTATTCTGCTATTTTAACGCGCACGGAAGAGGCAAACACCAAGCGTCATTAAAAGCTCTTTGATTCGTCACGAAAGCTCGGGAAGTGCACTCGTCACCCACGTCAAACAGCGCCCCGCGACTGTTTGCTGAAGAGCAGCGCTTGAGTTCGTTAATTGTCCTCGCCTTCATCGCTGGGATTTGGAAGCGGGTGCGGCAATGGCAGCGCGTTAGTGGCACTGGCAGAGATGCAGTCTGAAGGCAGAGTAATGGCGTCCCAATGAGAAGGCGTTTTTGGCTGAAGCTGACAATGTTTTCTTAACATTCTAGAGACCTAACGGATGAACTGGCACGGATGAACTTACAATCTTCAAAGCAAACCAAGTAAGTTCCTAATTGTGAAAATGCTGGTTTTAGGTGCTAATTTGTAAATATTAACAGAAAATTTCCAAAGTACGACTCTTTCAATTCTTTTCTTCTTCTTGTGTCGAAAATTTGGAGACATGTTATTTCAAAGTAGCAGATTATACTTATAAGGTCAAATAATATTTTTTCCTCAAGTAATGGAGTTGCAAATAATGTGAGTGGCTAATTAGAATTGCATGTTTCTAACATTACCTCATTTTTTATAATTGGAGGATCAATTTTGTGGTTCTTATTAATTTTTACATTCTCGTATACGTACATATATAGGGAGTAATATACGTATTATAGAGAAAATTATGTAATACTGCGCGAAAAAACGGGAGATTTTTGGCGGAAAAATTCATTGCCCGGCTCTGGTAACGAAAAAATGCATAAAACTAGTTGCTAAATTAAGAGAAAAATCCTCTAACACGTGGTGTAGTCAGAATCCCTGTTTTGTGGGTCCTTGATGCCGAAAAACCAATTGAAAGCAAAACGTCCGTCCTTCCGTTCGTCCGTCCGTCTGTCTCTGTCTGTCTGTCTGTCTGTCTGTCTGTCTGTCTGTCTGTCTGTCTGTCTGTCTGTCTGTCTGTCTGTCTGTCTGTCTGTCTGTCTGTCTGACTGTCTGTCTGACTGTCTGTCTGACTGTCTGTCTGACTGTCTGTCTGTCTGTCTGTCTGACTGTCTGTCTGACTGTCTGTCTGACTGTCTGTCCGTCTGTTTGTCTGGTGTATGTAAACAATACTAGCATCTAAAATTTGCATAGGATTTTTTTTCAAATTGGAGAAATCCCTGTCCATCTGGCCTGAGTCAAAGATCTGCTATTTTGAAAAAAAATCATTAATTTTTGGTGGTATTTTACATGACCCCCCCCCGGGACATTTTCAAAATTTTCGCAAAAACGGCTCCAAATTGTTTCTTTAAATTTCTTGTAACAATAGAGTAAAATATACGTATAACGGTGGCATAGGTCCGTTTTTCACGATATACTCTAAACTTTTGAAAATTGCAAAAGTTTGAATTTTTTTCGGCGCCTTCCAACAACTATAAAATTGAAGACAGAGATTGTTCCTTGAAGTGAAATATGTTACGCATAAATAGTTCTTTCATTATGGTCATGTAGAGTTTTTGAAAATTTTAGTAGTTTTCGCGCACTAGTGCGTTTAATATTTGCAATTTAAAAAAAGACAAAAACCAGATTTTCTCAAAAACGGCTCCAAATTTTTTCTTTGAATTTTTCGTAGGGGCAATGCCAAAGGAACCCTATACGATGGAATAAATGCCATATTGCGACATTCATTTTTTTAATTACAAAAGAAGATTTTTTTGACTTCTCTCTCACGTCGCTCATATTAACATTAGTAGCAATTTGACGGATAGGGGTACGGCGTGGGGTACGGTGAGGGGTACGGCGAGGAGTACGGCAAGGGGTACGGCGAGGGGTACGGCAAGAGGTACGGCGAGGGGTACGGCGAGGAGCACAGCGTGGGGTTCAGCGAGGGGTACGGCGAGGGTTACGGCTAGGGGTACGGCGAGGGGTACAGCGTGGGGTACAGCGTGGGGTACGGCGAGGAGTACGGCGAGGGGTACAGCGAGGGGGAGAGCGAGGGGGAGAGCGAGGGGGACGACGAGGTGGACGATGAGGGAGACGGCAAGAGGGTCGATCACGGAGAACGGTAAAAGAAACCACGAGGAAGCGTCGAGGGGGAAGTGAGGGTGTAAGGAGAGGGTGCCAAGAAGGAGAGAAGAGAGTGTCGAGTGGGGAGCGAGGGAGCGACCTGGTGGGCGACAGAGGCGGCGAGAGCGCAGGCATGGCCTCTTTATTTGCCTGGCTCTATTAGTCCGCGCTCGCAGCCCGCATCAGCGCCGTGCAACGCTCTCCGCCCGCGCCCTTCGCGAGGTCACGTGGCGCCAGCGCGACACCTCCACCAACCAAAGGCAGGGTTCGCGCTCACGGGAGGGGGTAGTGCGGATGAGCGGGCGCCGTTTGACCCTCGCTCGGTGCGACAAGCTTACGAACGGTGCGGGCAGCGGCGACAGTTTGCCAGTGGACGGCCATACGAATCACCCGAATCACGTCTATATCTAATGAATCCACAATATATTCTGTTAAAAATACAGTAATTTGCTTCAATAAAAAATAATGAATTGAAGATGGATAAAAGAGGAAAGACATTCAGCCATTGATCGATTGGCATTATAAATAACTTGCACTTGCCGTACGCGTTATTTAGCCCTTGATTTCATTCCCATCACTTCATAATTCATAACTCTAAGCGTAACAACCTTACACACTCATCTCTCTAAGATAAAGGTGACTGGGCCTCGGAAGATAAGGCTAAGCGTGGTCATAAATGGCCAATACGCATATAATAATAATAATAACAATAATAATAGCAATAATAATAACAATAGTAACTATAATAATAATAATAGTAATAAATATTATTCAACTTTCATTAATGTATTATCATCAATCATACAACGAAAGAGAATGTAAAGCCACCACTGTAATCATCAGCCCCGATATGAAATATAATTCTTCTTCCACTTCCTCGATCATAAATGCATATAGCACTAATCATTATCGAGCTCCATATTTTTCGAGAAAAGGTATACATCATTATTTTGTACTTTACCTACAACATTTCAGGAGATGTATAACATAAAAAGCTATGAAGAGATCTGTAAGTAAAAAAAAATCGTACGGTTTTTGTATGAAAACAGTTCAGGTCGATTTTAATGCCTCTGCGAGAAATTTCAGCTTTTTAAAGCAAAGGAAGAGGAAATTGGTAGGGAAAACAATCTGGTTTACCCAAGACCGTTACGCATTGAACCAATAACAGAAAATAATTATTGGAGTGGTAGCAGTATCACCATTATTGCACTCTGAAACAAATTGAGTTATTTAGGATCGAAAAAGGAACACTTGATTGCAGATAATGGAACGTTGTGTTCTTTGTGAAGCTTTACGAAGCCTGTGTGACCTTTATTTTGAAAAAAATAATAACGTAATTGCAACGGTTTTATACCGTCGCATTGATGAAATGACAATACATTCATTTCTCAATGCAACGCTTAGATCCATTTCAAAGAATGAACGTCGATACTAAAACATAATAAAATGTTCATGTAACCCATGAATTGGAAAGCGAACTTGCCCGAGCTATATTTTTCTTTGATTTTCAAATCATTATTGTCATGATAATTTGCTCTACGATAAATGTAACACATTCGAAGCCAATATTTAGGTTTACTTACTCTATAAATTTTTTAAAAGCTTAATACTAATAAGAACGAATTTCACAAATTTCAACAAATTCAGAATTCCTGGTAAACCATGGTTATTTACAAATAAAGGTACAGGATATTCAGGAAATGAGAGTGATCATAATGATAGAATCCGTAATAAAATTAACATAACCTTTTTGCATGTGTTGTAATATTTTTGAATATACAAAAAGCAACGAATTATTCTTGGGAGAATTCAGATTTTTTCAAGATTTATCAACATAAACCGTACCGGTCACCACAATAATTTATTAATTTGTCAATTATTACCGATCGTATTTCGTGAATTAATGTGCACTTTAATGTGTGATATTAGTAATGTTTTGAATACGCTGTTTATTAATTTACGTCCGTTTGACATTTTTTTCTCCTAATGTAGACACAAACACACACATTGTAATCTATCTTTCAAGTTCAAGAACACCCTGAAACCGATCTGTTTATTCCTTTCGCCGCAGATGATGGACGTGTTAGCTACTAACAAAACCTGAAGGAGCTCACAAAAACCTCCAATAGGAACATCAAGAACAATCAGCCCGCACTGCTTCTCGCCGAGTCTCCAAAGCGCCTGGTTCAACGCACACAAGGCGTCATTTGCGCCCTCTGTCTTTCTCTTCGTTTTCGTTCCCACCGCCGCCACCCCCGGCGCCTCCGCCGCCTCCGCCGCCTCCGCCACCTCCGCCGCCTCCGCCGCCTCCGCCGCCTCCGCCGCCTCCGCCGCCTCCGCCGCCTCCGCCGCCACCACCGCCGCCGCCACCCCCGCCACCACCACCGCCGCCGCCGCCGCCGCCACCCCCGCCGCCTCCGCCGCCCCCGCCGCCCCCCCCCGCCTCCGCCGCCTCCGCCGCCTCCGCCGACTCCGCCGCCTCCGCCGACTCCGCCACCACCACCACCGCCGCCGCCGCCGCCACCGACGCCGCCACCACCGCCACCACCGCCGCCGCCACCCCTGCCGCCACCACCGGCGCCGCCGCCGCCACCCGCCGCCGCGAATCCCGGGGCGCGGGTGTTTGCACAATCGACCCTGACCCTGGCGCGGCGTGTTTTTGGCTGCGCGTCTAGACGCGCCCGTGATTTATGGAATGCATTATACACTGTCAACAGGAGCCCGTAATTACTTTCCTATAGCGACGCCTTCCGCGCGTCGCCTCCGCGGCGCCGATGCAGCCAGTCAGCGAAAGGCCTGGTGCGGCGTCTTCAAGGCGCGCTCAGAAAAAAAAATTGACCTCAGACACACCTCCAGCAGCAGGGGCTCGTCAAAATCGCAACCGATAACCTCGCGGAGAAAGTAGCGATTTTATGGAACGCGAAGAATTCGATTGAGAGGGATGAATGAAGAATATTCCATTCCACTAAGGCAAAGATAATGTATTCTTCGTCGTTGTGACCAGGTTGTTACTTACACATACTCCAATGCAGGTTTCCATTGAGTTTCGATCGATCTGTTTTAAGGTGATGTACGTAAATGGTGATGGTGGCACGGGAATGGTGGTTCCAGTAAGTTACGAGCAATCATGTTTAAAGTGATGCACACGGTGATGCATGAGAATATAATGACGTGAGGAAGAGTGTTAACGATGGTAAATAATACAGCAAAATCAAATAGTAAACAACAAAAAAGACGATAAAAGAAATGAGAAGGGCTATGTCAAAGATAAACAATTCAGTAACGATCTTTCATGGATTAGTTTTTGCATGAATGGCATATATGTTATTGGAACTTCTTATAGAAAGAAGGCAAGCAAGCAGAAAATAGATATTAAAAATAAATTGAGAGGTGCATTACATTTATTGATGTTAAATATTCTCACTGCATTTTCATAATATATGTTTATCTTTATTTAAAGTAGTAAGACACTAATCTTTTTTTGAGCGCTCAACTGCTGTTGTGTACTCTAAATAAGTAGCCACTTAATAAATTCAGACATTCGAACGTAGTATGCCCCTTACTCAGAACTTCACTCCCCCCGCCATTTGCATTCATTTCCGTTCCCCCGGGGAACGCACCCAGCACGTATTAAGCGTCGGCGTAGAAATTTCTTAATTTGAAGTCGCGACCCCGTCAGCAGCGCCACACATGGTGGCGGCCGCCGTAGGAATTTCATTTGCGCGGGGGCGTCGGCGGGAGGGGGCGTCGGCGGCAGCAGACCGGCGGATGAGGGGTCGGTCCGCCACCGTCGTAATCTGCATGCGGCCCGCAGGCGACCGCCCGCGTCCCATAGCCTCCCCCTTCCCCCTCGCCCCGTCCTCAAGCGCGCGTCGCTCTCGCCGCTCGTCCTCGCCCGCGGCCACGCACCGCCCCGCCCACGCCGTGGCCATGCCCTGTCCTCACGCCAGCCGCGTCGAGCCCCCTGCGCCGCATGGCAGTCACTGCGCTCGGCTCCCCCGCAGATGAGAGACCGCAACCCGGGATGCGAAATTGCCATGTCCTCCTTTTTAAAGAGGACATTTTTGAAGACGCTCCTTCCGAGATGTCTGGCTGAGATAATTTTTTTCCCCGACTGACACAGTGAGAAATGAGGATTTTAAATCGAGGTCAGATTTTAGATTTTAAAATTATGTCCAGGAGATGTGGTAATTAAAATGGAACGTGATGCTCGTGTCTTCTAATGGAACAAATCGTACATTGGCCAGATATTCAAGTATTCTCTGCTTCCGGTGGGGCGCTAAGTGCATGGAAGATGCGGTGTGTTGGGATGAGGAATCAGTCCATCGCTAAATATAAGGATAAAAATGCGGACAGGATGATTGATTCAATAGTGTTTCTGGGCGCGTCAACTGCTCAGTGCATTAGTCCCGTATGTGTAATGAATGTTTTTATCGGTGCAAGTGGCGGTGATCTTCCTGCATTGGATGGCGAGATCCGGCGCCAACTTAGTACGTCGTCTTGCCTTCTCTTCCCCCAACCAGGTATCTCCCACCAGCGCAGCACCGCGCCAGCCTGGACAAGCTCTTATCTTCCGACTGGTCCTCCGACAGGTGTGGTAGTGTAGTGCATGTTAGTGTGTGTGTGTGTGTGTGTGTGTGTGTGTGTGTGTGTGTGTAAAGGGAGAGGATAGGACAAGGAAGAGGAAGGAAAGATCGCGCGCGGTCGGTGGCCCGTTAGTCAGGATACTGCTGCGGCATTCGCCTGGTGTTGTTCGGAGAAACAATGGAAAACTACCGACCAGAGCTGCCGGCCGCTAGAATTCTCCAGACAGCGCCTGAATTCAACCTAGTAGTAGCTTGTGTCGAAAATCCTTCCTCGGTTAGGACTCGAACGTAGGACCTCCCGGTCAGAGGCACTGCGGACAGGATGAGGAGAGAAAGGTTCCGCATGTTCTATCTATAGTTCCTTATTTAAGGGACTGCATTGCATCCGAGAGTCATTGATCGGAGGAAACTACCAAAACAGAACCGACCGCTAGAATTTTCATCCAGACAGTGGCATTGTCCTATTCAGCTGCTACCAAAAGTTCGTCGAGGTCGGTAATTGAACCTAGGATCCTTCGGTCTAGGAAACTTTCGTTTCTTCTGCAACTATGTATGTAGACACGTCTGAAAAGTGTCACATAATAGGTCTTACATCATCTCCTGCTGTTAACAAGTGGGGAATTTGGTTTTGCATTTCACAGATAACGTAAAGCAGAGTATACATTCTGACAAAGCGCTGTCTTACTTGATCAATAATACGTTCGTGAAGTCGTTTGTCGATCGTGTGGTATCGCTTCTTTTCTGTCAACGAAGTTTGTGATACGGTTTAAACATATCGCTGTCGCCTCCCTGTATCCTGTTGGATCACTCATGGCACGTCACATTGGATCTCTGTCAAGATCTATCAAGTTTGTCAGAGCACGAAAATTCAATATTGAGTTTCATTCACGTAATGCAACACTGTCACCTCTCTACTTCGTATTTGACTCGTTCTATTAGGGGATAGCTTGTCATGATTCAACAGCTTACAACATTACCAGCTTTGAGAGTAGATTTAAGTGAACACTTACTGCCATTTGATATTTTCATGATATACAATATTATTTTCCTCAAACATTTCAAAACAAATATAAGTCTACTATATCTAATAGTCTGACATTTTCAAACTTAACTAAAATCATATTATTTCATGTGGAGTTGCTGGAGATACAAAATAAGCAGAATGTTCGAACGATTAATCCATTTGTGATGTAGCTATTACGAACACTGAACTATGAATACCTCCACTTTCCCGTCGTGACAACAGCCGTTTATAACGCGTATACACCAGATTCTGTAGTGACGGTCTGTTCCGCATCCTCTCAAACCCTAAGCACCAATAAAGCTCTCGCCCAACGTCAATAGCAGGGTAAATTTGACCTGGTCAAGCCATAGGCTTCCCTGAAGAGGGAGTCAAGCCATCACAGCCGCCGGCTGGGTGGCGGGGCGGGGTGCGGCGCGGCGGGACAGGGAGGGGCGGGGCGTTATGGTGGCTGCAGCGGACGGCAGGGGCGGGTGGGCGGGCCGGTACCTGCCGCCCGCATGAATAATGCATTGTCCGCCAGGGACGCTGCCGTAGCCCGACCGCGCAGCCGCCGCCGTCGGCCCATCATGTGCAGCTAATAGGCTCCGAGCGCAGATTAGCGTTAACAATTAGGAACACCGCGAGCGCCCGCTAGAATTCGACCCAACTTGCTCAAGATTCTGTTCGTGCCGAGTAACTCGCAAGTTGGCGACTTAAAAACTTGCCGCGGGGGTCGGCCTCACTCGCAGCTGAAGCGCCCGCTGATGGAAGCCTCTTGGAGCAACGTAGGGAAGCGGCTGGCGATAGCGGTGCTTGTTTGCCGGATAATTGTGAAAACCGGAGATGGATGAGATATTTCATTCTTATTTTCCGGAAGAGCTGATAGCTTGTCTTCTGCACTTCGGTAAATCTACTGACTTGGTTGGTCTCTGGCTTGATATCCGTGAACTCACAGAACACCTGGAATCTTTCGAGGTCACGAAAGTGGAAGATTATATTGGAAAGTCATTTTCAGATAATTTAAGACAAACTATTAATATTTTCATAAACAAAACGAAAAATAATCGTATTTATTTAAAATATATTAAATCACATTCATTACGTTTTGTGGTCTGATTGACCACGTCATCAGACATGAGTCATTTCAGTAAATAAAATTAGACTGAGTTGAAATTCCCAAATAAACGGAATCAACATATTGTAGAGTGATACAAGAATGTATTAATTAAAAAAAGGCAGTTATGAATATACCAATGGACAACAATATTGCTAAGATCCACGCGTGGAGTACGAATCGGTTGAGGAAAGGACAACGGGCAGTCCATGGCTTTGTTGAAGATACAGCTGCTTGGTCCGCCTGGCGTTGATTTATAGAAATCACAGAAATGGCTAATTAAAGGGAAATTCACTAGAAATCTCACACAAGCTGCGTTTCGTCTTATTATATCCAAATTACCTGGAATTGAAAGTCTGTCACGAATCTTCGAATTTTCATAACGCTTTTGATGCGTAAATTACAACCCTCACTGCCATAGGCAGATTTTCAGACCCAGGGTTCCTAGGGAATCAATAGATTGGGGGACCTTACTTTCAGTAATTAAACAACAACTATTTAATATTTAACAATAATATAAAGTAATTATTTACTATACGGAATGAGTTTCTGAACTAGGAGAAATCAAATCTCTGTTGTTTTGACTTCATTGAAAAGAAACGATCTTTCTTTCTGCAAATGAATATATGATGTCTTTGAAGTCCAAAGACATCATTACTTCTGACGCCACCTTTTCCTCCAACTCTATTCTGGCCTACTGCACACAGTCCAAGAACCTTCCCAATTCCCCTCATAAAACTAATATAAAACCGTAATTTTGTCGATTTACGATTTAACTAGTGGTGCTAAAACAGCACATACTATTCGCCAGAATTTTCACGCAAAATATTGCGAAAAGTACTCAAATTTTCAAAAAATTGAACATGTCCTTATTTCAAAATATATTTTTAAGAAACAGATTTTATTAAGAAAAAATATACGTCATTAATATTTTAGTTGAAGGAAAACTCCAACAAACTTTGAACTTTTGCAAATTTCAAAACATCAGGGTTTTTAACGAACATCAGTTCTGCACAATTCGAGTCCCTCTAGTAGCTAGCGTTGTTTACAGACAGACAAGCAGACACAGAAATGGACAGATAGATCAGAGCCCTG
Organism: Teleogryllus occipitalis; assembly: GCA_011170035.1. Taxonomy (NCBI): domain Eukaryota; kingdom Metazoa; phylum Arthropoda; class Insecta; order Orthoptera; family Gryllidae; genus Teleogryllus; species Teleogryllus occipitalis. The sequence goes on along the minus strand of BLKR01000482.1, from coordinate 474,824 downwards.
TAATAAAAGTTTTTTGTCGGAAATTCTCCGTTTTTGGCGCAATATTACATAACATTCTCTCTACTCCGTAGCGAGAAAAAATATTACATTACTGAATTAAACAATTTAAAAAAATATTACATTGTACATTACAAACACAAATTCAGTTTCAGGCAGGCTGCTTTCTAATTGAGAGGTGCTGTAAGAAACATTCTTTACTATGCTTTACCAGTGTCCTATCCCAACATTAGTAATGGAAACTCATTCAGTGGCAATTGGTAGCATATTGGACAGAGAATTAGAACTAATATTAAGCAGGTGACACACCGTTCAACGGGAAAAATGACTTTCACGAGACGAAAATTCCAAAATTTATTTCTTTTATGACACCTGTAACACTGCCACGCTCACTGCAACACGCATGGATTGGTTTCGACTATTGAGAATCCGTAGAGTCAAAACGGATATAAATCTGCGCGATTTCTCCGCTTCGCTAAGCGAAATCTTGTCGAAAAAATTTTGTCTAATGTGGTTTTAAATCTAAACGATATACGCAGTTTACCTGCTGTATATTTCCAAAGAATCTCTACTTATACCCCAGACTCGCCGAACTGGTCACTCAGACTGACATGAAATCCCAGAGAAGTAGAACAATTTTTTCGCGAGCTTTCAAAAACTTTATAAGTAAATTTTCGAGTACAACGAAGAATATGCGTAACTTAAGAGGGTGGGGCGCCCTTTGTCCCTCAAATACTTTACATGTGAATTTTGGAATTATAAATATTCATTACTATTTATTATCTGGGGTCTTCTCTGGGATTAGGTCCCTAGATAGGTGTCTACTTTCTCTAGGCGAAAGTCCGTCCATGTATATGTCAACAACCTTGCCAAAACAGTGTTAAATAATTTTCTCCTTCAAAGTTAAAGTTGACCATCATAATTATTCTTTACTGGACAAAAACCATAACTACGCTTTTAAACGTCCTAGTTGTTAACAATTTTGGTTTATTCATTCATCCTTTGAAACTTGTTTCTTGAAGTAATAATATAATTAACGGACCCTTGTTGTGCGTACTTTGTAATATATAGATCGATTCAGTAAAATGTTAATTATGAGATAATGCTGACGATGAAAAAGTAAAATTACTGGCGTTGACGCGGCAAATTATTAGCGCTTTTCAACATTTGTAATACTGGTTCATGTTAATAGAAACTATTTGCCAGATAATGTCGACTATCATTACTATTATAATGAAGGTGCAACCAATACTCTGACTGAAGCTATAATGGAACTCGACCGAAAATACGCTCTCAAATTACGTGGATTTGCTGTGTCATTGTACCGATGCATCGATTTTCACGGTCGATTTGTCAACGGAAGTTGCGCGAAAGTCGTGCACCGTGTAGCAGCTGAAGCATTTAAGGCCAAAATAGTAACATGTTTCAGTATTGGTCAGTACTCAAAACCACAGTTACCAGAATATCACACCCGCACGTAATCTACGAAATCCCTCAGGATCAGGAGCTTTTAGGATCTGTTAGGCTAATTCATGCAGTTATCATTTTATTTATTTATTGTATCTGTCTACTTGTGTTTTCTTTTATTTTTGTTTATTTGTAGCACTCATATGTGTTTTTATAATATTTGTATTCAGTTTCAATTCAAGTTATTAAAAGGTTGTAATTATAAATACCAATAATTAATGATTACATAATTCAGCAAAGGGTTAAAGCCTTTGTGCGAATCTACATTATCACAAGCAAATGGAGATTAGTATTGCCTTACTTTTTTTATAGGAAAGGGAAACATCATATTTCGTTAGGGTATTATTTACAGAGCTGACAAAATTATTAACAAATGAGTTGGTGCCGAGTAGTTGTCAATCGAAGGCGACTGAATTGCGGGAACAAAAAATATTGAGTTTAATATTACATTCAGTATATAATACCGGACGCGCAGCTCTGCGGTATCACAGCCCCGAGGAAGCCTGCACAATGACAGGTGAAACGTCGGCCTCTCAGCTAACGACGCGGCGTTACCCGGACCACCAAGGCGACACGGATTCGAGCCGCGAAAGCTTACGTGTACAAACAATATTAATGTTCATTCGAGTACAGTAAACATTCAAGGTTGCATAACATGAGGCATTTAGCAATATACATGGTCAGATGGATAATTCATTTTTGAAAGGAAATAAAATGTATCAATTTCAAATGAATGATTTAAGTTTTTTTTAATCAAAGAACTAGCAGCAAGGCTTGCGCTACAACACTATTCGAATTAGATTAAAACAAAAACGAAGTTCTATCTGTTTATAAATAAATAAATAAATAAATAAATAAATAAATACATAAATAAATAAATAAATAAATAAATAAATAAATAAATAAATAAATAAATAAATAAATAAATAAATAAATAAATAAATAAATAAATAAATAAATAAATAAATAAATAAATAAATAAATAAATAAATAAATAAATAAATACATAAATAAATAAATAAATAAATAAATAAATAAATAAATAAATAAATAAATAAATAAATAAATAAATAAATAAATAAATAAATAAATAAATAAATAAATAAATAAATAAATAAATAAATAAATAAAAGTGATTTTGTATTTTTACAGAGTTTACATAGTTTGTGGGACAATTTTTAATTTTAACTCTCACGCGTATTTTGCCACCGTTCTTTCTTGCTAGGGTTATTTTACAAGAAAATTCATTGCATACTAAAAAGTACATGTAGGTTGTTGAAACGAATTATTGGGCAGAATCCACTCTAGCCTTTCTTCAATACGCTTCAAATATGGCCAATGCCGTTTGAATACCTTAACAAATAAGCCTTTGGAAAAGCACATTCAATAGAATACTACCGTGCTCTTTTGCAAATTTCCGCATTCATTTAAAATCTTTGGGTTCTATAATTCTCTGTCGAAAAATATTAAAAATTCTAGTTAAGTTGTACGGCAGCTTGCTCATTCACAGATAATTTATCTGTCGCGCTGTAGAGTAATCGCATTGCGTGATGCACTGCCACATCACTAAGTCGCTGTATACACATACATACACACATATCTTCATTAGTGGGTACCATGAATCCTTTATCGCCATTTTAAAGGAACACAAATTTTAAAATTTAACAGGGATAATGCATTTACTTTGTTTTGTGAACGATGCAAGCAAGCATTAATCATTTAAACATTGATCTGCAAGTCAGTAAGAAGGAAGAAGTTTTTTAGAAAATATGTTTTTGAAGAGCAGAATACATATTAAATAATAAAATTCATATTTAAATCCTAAATTTTTTCGCCAGTTTCTCTTCTCTCTTTTTCGAATAGGATCTTATTCAAATAGACAAATATTTCCCTCTCAATGACATTTATTTATATTTACAACTGAGAATAGAAAGCTACTTGTCTACTCTCGAAGAGAATAAATTTGACCGCAGCTAGTGATGTTATTTATTAATCAAAAAGGGGACTGATATGTTTCACGTTCCAGACTTGTGTACCTCAAAATAAAGGCCTCCTTTCGCTCGAAGGCAGTGCCTGAATGAATGAATGAAGAGCTCCGTCCCTGAGAGGCAGGGAGGCGAGTTGTTGCGGAAGAAATAGGGTGAAAGCAGTAGCAGGACGTGTGGGGAGTGGAGCAAGTGCTGAACGGAAGTAGGTAAGCAGTGTGGTTTGTGGTGAGTGGGAGCGGAGAGAAATGAAGTGCGACGTTGGAATGAAACTGGCGGGGCGATCAGAGCGGTGAGAGAGGGGTTGGGCGAAGGGAGTAGTGCGATAGCGGGGATCGATCGGGATGGTGTAGGGAGGTTTGGCGAAGTGAGTGGGACTATCTGAGCAGCGAGAACAGGGCGTGGAGAGCTGGGCGGGGAGAGCTGGGCGGGGAGAGCTGGGCGGGGAGAGCTGGGCGGGGAGAGCTGGGCGGGGAGAGCTGGGCGGGGAGAGCTGGGCGGGGAGAGCTGGGCGGGGAGACCTGGGCGGGGAGACCTGGGCGGGGAGACCCGGGCGGGGAGAGAGCTGGGCGGGGAGACCTGGGCGGGGGAGAGCTGGGCGGGGAGAGCTGGGCGGGGAGAGCTGGGCGGGGAGAGCTGGGCGGGGAGAGCTGGGCGGGAAGAGCTGGGGGCGGGAAGAGCTGGGCGGGGAGAGCTGGGCGGGGAGAGCTCATGGGAGAGTTGGGGTCGGGAGACCTGGGCGGGGAGACCTGGGCGGGGGAGACTGGGCGGGGAGACCTGGGTGGGGAGACCTGGGCGGGGAGACCTGGGCGGGGAGACCTGGGCGGGGAGAGCTGGGCGGGGAGACCTGGGCGGGGAGACCTGGGCGGAGAGAGATGGGCGGGGAGAACTGGGTGGGAAGAACTGGGCGGGGAGAACTGGGCGGGGAGAACGGGGCGGGGAGAACGGGGCGGGGAGAACGGGGCGGGGAGAACGGGGCGGGGAGAACGGGGCGGGGAGAACGGGGCGGGGAGAACGGGGTGGGGAGAACGGGGCGGGGAGAACGGGGCGGGGAGAACGGGGCGGGGAGAACGGGGCGGGGAGAACGGGGCGGGGAAACTGGACAGGGATATATGAGCGGGGCGAGATTGGCAGAGCAAGCTGGACGAAATGAGCTGGGCGGGGTGAGTATGGCGGAATGGTGTTGTGCGGGGCGACCTGGGCGCGGCGGAGGAGCTGGGCGGGCCGAGCGGAGCAGACGGAGTGTGTGGGGGTGGGGTGGGCGGAGTGGGAGGGCGTGGGCGCGTGGGGCGACGCTACGCGCGTTGGCAGCGTTGCGTTCTCCGCTCCGGAACGGCCTATCGATTGTCACGGCTGCGCTATGGGCCATGAATAAACCAGCGCCCCTCCGCCTCCCGCCCCCGCGCGCCGTCTTCTACATTAAAGCGCTTCACGTGGACTATTCTTCGCTCCAGCGGAGAAAGGGAATTCGGCAATTCGATAAGGCAGCGAGCGGAGCGAGGCAGAACGCGGGTGATCTGTTTAGCTCCGCGTGAGAGATACTAAATACCCCTCCAGGAATAACAGGTTATTTATCATATTTTAAGGGTTGTTAATCAAGATAATATGTTATAATTGGTTTAAATAAGATTGAGAAATTTGTTAATTTTAAGGCAATATCTTCCCACTGAAACGGCCTTTGTTCGTTACAAAAACAAATTAACTACTTCCACGTCTTTCTTCGTATATCGTATTATCAGATTTCCATTATAAGAACGTGTCTATGAAGAAGGAAAGAAAAGTGAACTTTGGAAGAAATTACATTATTATTCCTTTTTCCAGGTGATAAATTTTCTCTTCGAAAGAATGTTCTCAGAACGTGCAGAGGAAAACAGTTTCCTTCGATGAGATATTCAGACTACTGCTATCCACTTCTTTTTAACAAACTTCGCAAGCCTTTATTCAGTAAAATCGATAACATGAGATATGAGGTCGATAAAGTGACAATGTGTAGGTTGATATACAATGCCAAGTTCCACATAATCACAAAAATAATGTATTCTTCAAAGGAAAGCGTGTATAAAATGTATGTCAAAACAAAACAAACACAATATATAATAATAATTGAACATAACATAAAATATTCATATCCACTTATGCCAAGAAAAATAATATTCCGGGTGAGGAAATGAAGATGCCAAATTAAGTAGCGTATTAAACGAAGGATTATTATTAAACGAAGTTTTAAGTATTATTTGAAAACATTGATGGAAAATAGCAATCTGCTTTCAAAATATGTGTTAAAGCATAAGCATAGTTCCATAACTGTGTAGTATACAATTTTTTTTGTCAATTTCAGAAATTTCATTCAACTAAGAATGGAAAACGACACTTAACGTCGATAGTCGGCAATTTCACAGTCGCCAATGCGATTTCAAGGTACAAATGATGAATTTCGTGTTCGTGCGTCAACTTAAAGAACTTTCAACATTGTTATCTAAAATTTGAAGTTACTCATAATAAATATAAGTTTATTACGCAGTCAAGGCGCTATTATTTAATTTTGAAACACACTAAATAGAAATGTACGCTTATTCTTTATGTATTTGCTACTTCCATGTATTCTTTTAAAATTGCGGATTAGGCTGAACGTTATGCAAGGATACTTTTGAACGCCATACAATCAAGTAATTCTTTGATATTTCATGAGAAACAACGGTTATTTCCCTCAGCATCGATATCACTTCCATGAATTGAGTTGTTCCTTCCTCGTGTATACGTGATACATCCCTTCGTCAATCAAAGACAAGCGATTATGTAAATGGCATTCAAATGAGACAGCTATCTCCCCAAATGGTATTGATATGTGATAGGCATATCAATGGTATTCATTGATCAATACCATGAGCAAGAACCATAACGAATTTATGCATTTTATCGAAAAAAAGTAAACGCATCTGTCACAAATCACTGACACTGAAAATTTTGAAATGTCATGTTATCAGAATTCATTGCGAGAACGTTAAAATGTGAGATACGTTATCAAACCTTCATGATCTGAAGCTATATTATATATACCCACAAATAAAAATATTTTAATATGGTAAATCGATGATGAAAAGTCATTCTATTAAAAAGGCAGTTTCTCTACACCTAGGAATAAATGGCATGTTCTTAAAAAAAGAACATACAGTTTTGGCGATAAAATAATAACACCATTGTGGAAGGAAATGGAAAATGTCACCAAATTATACTGCCTATCTGAATATGTTCAGGGCAGAGACAGGAAGAACTAAGTTAATGCCCATTATTTGATACATCTTATTTCTGTTGACGACGTAGGATAAATAATCTAGATCTTTTATTGACTCTTCAGCACATATGAGGAAACATCTTATATCTCCCCATAATTTGTCTATACCACAAGCAAGTGACTTTTTTAGTGTCGGTGCTCCAGAGCAAACACTACTCGTTAAGAGATTTTACGGAAGGGAGATAATATTATTTTGAATATTCTTTTTGTATATTTATTATATCTACGTATTTCATCCAACAAATTATTCGAAGAAAAAATCTTATGAAAATATTTCATCAGAATTCCAAATAACTTTTAGAAAGGGAAATATAGAGGAATCGCTATCTCACTGGCGTAGTTCAGCTTCAAATTGTAGTACATCCTTTTTAATGACTTTTGTATAAAATATTTTAATTTAATTTTATTAAAACAACAATAAATGTTTCTTGCTTAAAATAATATTTTTATAGAACTTTTTTGAACTTTTCTGAACTGTTTTGAACTTTTCATTGTACCGATAATTCAGCATTGTAGAGAAAATTCTCCGACAATTCCCACGCTATTTCTTATGATGTCTATAATTCGAAGAGAACAGTTCAATAGTCAAAACGGACTCATTTACACGGCGAGGAAGAGTCTGTCTTCTCAAGAAGAATGCGATGTTTTCAATATCTTATATAGAATTGCATTCAGTTTAGCAACAGTCGAAAAAATGATTTTCTGCTTTACGAGTATTCCGTGGTTTCTCCGACCAGGCGAATGCCGTTACTTTATTGAAATATGTAGTATCAGATTGAAAAGAGTCGAAAGGAACGCCTATCGGTGATCTGATAGTGATTGTTCTCCACTTGCATTACTCTGTTGACTCCATGGTAAAGATGAAATCCCCTGGAAAGCTAAAGGAAGGAAAAAGTGCGGCAAGTAGCCAACAAGTGTTCTGAGCGGGAAAAGAGTTAAATGATCCGAACACCATACGGAATATCATTTGGCGTGAACAACAAAGGAGGCAAAAACAAAAGAAAACAAATCCTAGTACAGTTCTCTCTTGTTTCTACTCATCGCGGTTTTTACAGCACGGAAGATAAATGGAACAGATATTTTACTGTGCCGTCTCCCCAACGTAGAGAAAAGCTGCGGATGAGATGAGCGAGCGGCGGCAACAGTGCCGTGACAGCGTTGCAAGCGACTGCAGCGCGCCCGGGGAGCGGTGCCAGAGACGCGGCGTCGCAGGCGGCGAGAGGACGTCGCTGCAACCTGTGGCTCGCGGACGCTGGGGAGTTCCCGGTACAAAACGCCCCCCAACTTCAAAATTCAAAACTTAAGTAGTATATGATTTAGTGTAGGGATCATAGAATTTTGAAAATGTGCACACAATTCACTTTTCCCCATAGCCCGTCATACGCAGTTTTTTAACTGTTTTTTGACGTTAAATAAATAAATAAATAAATACTGACCTTTGTGATAATTTCCAGTGACTTTGCGTAGAAATTGGGGGCTTATAATAAATAAATTTCTCTGAGTTCGCGAAAATTCGAATATCATAATGAAATTTCAAAATTCAAAATGGCCGACAGTCTCATTTAAAAATAAACAAATACATGAAGAAATCACCGGGAGTGGTGGCTCAGGGCATCACTGATGTCATTGCAGTGTGTCTGACCGGGAGGTCTTAGGTTCGATTCCCGACGGCGATAGGATTTTCGGCACTAGCTTGTCAATTCGGTGGAATTCGGTCGCTGTCTGGAGAAGAATTCTTGCGGTCGGTTGCTCTGATCGGTAGTTTTCCGTGGTTTCTCCGATCAACACCAGGCAAATGCCGGAGCAGTACCCTAACAAACGGGCCACAGATATCTAGAATCGCGTGATGATCACTTCCTCTTCCTTGTACCACTCTCATCCCTTGTATACACACACTTACACTTACATGTACTGCAATACCAAAAATGTCGGGAGCTTAGAGTTTGTCCCGGCTGGGGCGGTGACCGGCTGATGGGAGATACTTGGTTAGGGAAAACCCCGCTAGCCGACGGTAGGTCGGTGCCGGATCTCACCATCCAACGGGCGAAGATAATCACCACCTCTCGAGAAAATATACACTATACCTACGGGACTTATGATCTTAGCACTTGACGCCCCTGGAATCACTAATCAATGAATTAATCAAAATGAACTCTACGCATATGAGGTTTTCCAGATGACTGATTTCGAATAACATAATGAAATTTCAAAATTCAATGTGGCAGTTTCAAAATAACAGGCTGGCTCATAAAAGACAAAGAGGGTATGCGTGCAGAGATGGATGTAAATATTTTCCGAGTTACTGAATACAATTAAATGCCAATTGTATAAAGATATGCCGCTAAATGTGTGTTATTCTAATTAAGAAAATTATACTTGACGAACAAAACATAGGCTAAAATGATAAAATGTAGAACAAAAATGTAATTCACAATATTCATGACGCTGTTATGCTGCATAAATTAGAACCAACACGTTAAAAAATATAAAATCATTAGATATTTAAGCTCAAAACTGTAGTACTTAACTTATCGTTACAAGTTGTCTCTTAAAAAAATAAAATATCCACAAAATATAACAATTTTTTAAACACTTTTTTTCGTAACAAAGAATGTCAATAAAAATTAACGAATTCGAATAATTCGACCAAAAATTAATTCATGAGACTGCAATGAATACAAAAACGGTTGAAATAACTGTCTGGACCTGCAATATTAAGTTCAAATGTTTTCTGAACAAGATTTTATAATTTCAAATTCTGAAGGCACCTATCAATTTGAGCGTTATGGCCACGTTTTGGGCCGTTCCGTACCAGTGTGGCGTCGCGATCCGACGTGGCGTGGTGCGGAGCGGTGAGGTGTGGGTCGCCGCTGAACACTGCGACGCGTCTCGCAGAGACCGGTCGCGGTGGCTGTCAGGCCCGGGGTCAGGAGCGCACTGACCGAGCGCCTTCCCAAGCGGAGCCCCCGAGCTCAGACATCTAACCGGACATCTAACTGGGAGCGGGAGCTCAGTGTTTCAACTGATGTCATTGCAGCGCCTCCGACCGGGAGGTCCTGGGTTCGAGTCCTGACGGCGGCAGGTTTTCGACACTAGCTTTCCAGCTAGGTAGAATACAGTCGCTGTCTGGAGGAGAATTGTAGCGGCCAGCTTCTCTGATCGGGAGTTTTCCGTGGTTTCTCCGATCAACACTAGGCGAATGCCGGAGCAGTACCCAAACAAAACCGCGCGCGATTTGTCCTTCCTCTTCCTTGTCCTATCCTCTCCCCTTACACACACTAACATGCACTACACTACCACATATTCCGGAAGATCGGGCGGGAGCTTAGAGCTTGTCTCGGCTGGGGCGGTGCCCCGCTGATGGGAGAGTCCTGGTTAGGGGGAAACCTCACTAGCCGAGGGTAGGTCGGCGCCGAATCTCGCCATCCAGCGGGGGAAGATCACTGCCATCTCCCGATAAAAAAACATGCACTACACTAATGAGACTAATGACCGAAGCAGTCGACGCGCCTAGAAACACGAAAAAATCAATCAATCAAAAACCGGACATCTATACAGTGGTTTTCGTTACGTGGCGCCTGAGGTGCTTGTCTTCTCGTTGGAAAATGGCACGGCTTTTCGCGTGATTCTCCACGTGCCGCCAGATGGCGCTTAGATGTAACGATCTGCAGCAATGCGTGATACGGTCGCGATCATGCGACATCTGGCGGCATGATCGAGAAAGACGCAAAAAGCCGTGCCCTCTTACATCGTGAAGACAAGTCCCTCAGACGCCATGTTACGAAAACCCAAGTATCGAGATTTAGTTTGGAGCTAATGGTTCCCATGGTTTTGCGGTCAACGACATAGCACACACACTTCCCGATTCCTTCATCAAAAGTGCGAGATGGATAAATAAACATGAAGCACTCTTCAGTCATGTTTTACGCGAGAAAGCATACGCGAGAAAGCTTCTGACAAGGCCATTACTAGCGTGAGCGCCGTCACTGGCGAGAATGAGACAGAGGTAGTGCGGAGAGTGATGGAAGTACATCGTACGCTCACTTCAAATTCGCGATTACATAACTAAGCACACTGGCTTGGGAACGAATATTTGTCGGACAAAACTGACTTGGCATTTATTAATTCATTATTTTTGGACAATTTTAGATTTTTAAATTCAGTGATGAAATTATCAAATATAAGTGTTGTTTTTAGAGAAAAGAAATTATTTTTTGCAGCAAAAGAATTGGATACAGATAATATGAGTGGTCATGCTATAAACAATCCTCGAACCTCTACGAGTTCGTTTGGAATAGAAGAGGAGTAGTATTTAATTTTTTCTGCCAGATTTTTTACATCATTTTTATTGTACGCTTCGTGTCAGATTTAAATGTTGTAAATGTTAAAAAAAATGGTCTGAATATTTTGGGTGCATTAAAACATTTTTATTTGTAGATAGAATTGCACAATACTTTCAATACGTTTGAACTGATAAACGGTAGTCAAGTAAATTGGCCATGAAAGAAACCATATAGCCTATAACTAAAAGTCCATGATTATCAAAATATTATAATTTATCCCTTGAATATTCAAACTTTTGAGTTCGTATGTGCGTAGATGTAGAAATTATATGAGAAAAAATCTCAACATTAGTCATTTTGCTTTTATCGAATTAGTAGGCCTACATATTTCTCTACAATTTGTTCTCAAAGTGGCAAAAGATCAGAAGCGCGAGAGAGAGGCTAAATCAATAAAAAAATTAAAAATGCTCTGACAGGCTCCTCATCACGACGTAATAGATCCTCTAGCACAAGAAAAATGTACCGCTACGAATAACATATCTTTCATGATAAATATGCTTGGTTGTTTTTCTCGATCAATATTCGAAGAAAGAAACATCGGTGGGTATTCAAAAGTTATGTGGGTTAAAGAATATAACTTTTAAAATCCAAAAATTATTTGAATAAAAACACACACACATTGCACAATTCTGAAACTCAATACTCTTCCCATTTTTGAATTTGGATTTCTTTTCAGGAGTAGTATGAATTTTCCATAAATACAAACATACTGACTTCACGCTTTTCCGCCAAAAGGAAACATTTTGGGTATAACTGTGATGCACGTCATTGTCCGTATTTACAAAATGTTTTAGGGAATAAGAATAATATTAATTTATAGAAAATAACACTATTATGGTATGTACAAGTTAAAATTGCGTAAGTGTTTCCATAATTATTTTGTAGAAATGCTGAGATATGGATTCTGCGATCCACGAATTGCAAATGCTCTATGACTATTTCTTGGCTGCATGCAAACGTAAATTGCAGGACAAATAGCATGTACGGCTACAAAACTGGACAAAAGAGAAAAGTTATGATCTATCATCATGAAAGCGCAGTCAACAGAAAGCAGGTGCAAGATCTACTGCCATTCATTTCCAGCGACGACCTCGAGTTTTGCTAATCATTTGGTGCGTTTACATTCGTAGCTCATTATAGTGCGCTAATAAACACATTTTCATTATCAATAAATCTTCTCAGTCGCTGTCTGGAGGAGAATGCTAGACGCCGATTTCTCTGATCCGGCTGTTTTCCGTTTCTACGATCAACACCAGGTGATTGTCGGAGTAGTAAACTAACAAACGGGTCACGGGCCGCGCGCGATCTTTCCTTCCTCTTCCTTGTCCTACCCCTTACACACACTTACACTGACATGCACTACACAATCACACATGCCGGGAGATCAGTCGGGAAGGTAGAGCTTGTTCCAGCTGGGGCGGTGCCCCGATGTTGGGAGATACTTGGAGGAAAACTCCGCTCCCTGACAGTAGGTCGGCGCCGGATCTCGCCATCTAGCGGGAAAGATCACAGCCAACTCCCGAGGAAAACATGCACTACAGTTACGGGAATAATGACCTCAGCAGTTGACCCACCCGGTATCACTAACAACCAACCAACCAATAATTCTTCACCCGTAAATAGCATCACGCTCTGTACACAGATAGAGTAAGATTTGTCTTTGTATCGAAGTCTTAATAGAGTGGCAGTTTGCGTTATTACTACACAGCGTACAGAGAATAAAGTGATTCGCGTGTATGACGTACTGAATTGTTATGTTCGATAATGGCGAGGCGATTACCGCACAACTGGCGCCGTTCGCACTGCGTCGCTCGACGGCCGCTGCCCCATCGCCCCCACCCTCCGCCCGCCCCGCACAGCGCCACCGTCGCTCCGCCGCCGCGCCGAGCTTCCTGGGGCGAGATGGATCGAAGGCATGCACTGCGCCCGTTCCGATTTCTAACCACACGTACATTATGACGGCTGGACTCCATTTCTCTAATACTTACGGGTATTCTGTTTGAGGTCTTTTTTGAACCCAACGTATTACACAAAAGCATACCAAATCGTGGTAGACAAATTCTCCAAATTACAAGCATTTGATGCACGGATGTTATTTGGAATTATTAATTGAGAAAGTGATATTTATTTGCTTTATTTACTACATTGCACTGAATAACGAATAATGCTGTTTCCAGAAAAGCAATCAAGCATATCCTCATAACTATACATAGGGGTCTTACCAGCGTGAGAATGTTTGAAACAGAGCTACTAAATCGTGGTAAACAAATACGCCGAATTATCACTCAGAAACTGCAACCTAATACTACAAAACCGAAATGAACATATTTTAGGAATTGTAATTTAGAATTTCGTAATTTAGACGTCAAATGTGTTATTTCTGACCCCAACCGCATTCAAATATTATTATTTCCAACATAAAAAATAATTCAAAAACAGAAAAGCTCACTACAATGTAAAATTGGACATAAATAGCATATCTAAAAGGAGAAGTTCATGGGAATAATTTCAATGTGTTGCAAAATATGATTTGCCCTTGGAGTCAAAAAAGGACTCCAAAGGGAGTCTAAGTATTAAAACATTTCTACGTAAGTCCGTTTGTCTATTCAAATGTCTTAAATCTTATCTCATGTGACTGTTTTTAATACAGGTTCTTGAAGATAAAGTTTATTAAAAATATTTACTTTACGTTTGTTTAATTTACATTTCATTCTCTTATTTGAATAAATTGTTTCCCAGATTCTGCTATTGCATCTAATACTGCTCCCAACATCTGACCCAGACCTTTCTGTTGCCGTTGCTACTCAAAACACTGTTTCAAAACTCTCTACAACTTGGTTCAACTGCCTTGATTAACAACCTCTCAATCCACCCACCCCTAGTCTGTACTATCATTGATCAATTCGTTTCTCCTCATACATCGTCCCGATTTGTTTCTCCCAACATCTATTCTACCACAAACTCGGCTTTGAGATATTTATCATCCTAGTTTATTGGCGCTATCTTCACTATCACCCACGAGCCCATCTCCATTGACACACATTTCCGATTTTGAGAAAGTACAAACAAATTCTATGAACGAGCATGAATTCAATCACCTGATCATTGCATATTGTATTTTATTTAACGAACATTTAGCATATTTTAATATAAATTTGCGACCTTTTATTAGAATTTTTGGTGCGTAAAGATAGGGACCATAAATCACCCAATAATGACTACCTTTTATATTTTCCTCCAGCTATCCTCTTCCCTCAATTACCACTAACATTTGGCTGTTCGAGACGAGCCGCGTCACATCCGAACTGTCGTGCTGACGTCTCTGCCAACATTTTGTGCCCTTTTTCTGAGCTATACTACTGTGCTGCGGCCGAGCATGACGGCCGAAACGTCACCTCGATTGACTGTGACGCGATTTGTCCCGAACAGTCAAGTACCAAATCACTCCGGCCGCAGAAGCCTATGAATCCAGCCACTAACATTTCCAATCGTGAGCCACTCTTCCAATCCGTCGCCGCAATCGCACCGCACCCGAAAGCGGTGGCTCAGGGCATCAACTGATGCCATTGCAGTGCTTCTGACCGGCAGGTCCCCGGTTCGAGTCCCGACGAAGGCAGGATTTTCGACACTAGCTTGTCAGCTAGGTCGAATATAGACGCTGTCTGGAGGAGAATTATAGCGACCGATCTTTCCTTCCTCTTCCTCGTCCTATCCTCACCCCTTGCACACACATTAACATGCTCTGCACTATCACACATGCCGAACTTGTCCCGATTGGGGCGGTGTCCCGCAAGTGGGAGATACATGGTTTAGGGAAACCCCGCTAGCCGACGGCAGGTAGGCGTCGAGTCTCGGTATCCAGCGGGGAAAGTTCACTGCCACCACCCAAAGAAGAAAATGCACTACACTTAAGGGAATACGGGAAACCTTAGCCGTTGACGCGTCCGGAGTAACTAGTTTCCACCACCCAAACTCTGGCGAATCCGGGGGGGGGGGGGGAGGGCCATGGCCCTTCCCCCAAAAGGTTTACAGTTTTCGTTTGTTACCTTCTTTTTTTTGGCTAAATTGGTTTAAATATGTATTTATGTCGAAATTATGTAATTATTTAAAAATATAATATTGTATAGTATTATATATACTCTAGAAAAATAATATACAATATAATAACAAATATTTATTATTTAACAAAAATCTATGATGCCCCCCTCCAAAACGATCGGCTGGATCCGCCCTTGCACCCGAAAGCACCATGTCCACTCCCCTCCTTTCGCTTCCTGCTTCGTCGCTTCGCCGCGGCGCCTGCGTTGCAACACGCGCCGTTGGGGCGCTGGCGGGCGCGACGCGCGACGCGCCGGCCGCACTGAGGCGCGAGGCCTCAATCGCAGTTATTGGTTTGGTAATGCGCTCATTTATTAGGGCTTCAATGGATTTACATCGGCGCTGCTGCAGTATGTCAAATATGTGGCGCGAAGCGGCTGCGTTGTTGGCGATGGTCGCAGCGGCGGCGGCGGCGGCGACAGTGGTGGCAGCGGAGGCGGCGGCGGCGACAGTGGCGGCGGTGGCGGCGGCAGCGGAGGCGGCTGCGGTGGCGGCGGTGGTGGAGACAATGGCGGTGGTGGCGGTGGTGGCGGTGGTGGCGGTGGTGGCGGTGGTGGCGGTGGTGGCGGTGGTGGTGGTGGCGGTGGTGGCGGCGGTGGCGGGCGGCGGTGGCGGCGGTGGCGGCGGTGGCGGCAGGCGGTGGCGGCGGTGGCGGCAGTGGCGGCGGTGGCGGCGGTGGCGGCGGTGGTGGCGGTGGCGGGGATGGTGGTCACGGTGGCGGCGGCGGCGGCGGTGGCGGCGGCCATGGCGGTGGCGGTGGCGGTGGCGTTGGCTGTGGCGTTGGCTGTGGCGGTGGCTATGGCGGTGACGGCAGCGGCGGTGGCGGTGGCGGTGGCGGTGACGGTGGCGGCGTTGACGGTGGCGGCGGTGACGGTGGTGACGGTGATGGCAGAAGCGGGGTTGGGGGCGGTGTCACGGGTGTGGGGGTGGGGCGACGGGGGCGGCGGGGGCGGCGCGGTGGCCGGGGCGGCGGGGGCTACGGGGGCCGTGGTGGGGGCGGTGTCAGGAGCTTCGCCCACAAATCACTGGCGTCGGCGTCGACGGCGGCAGCGGCGATGGCTTTCATCCCGCGCTGATCGCATCGACGCGACGCGGCGAGACACAAGCGGCGCCCGGTGGTAACCTGATAATGCGCGGGCTGCACCGCGCGCCGCGCTCTCTCTCGGCCAAAACCTCCAACAGAACCCTTGCGCCGTTTATTAAACAGTTATTTACGTCACAAGTGCAGAAAGTCGGGCTTTGGCGTACGAAAGAAGCGTTGATGGACGGTTAAACCGGCATTTTGGTACGGGTACAGTGAGGACGTACTTGCGTGCGAGTTGCGTACGTTACTTTTTAGTATGAATGAAAGGAAACGTACGATATTCCTGAGATCACTGTCAATGTCCGAATCGACGGCTCTCTTGACTCACATCGCCTTAGTGTTGCGTTTACGTTGTAGAAAACAGTTGTTTAATATGCCCAAGACTTTTTTCTGTGCGCGTGTGCCAAAATCGACTTAGCCGTACGCGTACCCTTCAATTATCCAATCAGTAATCAGTGGAGTGCTGAAATGGATTTTGTAGGAATATTATTATCCGCGCACGTTTTCTTGAGCCCTCGCGTCGCTAGTTGGGAGAGGAGTGGGGAGTTTGGTTATTCTGACAAAAGAAATTAATGTCAAATTTGTAGTTCGTTTTTCAATGCACAATATGACTCGGGGGGGGGGCGAACATTTCTGGTAATCACATTTTGTCTACAACGCTCGTAGCTATCATTTATTCTTAATTCAACGAATGTTGGCAAAGGAGTGGGGGTAGGTATTCGGGGGCTCAAGAAAACGTGCGCGTATAATACGCAGGTTACGTATTGTCAAAAAAGTACTTTATTAAATCGTAATAAAGTAAAACCATATCTTTCCTTTTTATTCGTAGGTTTCTCCAATTTTACTCACCTCACATAAGAGAAGCGCAGAAACAATTAATCATCACATCACATACAATTCTGCTAGTGGAGTACAATAATTATTTTTAGATTCCAAGATCAGAACAAATTAATTTTCATTTATATTAAACCACCTTACTAAAACGTTTTTCGGAATATGGTTCAACTTGCAAGAAAGCATAAATTGTTTTCTGATGCGTTATTATTATTATTATTATTATTATTATTATTATTATTATTATTATTATTATTATTATTATTATTATTATTATTATTATATTATTATTATTATTATTATTATTATTATTATTATTATTATTATATTATTATTATTATTATTATTATTATTATTATTATTAAAGTAGGAAAAGCAAGCTTTGCCAATTTTTTTATCAGTAGGCCACCGACGTGTGAAAATCTGAAGTTTGCATATTTGAGAGAGGAATCGAGAAAAGCTTTATAAATGACACCTGTCCCCAGGTCGACTTATCGGCGACAGTGTAAAGATAAAACTCATCAGTCATCTCAGCTAGGAAGGAGAATGTGCTCGACTCGATGTGCCTGGCTCGCGTCGAGGTTGAAGGAAAGAATTTAAAAATTAAGAGGAAGGTTGAATAACGTATATTTTTCCTCGCAATCAACATAAATATTACTATTAGACAATTATATGAAAGGGTAATTTTTAAAAACATGTCAAAAATGAAATCCCTATTAGGGAAATCAATTTAATAGTCAATACAAAAAGCACTACTTTTTACACCGCAGAATATGGATCGACGCCATGAATGTGTAAATGAAAGCACACAAATTAATCCTTTAAATCACAATGTCAAAATCATTTTCTTGCAAAAACTACTCTAAATTCACCTATGTCACTCACCACCCCTAAGTACCATGTCCATTCCCCTCGCCCCTCTCGTATAAGTAATTGAACAAGGAAGTTGTCTAAGTTGCTGGTAAGTAATGATACTGGTAATACTGACTTAGTTTCTGAATCAAAGAAAAGTAAATAAAATAATTTTTTTTGCTACTACTGGAAATATGATATTGTATACAACAGCTTAAAGAAAAGAATAATTGAAATCGTATATTAAGTCCAGAATGCATTCGTTTCTTTTTTCTTATGAACGAAACACACTTGTTCTCTAAAAATCTTAGGATGACATATGATTGGCACATCATATATTAATGTGATGTCTGGTTTTCGAAGTAAGTGCCATGAAGCTAAGAGCTTACAGATCGCTTAAGAGTTTCTAATTCACTACACTACCTGCCAGGATAGGTCGGGAGCTTAGATCATGTCCCGGTTGGGGCAGTGGCCCGCAGGTGGGAGATACCTGGTTGGGGAAAACCCCGCTAGCCGACGGTAGGTCGGCGCCTGATCTCGCCATACAGCGGAGAAAGATCACCACCACCTCCCGAGGTAAAACATGAACTGTACTTAAAGGACTGATGACCTGAGTAGCTGACGCGTCCGGAGTCATTAATCAATCAAAACTCCGAGTTTCTACTGCGATTATTTTATTCTTTATTTGAATGTACAAAATATAAATTATTTATAAATTATTTTCGTAAAAATGCATCATATTTTTTCATTATTCATTTTAAAAGGCACAGATTGTACAAAAGGCTCTATGCCTATTGTATTTCTTTAATATTCATATTTTCATAATCATATTATTATTTTCATTATAATGTAACTGTTTAGGATTGTAAGTCTGGTTCTTTGTTTCAAAGATAAATACGTAATTTATTTTTCACTATTTTCTTATTTTGTTAAAAGTTAAGATACTTGTTTTATAACAACAACAGTGTACCATTAATTTCCAGTAATTATTTGAAAGTTGCTTTTAATCAAAGCCTTCATTTTGTACACTATATGCATACTAATTATCGTTTATATGATATTCTTCAGGCACGTGATCAGATGAGCCTGTTAACCAGAATATAGCATTAAATACATTATGTATTATTATTATTATTATTATTATTATTATTATTATTATTATTATTATTATTATTATTATTATTATTATTTCAATTTAATGTCATAACTTTAAGTAATTAAATCGCTAGAAGCGCTTTTCGAATTTTAAAGAAATATCAAATGGAGTATTGTATCAAGTATATTTGTCTTTACTCTGACAACTCTTGCCAAATTTTGAATACGAATATTACAGGAAATTTAGATAACCAAGAACAATACCGAGGATAAATGCGCCACGATAACACAATGGAACAAAGAGAAACATACAAATACCAAAATAACCCTCTCGTGACAAATTTTGTTACCGAGTTCCATTCCCCGACTTTCCTGCATTTGAATGCTCCATTTATACGACGACCATTGCGAAGGGGTACAGTCGGGCCAGCGAGACAATAGAGAAACGCGTCGTCTAGCGCTGGCCATCGAGATGCCCCCCCCCCCATCGGACACGTGACCGACCGCGACAGTGGCGCGCTCAACCTCGCCGCTGGGCTGCCGCGGCCGCAGCCACCGCAGACAAGACACTGACGCGGCCTCTAGGGGGCCGTGGTGGCCACCCAGTGCCCGAGACGCCGGAGCTGTGCTTCGGGTCCACCGCATTGTTACGTAAGTGAATACCCTGCCCTTCAACCAGACATCCTCTTCATGCCTTATGAAAATCCACCGGCCTGGATGGGAAAGTGAACAAAACACACTTTCATCCACATACAAATACAAGCTAAACGGCTGCACCTGAAAAATTACCAGATGCGGATTTACATTTATTTTCAATTGTTTATTAATAATCTATTCATTAATTATTTCATACTTTCTTTACGATCAAATTGTCAAACAGACAACATATTCCATTAAAATATTAAATGTAAATAAGCTGTTTTAAAAATGCTTATTTTCAATTGTGACCAAGATAAAAATATCATAGAGTAGAGTTTGTTTACATTCAGATGACAATTTTGGATTTTACGTGATAATATGATTTATGTTTCCTTGTGATACATGCGATTGAAAACATTCTAAAGATCATTAATTAAATTTGTCGCGTCTGGTCACACTTCTTCGACTACAAACGCCATTTATTATTGATCCTCTTCAAAAATGAAATTTACCATGTACTATAATTGAAAGACGATTAGCATCCTTCATATTAAATCCCATTATTACAAACCTACTCGTTAAACCAAGTGACCAATTGTAGTCCCTAACCCCTGTCACTTGCTACTACTTCGTACAGCTTCCTCCTTTCATGTTTTTGTTACTAACACACACGCATACACCACAAACTAGTAACTCCTCTTCACACTTGCAACTTGATGGTTCATTTCGAACCTCAAACAGTCGCACGCACTACCAATCAAATATTACGGTACGTAATATTCGGTCTATAGTTTGCGCGAGATATCAGAGTATTGGACGACCGTTAATGAGCAAGCGATATATCCGAAGAGAAACAGACCAGGAATGTAAAGCGCATGAATGGTAGAGCGATGTACGCATACTCACACATACATATTATATTGACCGCTTCTTGCCACCGCTTCTTGCTTCCTGCTTCCACAGTTCCCTGCGTAGCCAGTCGCATACACAGGCTTGCAGTCTTTGTTTCGCACACCCCGGCCCTCCAACTTCATGAATTTCTTCATTTTCTTCTCTCCAAACAAACGCATTGCCACATCATGCAGACTACCTTGCCCCATTACCACCGTCCCCATTCTCTACAGGTAGATATAGCAGATTAGGTGTTTAGTTTCTACAATGACCTTTATATTTTTCTTTAGTTAGATCATTTCTGTAATTTTTACATTGTGATAATGCTCAGATTATTTGTACAGAAACTACTTCTCGGAAAATCCATTTCTAACGCTAGAATTTTGTTCTTATCTGCTTTACTATGTACCCTAGAAATCGAAACTAAGTTGTATTATGTCATAAAACTAAACAGCCAGTAAGTAAAAGATCTCTCTCGACGCACGAAAGCTAATTAGCCAGTCATTAATCACCGGGGAGCTAAAAAAATATAAATATAATTGTCACCCTTTAATTTACCTCGTATTAACATACATACACTGATGAAAAATAAAAGTTATTGGACACAATACACAAAAAAATAACAAATAAAAATGTTCAGCGCATATTTTTCTAAAGTGTAGTGGATTGTCAATATTTTAATATTTAATACCCCCGAAAAGCATGTATGCTGAGCATTTATAACAGTACATTATTCAACGACCATGATGACAACGAGAAAAATAGTCAATCTATAATTATAAAAATTAACTCTGGAAAATCACGACACTCGCGTCGGATCGACACTGCGTTCGTGCCGTAAACATCAACTCGTCAATTTTAGCCATTAAGCACGAGGAGAATGCTATCCTTTCTCTATGACTTTCAAATATTCAGCACACATTTTAAATCTGATTTTTACTCTCTGTGATTGGTTTTGTCCCGACTAAACCAGTGCAATGGCTCTAATTAGTGCCTAAATTTACTCATTTACCGATTGGGACTACATCTTACAGCTAGTCGCTGTGTCTAGTGTCTCTACTTAAAGCATAATCAACACCAATCAGCACGCGATGAGCAGGCGTGAGTCCAGTTTGGTACATGCAATTCCCCACGACGGTAAAGTTGAAATTTTAGTTTCGAGTATTGAGAACACATTTTTGAGAAGCTTAAATCCATTTTATCGAAATCCAAACAATTTACTTTGTTATATCACATACTTTACTAATACGTAATTTAATAAGTAATGTGTATTCGATGCCATTCGTTGACTACAGCAGGAATACAAAATTCCAATAGAGAAATATACAGAAAACAATTCGGGCCTTTATGAACAAACACTTAATTATTTAACATTTAAAGAAACAACGCTTTTATGAACAACGCTTAACATTTAAAGAAAATGTCTATAAATGTCTCAATATTATACAAAATATAGTTTGGGCTTCCTGTTTCATTTTTGACATTTTCAAATACTATTTCTTATAAATATACTTCCTTAAAGTAATATCGTAGTGTTAAGAGGAAAAACATTCTTAATTGTTAGAAGTATTTTTGAGATCCTTCTGCAATTTGTTGTCAAACAAGTTGTAAACAAAACAAACTTTCCAAAACAACCTAAAATCTGCATATGAACTCCACCAATGTTATTTCTTCTTACTTTTTTCACATATCTTTTCAGTTTTGCTTTACTCCAGTTTCCAACACCGGCATTACATTAGGCTTGTCAGAGGCTCGATTTCCGATCCTTCTACCAGTAACGGAATGTTCCCCCGTCACCCACCAGATTAGTATCGATTCAAGAGGAATGATTTCAAAAGCAGAATTTCCTAGGTACCCCGGTATAAATATATAATAATTGTAAATAAACTTTCAAAAAGTTTTATTAAGCAGGAGGCACGGAATTTAATTTTATAATTTAATCTATAAATCAATTCATTCGATCGCCCCTTTTCCCACCCCCAACAAAATGTCCCCAAAATTGCAACGCGGTGGTGCCGAAAGAGGAGGTAGAGGGTCAGCATTGATGGCTGAATGGTCGGCTGCCACATTCACTACTGCTCCAGCGCCTCCTGCCATCGCTCTTGCTTCCTAAGCCCCCTCACCGCCCACGCGCGCGCCGCCGCTGTGCCGTCCATTCAGCCACCAATGCCGGGCTCCCTCCGCCATCGCCATCGCCACCGCCGCGATGCAATTTTCATTTGTTGGGGGGGCGAGGTGGCGGGGGGGGGGCGAGCGAGCGTTTGCGCTCACGATGCACGTGGCTGCCGAATGTTTAATGCCATCGGTGGATGCTCGTAAATTTCCTCTCATTGCGGCCGTGACGAAACGAGGCATAATTTAATAATCAAGTCACGAGCCTTTCAGATGACTCTGTGTGAAACATTCAGGTCAACAAGTCTGGAACCTATACAATGTTCGGGGAATAAAAGTACGTATTACAGTTTTGAAATATTTCTATTAATGTAAACTGAAACATTTTTAGAAATGGCATGATGTTAATTAAAAAATGATTTCAATGGAACTTAAACTTGCCCTACATTTCCCAGAATTATTTTATGATTAAAGTGCATTGTTTTTTATTAGAAAGAATTTTTAATACTCATGAAATAGCCATTTTTCATGTCATCGACCTACGGTCTTAGCAAATAACTTTAATCTCGAACATGGGAAAACAACTACTTCACCCTACAAAATGTGAACATTATTTTTTCTATAACTGTATGAAAATGATACATTTGGAATATAGTTTTGTATTTTTATTCTTATACAGTATTAGAGTAACTCACGTCTGTCCTTCCATCCGCCCGTGCGTCCGTCACTCATAGGACACTTCCACCAATCGAGACAGATGATGTGTTGTCATTCGACACTTGGTCACCTGGTAAAGAACTAAAGATTTGTTTGCGAATCCGTCCAGAAGATTCTAAAAAATAAAAAAGTCCTTTTGCGTTTTTTAGCGCTGCGATCTAGCAATGATTGCGTAAATCACGTGCCCCGTCATAGTGTTCACGCACGTCGCCTTGAAAGTCGTCTTAATCAACTGTGATGACAGCTAAATGTAACGCCAAGGAGGCATTTAACCCTAGATTTACCAAGCATGAGCAAAAAGTACCCATTAGTTCGTTTTTAAAACAAAATGTACTTTAAATAGATTCACATAGTTTTTATTTTTATTCAATTTGCCAATTACACCTAATTTTACGTTATAACATTTAAATCTGCGTAATAACCTTAAAGATAAAAAAATGCGATATTTTCGTACAAGGCCAATTTTTGCCCATGGTTGGTAAAACTTGTGAAAATATATATGAAGGCTACTGATTTACTTTTGCAACACTGTAATGGTCGCCATCCATTTTCGAAGCAATACAGTGGAGCTGTTTGTACTTGTGGGTTGTATTTAACCTGCACGTATTGTTGAAAAGGATTTGGATGACTGATAGTGGCTTAAATGAAGAAGAAGTGATCTCAAGTGATGGTGAACATTGAAAGTTAACTGAAACACACAACAAGATTATCCAACACTTATTTTAATTTCCTTAATTGTTATGAAAGAATGTGTACTTAATAAAATCGTTCTAATTACATTATAAATCATTCATATTCACAAGTTAAATATATCTAATTGTAATATTATAGTCATAATAAGGAGTTAAGCATATGGACACTTTTTGCCCAGTAAAGCACGTTACCAAAACTAACTTGGTAATGCGAAGGTTAATAACACAGGGCGCTTGTGCTCTCGGACTGTTGTATCGCTCGGACGCCGCTGTTTAGAGTGGTGGCAGGGCTTGGATCACTCGGAAGAGGTTCTTTGCTAACGTTGCCACCCCCTTAGGGTGATAGTTTTGTAATATTATTTTGTTATGTATAACAAATTCGCATATGAATGCTAATGGGATAATTTCCTTTCGTACGATAATTTCAACTAAGAATAGTATATTCTTCAACAAGCGCATAATGTTGGCTATTTTTCACGAGTTGAAGTTTACGACCCGAGCTACGTAGGAGCGAGTGTCGGAATTTCTACAAGCGAATGACAGACACTTTGAGCGAGTAGCAGACTACTTTCTCTACGACCTTGAAATTGATGTTTTAAAAATACGAAATGAAAACATTTGAAAATTTTTTATTTTTTGAAATAATGTTTTATTCTATTGTACTTCTTACTCCATTACTTGAAGTTTTATAACAATAAATACAAACAAGTAAACTAAGTATTACAAACATAAATAGTTTAAATTTATTTTTTGGAAAAGTTAATTGTGAAATTAGAGCAATTGATAATCTTTATTATTGAGGGAGTTCACTCTTGATTTGAGCCAATTTCATTTAAAATATGTAGAATGACTAGTAGAACAAGTTGTTTTTTGTATACGAGTATTTTGAGTGATAGCTGCATTATGTTCAACTGATTGCAGTGCAGTGTTTGCGGTAGACATATTGTTTGACATAAAATCATCCACATAACCTTCCACTACCACATAACCTTCTTATCACCAACTTGCCTACTGTTTCGTGCGATCTGCGCCGGCAGATCGTGCAGAGATGTTGCCCTCTGTAAACAACTGCGTGAACCCTCCGTCGTATATAATGAACGAAGAAGACAAAAATAACAGTAATTACAGACGTTAGATTGTGCAAATTTTGATATTTCTGGCAAGGAAAGTATATCCGCTAATGAAATACTTGGCTCAGATTCAGAAACTACTTGGACACCTTGACCTCAAGTCAGGTTGCAAATACGAGTAACTATACTAACTAACCGTAACTATACTAATTACTCTATACCGTAATATGTTATGTTAGAGTAGTTGATTGTAAATAAAAATGTGAATAATTTGAAATAAATCATTCTACTTGAGTAGTTTTTTAATATTAGGGCGGTTCTAACCCAGTCCTGAAAGATATACATTTTTCCTGATAACACTCACCTTCAGTTCAGTTAAGCAATATAATTAAAATGCAAATACAATACAATATTTCTTATCAAAAAGTATCGAATATAATACAAGGGAAGGCTGATTCGTGAGCGTCAGGGCTGAGAACGAGAGATGACGCAAGAACATTTATGAAAATTTTGTAGACTTTTGCAAAGTACATAACCTGACACTATGGGGCTTGGACGAAGACCTTTAAGCCACTACAAAACCTATATCTTACGAGGTTGCAAGAAAATAAAAATGCTGAAGGGAACTGGAGGTGAAGGTGAAATGGAGAGCCGATAGGGGTGAAACCGCGAGGTGCCACTTCCGGTGTGAGCCAGGAAGGGAGAACTCGTGCAGCCGAGAGGTAGCGGGGTGCGGTGCGGTGCGGAGATGAGCGGTCTGGTGTGGGGCAGGGGAGGGTGTGATGCAGTGAGTGGCGGTGCTTGGCGGAGCGGTCCTTGACGGGGAAGGGCGGAATGGGGTGAATTGAGGTGGACTGAGGCGGGGAGGGACCGTGTGGTGCGGAGCAGTGCGAGCGGTCAGGTGCGTGGAGGGGCGGTGCGTGGCGGGGAAGGGTGGGTTGAGGCGGGACGGGGCGGTGTGATGCGGGACTGGGCTGTGGGATGCGGAGTGGTGCGGTATGGGGCGGGGCAGGGCAGTGCGGTGTGATGCGGGGAGATGGCGGGGAAGGACGAGACGAGGCCGTGAGGACAAGGGTGGTGCGGGGCGGGCCGGGGTGGGAGGAGCCGTGCAGTGTGGTGCGTGAAGAGGGCTGAGAAGGGCGGTGGGGGCGGTGGGGGCGGTGGGGGCGGTGGGGGCGGTGGGGGCGGTGGGGGCGGTGGGGGCGGTGGGGGCGGTGGGGGCGGTTCGGTGCGAAGCATGGCGGTGCGTAGCGTGGTGTGGCGTGGCGTGCGGGAGCGGGGCTGAGCTGTGGGGTGCGGTGCGTGGGAGCGGGAGGGGAGGGGCGGGGCAGGACTCGAGAAGCGGGGAGAGGGCGGCGCGGAGCGGGGCGAGCGCGTGTATCAGCCGGCGCGGGCACCGCCCCGATGTGGCGCGGGCGGTCAGCGCGGTGGGCGCGGGCGGCCGCTGCTTTTTATCGATGCCGCGCAGGCAGCGCCGGGAGCTGTCGCCCGCAGTGTAAACACAGCCCGGCGGCGCGGAAGCGGCGGCTGTCGGGCGCGGCGGGGCGCGGAGGGGCGGGGCGAGGCGGAGAAGGTGGCTGGGAGGGGGGAGTGGTTGCTGTCAGCGCGCTATTCGGACGGCGCGTGGGAGGAGCCGCCGCCCGGAAATGGAAGGGGGAGGTGCGATGTGTTGAGGTGACGGAAGAGCAGGAAATATGACGCTCAGGAAAAAAAAAAGAATGGGTTTGTGACAGTGGAAGAATGTGCAGCGAGTGGCGAAGGTAAAGGAGAAATGTGAGGGCACGAAACGAGTATTGCCACAAAGAAAGGGAAATAGAAACTTACTTTACTTATTTTCAAACAAACTGTGTTATACAACACCTTTATTAATTTCTTTGTTATGAAAATCAATGTCGCAAAACAGTTTATATAGCTACGGTAGCAAGTAATTTTTAATATTGGTAGCTATGCTATTGTGAAATTTAGCGAATACATATATATATATATATTATATATATATATTATATATTATATATATATATATATATATATATATATATATATATATATATATATATATATATATTGTTCAGTGAATTAATTATTTTTTACAGTCTTTCTTTCCACATGGTTTGTCAAAAATGAAGGGAATTTCTTTTGTAAAACTTAACAATACATGAGATTGCTTGAAAGTTTGGAAAAAGTATTTCTCAAAAGGCCGTTTCATAAAACTACATGCAGTAACATTGGTTTCATTGCAAAACGGTGCCTCGGGAAAAAATCGGTCCCTACGCTATTAGATTCATCTTAATCGAAAAACCTTAAAATATTAAATTGTTTTATATACTCACGTAATCACATTTCTTTTAGTGCTTTTGCATACAATACAACGATATACCGAAGACCCACAAATAGAATCTGCGAATGCAACGACTTTTATTCCCCAAAGTCAAATATTGTATTAGAAGGTAAACATTTGCATTGCGGCAACCAAGGAAGTTCGCTAGACCGCGAGCGAAAAAGGTTGAGGAAAGGGAGCAAAACCTGAGCGGATGTGGAAAACGGCGGGCAATGGGCAGGGGCAGGAATAACGCCGATGGTGGTGGTAGCGGTGGTGGCAGCGGCAGTGGCGGCGGCGGCGCCGGTGGTGGCGGCGGTGATGGCGGCGGCGGCAGTGGTGTGGTGGGTTGGCGATGTGGTGGCGTTGGCGGTGTGGGGGTGGCGGTGTGGTGACGGTGGCGGTGTGGTGGCAGTGGCGGTGTGCTGGCGGTGTAGTGGCAATGGCAGTTTGGTGGCGGTGTGGTGGCGTTGGCGGTGTGGTGGCGTTGGCGGTGTGTTGGCTGCGGCGGCGGCAGCGGCGGCGGCGGCAGGCAGCGGCGGCGGCGGGGTTTGGTGGCGACGGTGGTGGCTGCGGCGGCGGTGGCGCGGGGGCGGTGTGGTGGCGGTGTTGTGGTGGTGGTAGTGTGGTTGTTGGGTTGTGGTAGCGGTGACGGTGTGGTGGCGGTGGCGGTGTGGTGGCGGTGGCGGTGTGATGTCGGTGGCGGTGGTGGTGTGGTGGCGGGAGTGGCTGTGGCGATGGCTGTGGCGGTGGCGGCGGTGGTGCCGATGGTAGCGGTGGCGATGGTGGGGCGGTGGTGGTGGTGGTGGTGGATGTGGCGGTGGGCAGAACGGGCTGCCGCGGCGCAGAGATTGATTTCAAGTCCATTTGTGCGGGAATGCGATTAGGGTTCGCGCGCCCTTATTCGGTCAATCAGCGGCGGGGCGCGAATTAATCAGCCTCCGCCCCCGCCCCCACCGCCCCGCCCTCACCCGCCCTCGCCGCCCGCTGCTAAATGGCGAAGATGCGTTGACCGCGGTGTCTCTCCATCCTGGTGATCAAAGACGGTGCAAGATAATCATTGATGTTCAAATAGAGATACGAAAAGATAAAACACTACAATAGGGAATTACATTCTTTAGTTAATTTATATTTTTATTTACGCTGACATGGGGAAAATTTTATCTGGATGTACCCAAATTATGATATATCTTAATGTAAACCAATTAAATTAATGGTTAACATTATAACTTCATTTGCAAATATCTATATTTTAGGCACATTGATAACTTGTTGTATTTAACGTCTACATTTTGTGGTTACTAAACTAAAATAAGGGATTAGAAACTAAATAAGGGATAAATAAGGGATAGATAAAGGAGGGAGATTAATTGTAGAAGTGAATATTATGTAGAATTTTGGGATTGTGTTCCATGCTTCTATGCCAAAGAGAATTGATCCACACGAAAGAAGGTAAACAAACAAAATGAGTAGAACTGTCACTTTAATGTGCTGCGCAAATATTGTCACTACAACTGTACACAAGCTCCTTTGAAGTTAAAAATCAACAAAACGTTTGCAGTTTTTTTCTGCAGCAACGTTGATGACCAGTGAGTATAGCTAAATATTCTATGGCTTCACGAACATTTTTCACATAAAAGTTTGCCGTTAATTTTTATTGAGCATTGGAACGAAATGATACATTATTTATGTTAATTAATTTTCATTTTTGAACATTGTGATGCTGATGGGAAGCCTTTTTCAGAAAAGTCCCAGTGAATCAAAGCATCATTAAATTCAAACTCCCACGTATGTTCACACTCGATCCGAAATGAAACTGACATGATAGATTTCTTTTCTTTTTGTAATTAATTTTTTTTGTGTTGATGTAATATTTAATAACGATTATGATTGGAAAGGGAATTATCATAAGAAATACAATAATTTGTCTTCTAGGAAAACTGTGCTTTATACATTAGAGTTAGTACTCTTAAAAAAACATAAATGGTAGGAAATCTCCTGGTCTTTATATTTAGAGGAAACTGCAAGAAAAGTTTTTAAAATGATTACTGGATAGTGTTACACCTGTACTACATTTTACTGGCCCTCATTTTAAATTTAAAGAAACAAAAACAAAGAGGTTCACAGTTAACAATTTTCTTTAAAGCTGCTCTTTCTTTCAGAGAGCTCCTATCCGGAGGGGAAACGAAGACTCAAAGGGAATATTAAGAGCCTGGCGGGCGCGGCACCGCTCGCCAGGCGTGCCGCCGCTGCATTGTCCTAATTACTGGAGTGTTGCGCAGCGCCATCCAGAAGGCCGGGAGCGGGAGGCGTTTGTTCCCTCGAGCGCACGTGTTGGTCGCGCGGGAGGGGGAGGGGCGGGGCGGGGGCGGGGGTGGGGGTGGGTAGCGGTTGCGACTTCTCCCGCGTACACCGCGTGGCCATCTCGGCCACCCACACGCGACCGGCTTATCCACTTTAGGCGAATCCGCTCCCCGAGGACCGCTTCCCAGCTTCGGAAAGGGTAACGCAACCGTGTTTCGTTCTAATGTGCGCCGGGCGAGATTGAGTCGTTGCGATTCGCTGGACTAAGAGAATGCGAGGAAAAATGAAGGAAAGAACTGCGATAGTGAATAAAATAAATAATTAAATAACAAAAAAATAATCAAATACATTGTAACCTGTTAAAACGAAATTAAAGGAGAATTTACTTACTTTTGAAGAAAATATTTCTTTGTGAGAGAGTATCAATGAATAAACGATCAGAAAAAAAATCAATTGCATTTAAGTAATGTTTCCATGATATAAGTTTTTTTTTTCGTTTTGAAGAGGTCGGTATGGAAAGTTCACGCAATAAGTAAATATTAATGAACTACAAACGGTGGAGGAGATAGCCTAGGTAGTCAGATAGAAGGGTTATGAATTGAAGCTCAACCGGATGTATGGGCTTTCCTGTGTGCAGTTAACTTCAGGATTTTTAGTAGTGGGAATGCGAGTGATGTCAACACATTGGAATGGAAATGGGTAAATGTATTTCTCCCTTTGAAGAGGAATGGCTATGCGAATTATTAGGGTTTTTGCATTTCATTATTTTTATGGATTTTGCATTTTAATTTGGCAGATCTGTTACAAAATCTCTGAATCATTGAATTTGAAACAATATTCTATTCATTAATTTTTGGAACTCATTCAATTCTATAAGAAATTATGCTGGATTTCCTGAAAGGAAGAGTAAATGTGATACGAAACTCTTAAAATACTAGAAGATATTTTTGTTACATTATTTTAACATAACCGAAATATTTTTTGGATTCAACTTTAGAAAAACATATTTATACATATTGTGACGTCGTGGGAATACACAATAATCACAGACACGAGCTTTAATGATAAATATGTACAGGTTTATTCACAATATGTACAGTAATAACTTAAGTTACTCAGCTCTGGAAGATGTTTACTTCCCTGATCGCAGGAGCGATCCTTAAAAATGAAATGACTGACTCGTGGCCCGCGCCACTCCTCAGCGAGCCTCCCGCACACAGCAGACAGCTCCGACGACCTCGGTCACCCGTGGATATAGTCCACAACGGCGTCCAAACACATGAGTTGCCGCACGAGCCTAGCTCGGCTCCGCACCGCCCTGGGCGCAAGTTTTGTTGCCTGGCCCCTGGCGTCTAATCCCTTACCGCAGCACCTTTATGGCGCCCCGGCGGTCGCTAGCTGTAGCCCTACAATACGTTACAATATGAAACCCATTTTTTTCGATTCACGGTTCTTTCATTTATTGATTTCACGTCAAAAGCAACTAAAAACTGCGGGTGACGAGCTACGGGGACAAGTGTATTCTGTGCACGTTTTATTAATTCTGGAATCCCTACCCTAAGCGATATACAAGTTGAATTCGGAATACAGAAAAAAGAGCGTTTTGGGCAAGAATTGTTAACAAAATATTCCCTCCGGGGTAATAAAATCTATTTTAAAGGACAAATTAGCAATAGATTTGGGCTCCTATTTCTCATCATCTTTCGTGAAGGAATAATACTTCCGGCCGCAACAACATGGAGAACGATAATTTAAATAACTATATTTCCCACTGAACTCTAGAAAACATGCACAGGTAATGAAATTACATTTGTGCCCAGAAGCAAAACAAGCAGTCGTCTCAGGATCTCCGCAAGGGATCAGGGCAACTGAACGGAAAACCTGAACGAGGTGGGTTCCTCATTTAGACAAGTTTTAAAATTAATGACGTACAGGGGTATATAAAACACACTAAAATCCATTTTTTCAGAATAAAAATTAAATGAAAGTCTCATTTAACGAAATTCAAATATCCTGGATGTAAATTTTAGCATAAAAATTCCACTAATGAGGGAGGGAAAAGGTTGGTATTCATAAATATTTACATGATTAACAGAGATGGGCATGTTACAGTAATTTACTTCTTCTACCCACATAATTGGAGTATAAGGAAAACCGAATACACGGGAAATCAGAATACACTAAAAATCTGACCGCCAATTAAATAAATTTTATAACTATTACAAAACATTGTAACAGATTTTTCCGTGGTGGCTATACTAGTTAGTTCAAATTATCCCGGTAAAAATGAGGGTTATGATTGAAAATTTTTTAGAATACAATATTACTGTTCTTAAAATTAAGAACGAAGGAATGTATTAATTAATGCTCCATATTTGTGATGATATTCAATAACTTTTCTTTTATACTAAATTTATAAGGAAAGTTTAGAATATTGATGTTAACGGTATTGAATGCAGTAATCTTATGATTGTCGGAAAAATGCAAGGCCCTCACGCCTTAAGGCTCCAAAAGATTCGTCACCAAATTTAGTTACAGGGGAACATGATTACTTTATGAATATTCGAAATTCAATAAATGTGACACATTGTGTACATGTGCATAATACTATGCATTTCAACACGATAGTGTAGACGATATTAATTTAACAAGAGGAAAAATAATCGCCTTGCAAATTTAGTCCAATGCTAACATTTATATTCACAAATTAAGTAAAGAGAATCTTTTATACGTATAATTTCAGTCATTTAGGTAACATTGTTCATATTTTACTCTTGCATGTATTTTGCGTAGGTCTGCGCAGACTAGCACAGCGCTTGCAAAATGCAGTTAAGCAATCCGAACGCTTTCAGGCAAAAGGTTAGCATTTGCAGATATTGACGGACCGTTGATTGGCTAATTGGGGAGGAGGGTACGGCGCTGTCGCTGCGGCGCAAATTGCGCGGGGGCCGTTAAATATAAAACGCGTCCCCCGGGCGTGTTCCTTCCACGCCGCGAACTCTCGCGCTTACGTCTCCATCAAAATGTTAACGGGAGCGAACAGTATCCAATATAGAGAAGACGATTCCGGGGAGGTGGGGTGATTGGATTGCCCCGCGGGCGTCTTGATTCAGCGCCGGTTCGCCGACGCGGCGTGCCCACCCGCCGCCTGCTTGTCTGCCTGTCTAGCAGACAGCCTGCCTCGCAAGATAAGCGCTTCCCACTTTGAGGAGCGGGCCGTGAATGGGGACAGTTCCATAAAGGGCCCCCTCTGGGCACGAGCGCACCACGCCGAACATGACAATACGCCCGCCCCGAAATAGTGCGGGCCCAGGCCGAGAAGCGGGGCGACGGCGAAAGGAGCAAGTCGTGGGCGCGGGTAAGGGTGTGAGCGTGGGCGAGGGCGCGGGCGCGGGCGTGGACGCCGGGGTGTGCGCGGGTGAGGGCGCGGGCGTGGGCGTAGTCGTGGCGTGGGTGTGAACCCGGGCGAGAGC
The DNA here is from genome assembly GCA_011170035.1 of Teleogryllus occipitalis. Classification (NCBI taxonomy): domain Eukaryota; kingdom Metazoa; phylum Arthropoda; class Insecta; order Orthoptera; family Gryllidae; genus Teleogryllus; species Teleogryllus occipitalis. The sequence goes on along the minus strand of BLKR01000482.1, from coordinate 441,562 downwards.
TCGGGCGTAGACGCAGGCGGGGGCATGGGCGTGGGTCAGGGAGTGGGCGCGAGCGCGAGCGTGAGCTTCGGCATGTGCGTGGGCGAGGACGGCGACGAGGACGGGGGCGAGGGCGGGGGCGCGGACACCGGCATGGACGTGGTCGTGGGCGCAGGTGTGGACTCGAGCGTGAGCGCGGGCGTGTGCGCGTACGCGGGCGTAGTTGCAGGCGCAGGCGTGGGCGAGGGCACGGGTGAGCGCGTGGTTGTGGGCGAAGGCGTGGGCGTGGGCGTGGGCGCGGGCGTGGGCGTGGGCGTGGGCGTGGGCGCGGGCGTGGGCGTGGGCGCGGGCGCGGGCGCGGGCGTGGGCGCGGGCGTGAGCATGGGCGCGGGCGTGGGCGCGGGCGCGGGCGCGGGCGTGGGCGCGGGCGTGGGCGCGGGTGTGGGCGTGGGCGTGGGCGCGGGCGTGGGCGCGGGCATGGGCGCGGGCGTGGGCGAGCACGTGGGCGCGCGGGCGTGGGCGTGGGCGCGGGCGCGAGCACGGGCGCGGGGGCGTGGACGTCGGTGAGGGAGATGGCGAGGGCGTGCGCCCTGGTGGGGGCCGGGGCGGGGCGGGAGGGCGGGTGGGTTTGCGGGCGTGGGCGCGGTGTGTGGTGGGACAACCCGTCTTGGGGGAGTCGTGAGGAGCGCGTTCGAACGTTCGTCACGTTCGTCACGTTGGGCGCCGCGAGGCTCTTCAGGCAGCGCGGCGCGCCCCTGGCGGCGGCTGCGTCGCACCTGCGCTTCGCCTCCTCCGCCCCCGCCCCGCGCCGCTCTGCCCCCCCCCCGCATCGCGACGCGCAGATACGGCTGTCCCCACGGTGCCCCTTGGCGCGCCAGGCCCCGCATTCGTTCCGTTTGGCGGCGTTTCGTCTCAGGGCTGGATATTTTTCCTTTAACCCTTACGCATTCGCGCGGGAAATTTTAAGGTGCATACAGCGCGGGTGTCTGCAACACTTGATACAAAATTTTGAGTTTACCTCGTGTAAAATATCATATCCGTAGTGATATTCCAAAATGACGAACCAGTTTTGTTTATGAATGTCATTAAAATGAAGTGGAATATAGGGATGTCAATAGACGATCGCGGGAGGGGTCGCTATGTGACAAGTAAACAACCGGCATTAAAGGTCATTTTCGCTAAGTAAGTAACCGGGCGGAGGCGGAAATAGTAATCTTACGTAAGACAAAAGAAGATGATATAGAGTTCTGATGCTTTGGGTTTTAGATAGAACAGTGACAATTTCTCTAGCAACGTGGTAATGAGCGGGTCGGCTCCAGACATTTTACCAAGTCGAGGAAAGACTTTGATAGTCAACCAAATCTGCATTGTGGGAATTCTGATGTGGTGTTGTTGACGTTCTTATGAGAAGAAATAAAAGAGGTCATCTTATAAGATGAGAAGACATAGAATGGAATGATAAAGAGATGAAATAGAATATTCTTATGAGAAGAAATAAAAGAGGTCATAATATGTTGACGAAGATGACCTCTTTTATTTCTTCTCAACCAAATATGATGCAATAACTTGTAGTATAATTAGGTCTACCGTCTCTTATATTAGGATAAAACGTTCTTGTGGTAAAAGACGAACGAATACTACAAAGTAATTGTCAATACGTGTATAGGTGTCCACCCGAGACGCGAGTAAGGGAAGTAACGGATAATAATAGTATCGCAGGGAGAATTTGAACTTGATCGCAAACATTAGGCGGAGGACTTTATGAAGAAGGGAGATTCTGCTGCGACGACGGAGAAGATTCTACGGGGCGCCATCAAATGGAGAAGTGAAGAGCGCGCGAAGATCCGCGAATATATCAAGGTTGATTTATAATTATTACAAAATAGAGAGATCTGGTCATGACCAAAGATAATTTCATTTTGTATTAACGATGTAGCAATTCATGTTTAACTTTTAGTAGAATCATATTTGACATTATAATAAATTCCAATTTGTTACTTTAAAATAAAGCAGGTTATTCGTTACGTGCAATCCAGTAGTAGATATTTTGAAAAGATTTTCAGATTCCTCCCCACTCCGTATGGATGGTAGATTGAGTAATTGGTTGCAGAGTAAGTAGCAACAATTATAAACTTCGAACCCAAATAACTGAGCTAGCACGACATAATTTTGGATGAGAAATATTAAAATTACGTAGGAGACATCCAGGTTACAGTCGTAATTATTTCCTGGCACTCAAATCAATAACGTAATTATTCCGAAAGTAATTACGAGTGTCATTCAAACGAAACGAGTCATGAATCTAACGTAATTAACAATTCGTAAAATTACGAATTTTGCTGGTAAAGAACAAAGGGCTTGTTTCACCGTCAACTCATGATTTAGCTACAAAGAAAGATAATTAAGACCAATTTGATGATTATTTTCTAGTAATAAATACTTTTAAATAATAAAATGTTCTCTTAAGATGCAAAATAGTAGAACATTTCAATTGTATTTGTGTTCATATTAAAGTTGTATGTATGAGAAACCTATCTAAATCTATTTTTTTTACTATTGAACACCAAAAATAACCTTAAGCGAGACATGACACTTTCTTAAGAAATTTCAGAATATTTCTTCTCAAAGGCTGAGGTATAGTGTAGCACAAAATAACTCTTTCCAGGAAAACTGGAATGAGAAAATTTGATATCGCTTCACAAAAGGGATTACAATGCCGTCGTTCAAAAGGCATACGAATACTCAACAACGCATGCGACTCAGTTTTCTCAGAAACGGGGAATATAAAGCTTGTTTATAAAGGGAGGGAGCTGTACATGACACTGTTTTTTTTTTAATCATAGAACACTTGACAGACGAACTTTGTTCATGATAGTTGAATAGTATTTATTACTATATAGAAATACTGTAGCAACTTTCAATAATGAACTACATTAAACATACTAATAATCTATACGGTTGAACCAAAGTTCATAACTGATGATTACACGACGCAAATATTAAAGTTTGTTGCCGAAGAAACCCAAAAAATCGTATGATGCAACTTATGTGAAATGTAATGGTTGGTGAAGAGATATACGAATTAAACTAGAGTGAGTTCATCATTTTTTAGTGATGAAGTATAAATACTTCGCGATATGAGTACTATTTTGTCTAGTACAAACATACATTACGATAAACAGAAATATTGACGTAAGCGTGTAAACGAAAGTAGTTGTTTAAAATAATATTTTAAAGCTTACTGCCGAAAAACATCTAATGTTTTAGCTGACGTTCATGATTTTTTCCCAGGAGCACACGAAAGCGAACACTTAATTACATAAATATTTTTATTAATTCATATTTATGCGCGTTAATTAATAATATTTATATTTACACAGTGAAGACTACATGATTTGTTAATGTAAATTTCAATTACATCCTGTAAAAGTACATAATAAAAGACGAGTGTCGTATGGTTTCATCGAAACTGACTGTAATTAAAAGAGGAATTATCTCCCCAGGGAGCAAATATTTGACTTCTCTTCCATATTTGGTAACATAGAAACAGACTCATACTCTCAAATTAGTCCTTTGGAAGTATATGAAAATGTGTAAAATACTTTGTTACGTATTTAATAAGTAATTTGAAGTGTGTTATTTTCATTAATAAATTATTAAGTAAAAGTGTGTTTCTATGCATATTCCTTCATTTTTGAATGAAATAATGTTTTTGTGTGCATTATATTGTTCAGTTCGCCGGCAGGCGTATTGCTGTTGTTTATCCTAACAATACTGACTGGTTCTTTATTACAGGGCACAATAAAGAACCATTTCACCGACAACGGACACATAAGTAAACAGCCTGTAAGGGCGATTGGTCAAGATGAAGCTCATTTAAACTCCGTGTCATACATTTCTTAAACATTTTTTCATTTTTCTTATTTTTGTTTTGTTTCAAACACGCATACGCGCTTATCTCCGTTTCCTGATCTTAATTTTTGACTTGTATTTAAATAATAACTTAATAAAGTTTCATGGGAAATCGTGAAGAAATAAATAAAAGGTTTATTTTGCATTTCAGGTAAAAAAATCCCTTAAGAATATTCTCTTTGTAGCTTCAAAGTCATTGCTACATATAACATAATACACAGGTGTAACAGTTTGTGTTTGGGTCTAATAAGCCCGGGTCAGGGTAGGGGGTGGAGTTGAATAACGCCAGGGGGCGTGGCAGGGGGAGGCATGGGTTCTGATAGGCCCTGCGCTTTATGGCATGACCTTGCCTCGCCCCGCCCCTCCCTGCGCCGCGGTGCGCCCTGGCGCCCGCCCGCCCTCCCGCCCGCGCCAATCGAGTGCACCTGGGCCATGCAAATGCCCCCTGCGCCAGCGACTTTGATGTGCCGGGTTCAATAAGGTGGCAATGAGAGCGGTTGTAAAAAAAAGCGAGCGCTCTTTGAACGGGGCTAATATGACGGCGGGCCCGCCGCAACAAGGCATCGCGAGCGCTGCCAATGGCGTGCGCCCGGCGCAATGGACGGGCTCGCCACCGCAGGTGCCCCCATCCCCGCCCTTCCCCTCCCCTCCCACCTCCCCGCCCCACCCTGTTCGTCACCCACCGGCCCGCCCAGCCCGTTACGCCCAGCCCAGCCCAGCCACTCCGCCAGCCCTCCCTGCCACACACCGCCCCTCTCCACCCACCCCGCCATCCCCTCCCCGCCCCGCCCATTCCCGCCCCACTCAGCCCCGATCCGCCTATCTCCGCCCAGTCCAACCCAGCCCAGTCCCGCCCCACCCAACCTACTCCACCCAGCCCCGCCCCGCCCCGCCCCGCCCCACCCCGCCCCACCCCGCCTCGCCCGCCCCGCCTCGCCCCGCCCCGCCCCGCCCCGCCCCGCCCCGCCCGCCCCACCCCACATCCACCGGCCTCGCGCTGTCCCAAGACTTCGCAACCACCCACCAACGGTCGCTGTTTAATTAATGATGCCTTTTTCCGACTTTCTGGCTTGTTTACTCACTTGTCCCCTCTGTGTTCCCTCGCCCTTTCATTAGTTCATTTTTCGTTACTCCACACGTTTGTTTTGAAAATGTAGAGTTTTTTCCTCTTTCTAAATTTTCATTTATACTGCACAATATTTCCTAGAATTATATAAACGATTAACTTTTTAAGATAAAACTAATGCTGCAAAAGCATGTTCCACTTTGTATTATTTGTAACGGTTAAGTAATGTAACATTACTAAATATACATTGGTGTACTTTTATAAGAATCAAAATAACGATTGTGTCATTTTATTCTGTGCATTTAGCTCTACCTATTAAAAAATTTCAGCCGTTTTTAAGGTTATTTTTAAAATTTTCTTTATTTGACTCTGCACGATAATGACTAATATTTTGAAAAACAAAAATAAAGCTACATGGCATTGAATAAAATCTAATTTTGAAAAATAGGTTTAACTAAGAAAAAAATCTCAATATTGTAGTTGTAGGACGACGCCAAAAAATTAAGCTTTTGCATATTTCGAAAATTTGGAGAATTCAACGAAAATCGAATCTGGAGCATCTTTATGTGCACTTTGCTCTGAGAAAAATATATTATCTGAGAAAAAATTAAAGAAAAATTTAGAACTAATTTTGAGAAAATTTTGAAAATATCTTTCAACAATTTCATGTAAAGTACCTTCTCCCCCCTCCGAAAAAAACAAACAAATATCGTTTCAAATTGAAGGGCCATGGCATCAGCCATATCGATCGTGGAACATCAATTTTAATAAATTCTTTTTACGGTTTACGGACTACTGTTTTTCTTAGGAAGTCAGACAAACACAGGACAGACATTTTGCCGTAACCAGTAATTCAATATAAAAGATTCACAAACCTGGGTTCTGCGGCTTTGACATATTAGATTAATTCACATATTACACAAGTAAGAGTTATTTACTTGTTAGGTATCAGGGACAATACGATTTCTTCAGCTGAAAATTCACCGTTTTTCGCTGCTGCGTTAGATAACTTTCTATATACGAGATAAAAATAAGCGAGAAAGTAAAAATAGAAAATACCATTTTTTACTTTCTCGTATACGTTTGGATATACAGAGTAATATAAGTAGTATAAGAGAAAGTTATGTGACACTGCGCAAAATGGATTTCGAGAAAAACATGAAACATTCCCTGATTCCGAAATAGTGTTTATTTCAAAACGTCTCTCCATTTGTCCGTCTACGGATAACGCTAGCACCTAAAATATTCATAGTATATTTTTTCCAATGGATCTCATTTTTTGAACGGATAGAATTAAGTGCACTAAATAACGTCATTTAAACACCATATTGATTATTCACACATGTAATCTTTTGAAATATCTCTTAAATTGTCAATATTTACATTATAGGGTTTAAAAAATATTCCATTTGTGAGTTCAACCGCTTTAAATGATTTTCAATATATTTTCTTGAAAACTCAATCATTTTCTTTGAAAATGAGTTCAAAATTGTGCATTTTCAGAAACGTTCAAAGGAAATTTTGACAAAAACGTCTTCAAATTTTACTATAAAAATTTGCATATAGAACCGTGTTTTATATTTCTATGATATGATTAAAGTCATACTTCCATTATATTATTAATGGTTCTAAAAATCGAGGAAATGTAAACAAATACGAGATTTTTTCAAAAGTTCACGTTTCACGACACGTTTTCAAAAGTTCTATTTTTTCATAATATATTTTACATGAAAGGAAACAAAACAATGTGTTAACTGATACGTACTTTGAATATTGTTCTACATTTTTTAAGTAATGTTATTTAAGTTTAAGAAAATTAATCTTTAATAAGTGCGCTGATAATAGATGCCTGAAAGTAACTTTGTGTTGTTGCTACCGAAACGAATTGCGCCAAAGTCATTTAGATGTTCATTAGATTAGTTATTCAATGCTGCAAAGCATGTTAAAGGCATCGTATGCATAAAAATATCAGTTCAGTAATATTATTTTTTTTCCCTAGGGCTTTCATCTTTAATCAAATTATGATCTTACATACCCGTAGCGAGTTTATTAATACAGCTTACATACCCGTAGCGAGTTTATTAATACAGCCCACAAGGAATGTTTCTCCGCAGTAGCACCTTGCTGGTGAGAGTGCTTGCAACAGAAATCATGTTGGTAGCGCAAGTGCAGCTTCAAAATGTAAATTACGAACTCACCACAATCGTAATAGATGCTGGTAGTGTTGTCCCCTTCATGTGTTTCTCTGTGATCTGGTTGCTACCAACTTAAATGCAATTTTTAATGGGAGGCCCTGATTCGGCCATGAGGCATTCCTCGCGCATTGACCGGGAGAGTCTCTGAATATTGTCTCCTGCACCGGGAGGTCCAAAGTTCGAGTCCTGACGGCGGCAGGATTTTCGACTCTAGCTTTTCAGCTAGGTCGAATTCAGTCGCTGTCTGGAGGAGAATTCTAGCGGCCGGCTGCTCTGATCGGTAGTTTTCCCTGGTTTCTCCGATCAACACCAGGCGAATGCCGGAGCAGTACCCTAACAAACGGGCCACGGCGCGATCTTTCCTTCCCCTCCCTTGTCTTATCCTCACCCCTTACACACACGTACACTAACATGTACTACACCACCATATATTCTGGGAGACCGGTCGGGAGCTTGTCGTGGCTGGGACGGTGCCCCGCTGGTGGGAGAGTTCTGGTTAGGGGCAAACCCCGCTAGCCGACTGTAGGTCGGCGCCGGATCTCGTCATCCAGCGGGGAAAGATCACCGCCATCGCCAGAGGAAAAACATGCACTACACTTGCGGGACTAAGAACCTCAGCTGTTGACGCGCCCGGAATCACTAACCAACCAACCAAATCCTGACGGACTGTAGTATGGTCAAGTCCTCGGCCTCGTGATTCGCGCGCTAGGAGCTTGATGCCTTATTGCGTGGACACTAGTCACTGGGTTCGAAACTCGCGTAAGGCATTAATGTTTTAAGTTGTATTCGTGACGTCCTTCGAAGTGCCTCATCTATAACATCTATACCTTAATCCCTACATAATCTCTTGGTGTGTAGGAAACTGTGTTTGCGATGAGTTTGTAATCGAGGAACTTTATCCCAACACCCAAAACAATAAAAAAGCACCGAGTGGAGACCAAGGGAAACCACGGGCATATATGCAAAGGTGTATTACCAAGGTAGTCCTAAGCATATTTGGGGTGTGCGAAAGTGATATTCTCTGGGCGTATTCGCTGAGAAGTCGTAGGTACAGCGAAAGGCCCTTTAGACACCGACAGATAGCTGCTAGGAGGAGGGTGGAAAAAAACGAAAAACTTGCGAGACTAAAGAGAATAGGAAACTAACTAGTACGAGAAATTATGTGCCATTTGGGAGCACACTTTATAGGACGGACAAGAAAAAGTAAACACATATTAATTTTGGATGTAGAATCGAAGGTCAAGTTCAGTGAGGTATGAGGCAACAACGAATAAAATGAATTAACTTCGGAACAAATCAAGTTCGTGTGAAAGTGGAATTACAGGCACATTCAGTACATGCGAAATATATATCTTGAAAATATTTTGTGGAACTCTTATTTATTTAATCTCACATTTTAACTTAGTTTTCAAACAATCACCAATTTTTTGAATTCCAATAATAATCAAGTACCCATTCTTTGCTTCCATTTCTGTTTGACTGACAATCTAACCCGATAGTGGTCGCGCCGGATGACTGAAACTTCTCAGTACTGTTCAGGAACACACTGTACTTTAAGGAATATCTTCCGAGTCTCTGAGTCCCTTTAGAAGAAAGCAATAGACATGTGGTCTGGTCTGAACATTCAAAGGCTTCTCGCTGTTTGTGAGAAAATTGATTGCAAAGGTAATATGACGGAAACTTAAAGACAATAGCGCCTGATTTTGTATTGCTTCCTGCTGGGAAGTTAGTTTACGGTTGTTCACAACCTAGAGCACGCTGTAAGCAGTCTCCCTTCCGATCGCCATATAACAAGGTGAGAATTATTTACGAGCCTAATTTAATCTGTCTTTTTTTTCAGAGTATATTTAGACTATTAGTAATGTTTCTGATCACAACATTTTTTTCTCATCACAAAATTACCCAACAAGTCATGAAAACCTAGTATTTAGGAGTGGAAATTTCAAGCACGAGGGACACTTATAATGAAGTTAAACAGTAAGTATTCAATGGAGCTAGAATATCGGGATATCTAAAAGATGTAACTTGGAGAAATAAGTATCTTAATACAGAAAGAAAAGTAAAAATATAAAAAGCCATTGTAAGACCAGTTATGACTTATTGACCAGAGACTCGGGCCAATACTAGAACTAAAACTCAGCTAATCTCTGCTGAACTTCAGAGATGACTACATTAAGAGCAATAATAGGACAAAGAAGATGGGATAGAATAAATAATAAAGATAAGAGGAATGAGTGTGGCGTGACGGTCATCGATAAATTCATAAAAACAAGAAGAAAAGGTTGGGATGAGCACGTTTCTAGGACAGACCCTCAGGTAAGAGGGATCCAGGATGACCGAAGAAATGATAGATCCAAAGCTGGGCGTCGACATCACCTGACTCATCATGAAGAAGATGAGTGAAGAACAACATGTCCCACCTACACAGAAAAATAAGAAAAAAAATGTTTCATCAAACGTGATGAAAAACGTCGCGAAATTCAGCTTCAGTGTAATCAACGTTTTTAATTTAGTTAATAGTTAAACGGTCAACTTTAATTTCGAAAGATAGCAATGAAATGGAAGAGAAAAATAGAATGAAAATGTAGTAGAATCGGACGCCGACGTAGAGGTAAATAGAAAATTTTTGTGGCCTGCAGCAGCAAATATGCTACTGCCGAATATGAGTGGAAAACAGGGAAACAGGGTCATAGAGCAGCAAAATCATGTCTGTTATGAAACGGCACACGTGAATACTAAAGCTCCGTTTTCCTTTGTTGCTTGACATCAGCTATGTTGAAAGCAGTGACGTACTGAATATGAAAACGGTCGCAACATCTGATAGGAGAAAGTGTGGATGAACATAATCGAATATTCGTGTTATACCGGAAGGAAGATAACCGGAAAGAAGATAGACCGGAAGGAAAGAAACAGACTTACCGAACTCAAGTTTATCAATGTTCGAAATTTTCTTTTACATTGTAAAAAATATACTTTAGAAGTATTAATTTAGGTTTCTAATTTGTGTATATAATACACACTTCGAAACATGTAGAGTTAAGAAAAATTGTAAAAGAAATTGGCTCATCGGTAGAAGCATCACATGAGTTATCAAATAGCATCGTAGACATTTATTTGCAATCAAGAAGGTCTCCATCAAATTTTTGATGATGGTATAGCTGACACAATGCTCAATTTAATCATAACTTCAACTGGGGAAACTTATGAAATAGGCAAATTGTTTGCGTGTCAGCATGTGTCAGCAAACGAGATTGCATATGAAACAAACAACAACTCAGTTTGCAACGTTCATTATCTTAAGTGTCAGTGGGAGGTTTTCACTCTTAGTCTGCACCGTTTCGTGAGGTGTCTGTCAGTTTTCCGCTTGCGTCGTTCCGTTGCTCGTGACATCCCTCGGGTCTCGCGTCAGCCTCCACCCGCGGCGTCGTGCCGCCCCGCCGACGCCAAGGAGCGTGGTTAATGAAGCTGAATATTTTAATTTACCCTTGCGCCCGTGCGCCGGCTAATAAAGCGTCCACATCAATGGGAAAACATGAAAGCGTAAAACGAGCCGATCAATGAAGCTACGAGCCGAAGCCGGTTCACGAAAGGTTCCGAAAAACTAATCGGCAATTTAGCCCGAGCGCCAGTAAACAATGGCATGCACTCCACAACAGCTCTCGCTGAGCCCGAGGATAAATGTAGCGTTCCACCGAAAAATCAGCTTTCATGTTCTATTTTTGTCCGGACATTAACTTTGATCTGATAAAGCAAATTGTTTTATTTGGAAGTTTCACAACCCGGTATAAGAGAGAAGCATCTTTTCTGAACTTTTACTCACCAATTTAATGCATCATTCTTGAAATAGCTACGCTTTTAAAACGAATAGGCAATGTTAGACTAAAAAGCTGTCTTTCATGATCTTCAAATGCATTTCTGAAAGTCAGTGCCTTTCAACATGGCACGTACACTGATTGGAGAATATCGAAGGGACGTAATGAGAACGTACGGGGATCCCGAGTAACTGAAACGTGCCTGCATGCAAAAAGAAGAAAATTAAAAATCGCACTTAGAAGTACTACATGCGCTTAAAGGCGAGCTGTTCGTGATTAAAGGCACGAGTGTTCACCAGAGGGTGATGCAGTATAGTTGCTGGGGGAAGGAAGGGGACTTGGATGCAAATGGGAATGTAGTAGCATGCACAGTATGGCAGAACTTGTCTTTTGTTGGACGAATTTCTCAAGCAAAAAAAGGTCGTGCAACCTATTGATGTTTCTTTCAAGGTGGTTAAAGACATGTATAGCAGGAAAATTGTGAATATTTTGTAAGATAATTCGATCATATTAGTAAAATTTAACTATTAGAGAATTCTATTTTGACCACTGGGAAAATTCAGCACTTTGTGAATCATAATTTTTAAAGGAAAATATTTTCATTTTTGAACTCAATTTAGAATAGCAAAAGTCTCAACTATGAATTGCATTATTTACCTATAAGGATGAGGAAAGTGCTATTTTGTATTGTACTATTGTAAAATATTAAATATTCATGCAACCACTGCTATGATTCTGTGCCATTGTCGCCCATTTCCATGTTACTTTTGTCAGTTTTTCAAAAACAATTTAACAAATGATGAAATATTTCCTTGTTTTGCTACTAAATACAGTTTTATACTTTCTCTAACGTCACATACAGCCCTTCGTGTCTTTGATATTAAATTAATAAGTAAATAAATATTCTAGGTATTTCCTATAGGTAAACATATTAATAATGCAACTGAGTGTTTATTTAACAAATAGAAAGAAACTTAGATTCCTATCGATTAAATTGCAAAGAATAAAATTATTCAACTTAATTTCTCATGTATTTCGAAATTTTGCGCGATTCTGGCCTCCCTTTCAAGGAAGAATAAGTTCTCAAAAGAGTCAATATATGTCGCATTTTGTGGACTTGCGCTCAAGAAACGAATATTAAGAGCTTAGGACGAAGGAATACATGTTTGACACGTATGGTAACTTTTATGGCTGTTTCTAAAAAATGTGAGGTTAACATCATCTAATGGCTTATACGTTGCATAATAAACAAAATTATACATTTTTTACTTTAACCTATTTGATTCATCCTAAGGATTAATTCCTTATCCGTCAATATAAAATTTTGGGTTTTGTGTCGACGTATTTTCAATCGCACACAACCAAATATTCAAGAAGGTAATGGAAGGTTTGAAATGCCTCGTTTTGCCTGAAATAAACGTAACTCGGACCCTATATATTCTCCGCAAATTAACAGCATGTTCCTCTGCGTTTTACTCTAATGTTGCCCTGTATGTTTCTCACATTATCTCTGCATGTTGTCTTGTAAATTTTCTATATTATATCTGCATATTTATCCCTAGTTGGCCGCACGTTCCTCATGTTCCACCGAATTTTTCTCAAATATTTACACACATGTTCCTCAAAAGATCCGCATGTTCATCAGATGTTCTCACACATTTCTTACGAATTTTTTGTATGTACTACTTGTATAATCCCCATATCTTCCCTCACACGATCCTCGCAAGAAACACCATTTGTTCTCCCTCAAATTTAACCATAAATTAACATGGAAATCAGCCATGATTTAAATCGTTTTCTGTCACGCATACTTTTCTGCCTATCTAGAATAGCTAGAAGAGCTAACCCAACACTCATGTAATCGAAAAGGAAAAAAGAAAGGCTGAATATTTTGTTTTAAGGGCCTAGTTCGCACAATCCTCTAGTTATGGTCTGTGTTAAGGTGTAATGCTGATCGCATTTAACCAGTTGAATTCTTAATTCCGTAAACTTTCCATAACACGAATTCCAGAGGAACGCAATAATCGGTGTTCATGTTATAAATATTCGCGTTATCCGATGGAGCATTTGCGAATTTCGTTTTAAGCGAAATTGTGCTAAAGAGGTGTTAACTAACTTACTGTAAAATTCATATGATTTAATTTGAAAAGTTCATTTTTTTTTCTTCAATCTGTTTGATCACCCCAATGAGAGGTAATTTCCTATTATAGCACAAAGAAATCAGCAAATGTCCCTGTTCCAGGGTTCCAGCAGAAGTTGTTTTAATATTTAAAACAATTTTTAAAATGCGACGAGGCCATTCAGTTGTTTTATTATTATTATTATTATTATTATTATTATTATTATTATTATTATTATTATTATTATTATTATTATTATTATTTAAATAAGTGCTCTTGACAATTAGAATTTAGTGGTAAACGAATAACGAAAAGTTATAGAATAATTATAGACTGAAAGAAAGAAACTGAAATATCAAAAAAATTGAAATGTATACTTTACAAGTGTAGTTCCAGAAATAGATATGTAAATATTGAAGTAGGACAGCCTTAAGGGAATGTAGCAGAGCAAGCCGCGAGGCAGAAGGGCCTGCGAATGTCCTTGGAATTTGCTGCTGGCAAGGCATAGCGCCATAACGGAGGGGAGAGGGAGTAGGGGCGCCGGCGGCGGATGGGCGGAAGGGAAGGCCGCGGGGGTGGCTCGGGGCTCGATGCGTCGGTGGAATGGGGATGAGCGGCTGGAGGTAGGAGTCACAGTGGGATGCCGGAATACTCTCGTTGCACACACACTCGTTCTAACGAAGGGTTACATGACGGGTGCTGCTATGGTGATGGTTCGGAATAGAGGATGAAGTTGCGGAGGCGGTCAGGGTGGAGCTTGTGAGTGTGCAGTGTGTGGGTGTTCAGTGTGTGGGTGTTCAGTGTGTGGGTGTTCAGTGTGTGGGTGTTCAGTGTGTGGGTGTTCAGTGTGTGGGTGTTCAGTGTGTGGGTGTTCAGTGTGTGGGTGTTCAGTGTGTGGGTGTTCAGTGTGTGGGTGTTCAGTGTGTGGATGTTCAGTGTGTGGATGTTCAGTGTGTGGGTGTTCAGTGTGTGGGCGTTCAGTGTGTGGGTGTGCAGTGTATGTGTGTTCAGTGTGTGTGGGTTCAGTGTAGTGTGTGTGGTGTGTGCAGTGTGGGTGTGGTGTGTGCAGTGTGTGGGTGTGTGTGTGGGTGTGAAGTGTGTGGGTGTGTGTGTGGGTGTGAAGTGTGTGGGTGTGAGTGTGTGGGTGTGAGTGTGTGGGTGTTCAGTGTGTGGGTGTGCAGTGTGTGGGTGTGCAGTGTGCGAGTGTGCAGTGTGGGGGTGAGTGTGTGGGTGTGGAGAGTGTGGGTGTGGGGGTGAAGTGTGTGGGTGTGGGGGTGGGGGTGGAGCGTGTGGAAGGGGAAGCGGAGTGTGGAGCATATGGGTATGAATTGATTGATTGCTTGGTTCATTAGAGATTCTGGGCGCGTCAACTGCTAAGATCTTTAGTTCCATAAGTGTAATGCATGCTTTGTTATCGCGGGAAGTGAAGGTGATCTTTCCCTGCTGGTGGCGAAAGATGGCGGTATCCTGCGTCGACCAACGTCAGCTCTGCAGGGATTTTCCCCAGCCACCGTGAATAACACACGAATCATTCGAGATTTGAACCTCCGCCCCAGCGGTGGAAAGTGGACGGTCTCGCCGCTTCTTTGGATGACGTCGGGGCGAACACGCTTTGGATTTTTCACTATATTGATATAAAGAACCTCATCCACGATCGAGCAAGGGTTTCAAACGTGGTTTCTGCCAGTTATAAATCTAGCTGTACTGCCCTGAAGAGGATCGCGACATGTCGGTCGAAACGTCGGCACCTCAGCCTTCAACGCGGCGTAACCAGGACAGCCTAGATCAAGTGTGGTAGTGTAGTGCAGATGAGTGTAAGTAAGAGATGAGTTAAGGACAAGAAGAGTAAGGAATGATCCCGCGCGGTCCGTTTCATAGGGTATTGCTGCGGAATTCACCTCGTATTGATTGGTGAAACTATCTAGAGGTGGCCATTTTCTTCCCCCGCTGGATGGTGAGATCCGGCACCGACGTACCGTCGGCTAGCGGGGTTTTCCCTAACCAAGTATCTCCCATCAGCGGGACATCGCCCCAGCCGGGACAAACTCTAAGCTTCCGGCCTGTCACCCGACATTTTTGGTATTGCAGTGCGTGTAAGTGTAAGTGTAAGTGTGTGTATGCAAGGGATGAGAGTAGTACAAGGAAGAGGAAGTGAAGATCACGCGATTCTAGAGATCTGTGGCCCCTTTGTTAGGGTACTGCTCCGGCATTTGCCTGGTATTGATCGGAGAAACCACGGAAAACTACCGAAAAGAGCAGCTGGCCGTTAGAATAGTCCTCCAGACAGCGGATAAATTAGAGCAGCCAATGACGAAAATCCTACCATCGTCGGGACTCGAACCCTGCGACCTTATGGTCAGAGACATAAAGGCATCAGTTGATGCCCTGAGCCACTTTTGCCGGCGTGGAGGTGGTTGGTGTGTGGCCGCAGCGAGCGCGGTCGAAGAGGGCGCGGCGGCGGCGCGGGCAAGGGGGCGGGGCGGGGCGGAGGGCGCCGGGGGCCGTGCATCGGAATGCGCCGGCGGCGGAAGGGGGAAATGCAAGCGAGAAGCAGATCGAGGGGGCGGTGACCACAATGCGCGCGCTCCCGGGGGCCGCCCTTTGTGGCGCGCGCCGCCAGGTGTCGCCAGCGGCGCCGCGCACCTCGCCTCCGCTTCGCGCGTCACGCGAGGGCTGCTGCACGCCGCCGCGCCGGTGGCGGGAAGGCCTTCGCCATGGCCACCTTCACCTGAAGGTGGCCATGCCTTCGCCCGCTGCGCCACCAAACGACACTCCTTGCGGGTTCGGTGCTACAACGGTGAGCGTACCGGGTTCTTGTACCCACGTTTGCGAGTTCGAACTGATTGAATCAGAGGATTTTTAACCCTTGGTTACTAGGGCTATGTTTTGTCACACAAGTTCCCGCGCGGCGCACTTTGTACGCCAAGCCTACTATGTTAGAAAAATAAACTCTGCAAGGCCTGAGTAATTTATTTATAATAATCAATAAGTTCTATTTGAAATGTATACATTTTACAATTTTAATTAAATAATAATAATAATAATAATAATAATAATAATAATAATAATAATAAAATTTAGCATATTAGCCTTCAGAACAATGTTTGCATTTGATGACTTCAAGAATATGTTCGTTGCTTGAAAATTTGTAGCACTAGTTAGCAGTAAGTGAAGTAATAATGGTAGTAGAGCAGTTTTTTGCTCTTCCACAAGTGTGACATGATTTTTTACTTTTGTTGTGGTTATTGTTGATCGCGACTTCCAGTTTTTGTAAATTTGCTGACATGCGATGCGTTATTCCATCTTGTAATCTTGTCTTAGCCAATGAAATCATCTATACAGTAAACCGCTGCTGGAATAATTACTAATATAATCAGACTCAGGACACGTTTCATGTTCACTCTCAGCCACTACAACTTCTTTTTTCAGAATCATTTGCAGCATCGCAAATTCCGTCTTTTGACGATTCCTCGTGTAATAATTTACATACTGAAGTATCCAATAAAAGACAAGGATCCTTAAAATGATTTTATTCAATACCAGGTACAATTGCTGAAGTGCCGAATCACAAGTAGAATGTACCGTAAGCGAAGCCGTGTTGTCATAAACCAGAGGAAGTCCCAAAATCTGCCAAGTCACCGAATATCCGTAGGAGAGTTCCAAGTTCGTAGCACCAGTCGTCGTAGTAGTCGCACTCCACACCTGTAGCACCAAAACACTCGCCAGGATACACTCCCTAACACGGCCTCTCGCTGTCTGCTTTGGCGTTGAGTCGGAGCCCTTCTTATAGCCCGGCGGGGCTGTGGGCCCGCCGACTAGCTGCGGAGTAGGGGCGGGGTCGAGTCTCTAACCGCCTGCTCGAGCGTGACGGCCGCACGCAGCCGGGCTCGGCCGGCTCGCGCCGGTTGTCTCCTGTCGCATGGGGCGGTAACGCCCCGCTGACGTCACTCGGCGGCGGCTCTTTCAACTGTGCGCGGCCGGTCACGACACATACTATCTGCTTTTCCGATAATTTATTCACCTCTGTATTGTTTCTAATGTAAAACAAAATAAATTAGTTTAATTACGTCAATAAATAAAAAAACTTGTGATAATTAAAAGAAAATGAAGTCACGTTGGTACCCGCGCGGCGTAGAAAGTGCGCTAACGGACACTTTCCAACGGAAAAACAATCGTCTGGCCACTGCAGGAAATCTTACACAACCGAGCAACGAGGATGATGCAGCTGAATGCCTTCTGCGAGGTTAGGTCAAATTCAGAACGCGCGTTGATATTATCTGACACTTAGGACGATAACAGTTCCAGTGGCGTACAAAGTACGCCAGCGCGAGAAACTAAGGGTTAAGGGTGAAAAACATCCTTTCTACGCCTTCCTTCGGAGGAAAAGTAAAGCCGACAGTTCCAGGTGGTAGGTTTACTGCATGTAAAAGATCCTCAAACCTAAAAGAATCCTCTGAGCTAAATTCAAATCGCCTGTTTCGTCGCCCAACATAATACTTTCTTTCTCCGCTAGATGGTGAAAGGAGCGAAGCGACATTGGCGTGGTCGGACGGAAGAGCAGGCCTGATGGCCCGAGTCTCGTCACGTTAAACAAGGCATTAACTAACAAACTAACTTCTGGCCTGGCGTATTCGCACACAAAACATTGACAAATGGGGGATGATGGAAGTTAATTGAAAGGGTATTTACTAAATGAAGGCTTAATTTGTTAATGAGAGTTTTCCGTTGGGTAGTAGGGCAGTGGTCATAGCGCTATTAGTGGCGCTCCACATTGGAATCAAACCAACAGTATTCAAACAACGGGTATTCAACGTTGACTTTTAGATCATTTTACCGGGTTCTACATAGGATACTTCAGGGTTCTTCTGTTTCCTCTAGTATTTATTCTACGAATTACGCCTTGTGAACAAATTGACCATGCAATCTGCCGAGAAATTGACTCATTATGTTAATACGCTGTTGTTTTTGTTGATGTTGATTGTGGAACAACGGTATGTAGGCATCTCACAACTCAAGTCTAGAATAACAACAACAACGACAACAACAACAACAACAACAACAACAACAACAATAATAATAATAATAATAATAATAATAATAATAATAATAATAATAATAATAATAATAATAATAATTGTAGTTAGAGGTCCTTCGGAATAATTATTATATTAATAATATTAATTATAAAATAGTATTTCGAATTTAACTCTATACATTTCATTATTAGAATAATAAATACAATAAATTCTAAAGGCGTCTCCTGAATGAAGAACTAGTGGTGTTACATCACATTTTTTCTCGTATTATTTCTAACTTTTGCAATTTGCAAAAGTTGAGAGAGTCAACGCAAATGAGTCCTGTGCATTTTGTAAGCGTCCTTTGATCTATTCGTGAAAAAATTTAAAAACTTGAAATGTTTTTGAGGAAATAATGTTTTTTAATTGCTTTAACTTCAATCAAAAACTAGGCAAAAATTGCTCATTTTTTTCAGGACATTGTACATTTTTAAAAGATCAATTTTTTAGAACAAATTTCATTTAAGACAAAAATCTCTCTCTTCAATATTTTTCTTCTTTCTCTATCTTCAATTTTATATACTTTTGCAATGTTAACTTTTCGCAATTTTGGAAAATATAGAGATTGCATAAAATGCCACTAGAATCAACTTTTTACGGTCCTTTGATACATACGAGGAGAAAATTTAAAGAAAACAATGGAACAGTTTTTTAGAAAACAATTGTTAAAAATATTGCCTATAATCCAACCCAAATTACACAAAAAGTATTCATATTTTCGAAAAATTGAATACGAACTAATTTCAAGATGTCTTTGAGGAACATATTTAATCACCAAAAAGTCTCTATCTTCAATGTTGTAGTTGTAGGAAGACGCCGAAAAAAGTGTTGAACTTTTGCAAGTTTCAAAAAATCAGGCAATTTTGACGAAAATGAGACCGTAACCATTAATTTAAGCTTCAATTAATTTAAGTTTAAATTAATTTAAACTTCCAACATAATACCTGTGATATGAATGTTCCCATAAAACATTGTATTTAAATAAATAATAATGTTTTTGTGTAGTTGTCTCTAATAACCTTTTGCAGTTGATGCGACATGAAATAAAATAAATTAAAAATATACCTATTTTGTAACTTACAGTTCCCCTGGGTTTTCATTAAGTGATTAACACATCATTTATGAAAGTTAAACAATGATATATAAATTTTCACTAAATAATGAAACGTTCGCCCGAATTACATAACTTGTACTACATTTGCTTCCAAGAGTTCATAGTTTTCGAAGGGCAGTGGGTGTGTATCTACGAATGAATATGGAAAACCGAATTCTTTTCCCATTGCTCAGACCAAATCGTGTTTTGTGATTTACCATATTTCAATAACTTCTTGTATGTTTTTAAAACAACATTGCGTGGTTCTTGAGAAATGAGAAAAAAAGCATTGTGTTTTCAAAGCAAAACAGCTGTAACATATTCCCGAAATGAAAGATAACTTTTCTTTACGTTTATCAACATCAAAAGTACTTTCAGAGTACCTCGGAAGAAAAAGAATGCTGTTGAAAAGTCCAGATGTAAGCAAGCACCGCATCGTAGTTTTTGGAGAAAACTTTGTTCATATGCGGAGGAAACGGAAACCATACGGAACAGAAACTTCATAACACGCGAAGCAGAGGCATTTGCCACGCACTCGGGAGGCGGGGCCAATTGCAATACAGCAGTCGCAGCCGAAGTTTAAAAACAGCAAGTTGGTGGAAATGAGACGCCAGACAATCAAAAAAGAATCACGAGACGATTAGAAAGAATTTGTAATTATAATAACTTATATAATAATAGAGTTAATATTGTACTACAGTGTACAAAAATTAAGAAATGAATTATATTCTATTTTTCAAACATATAAATGAAATTGTAATGCCTTTTATGGGTAAAAAAATAAGGTAATTTTGGAAACTATTTAGGAATAATCTTACTTTTGTTTTTAGGAAAGGTTCGATAAGAGAATTCACGTAATGTCGCAGATCTGTGATACCTTTTTCAGGAAAATTGTGTTCGTGTTATAATTAAGGGCTGCTGAAAATAATGCCCTGTCTACTGTTGCTATACGATACTTTGAAACAAAAAAATTGTATGTACACGAACTATTTGTTTTAAAATAATGAAAATATAAGATAGAAATTGTAATTTTTGGGTGAAACAGATTATTTGCTTGCCTTGAATTATAAAGTATTGAAAGAGCAATCACAAATCTTGCACGTGTGTGGATATTTTGCCACATCATTGTATAAATACATGAGGGATTGGAAGGAGAATAATTTTCTAAAATTTCCCTTTCTTTAATATCTTATATTCTGTGGAAAGTATTGAAGAGAGGAATTTAAATACCTTCACAGAAATGGTGGCTGGCTTTTTTTACCCGTTACTCGTGTAACAGCTAGGAACAAGTATTTGAATACTTCTCTTATAGAAAACTCAAAATCAGGCTGATGCAAGAGAGAAGAGAAAATACGTTCTGTACAACCCAATTTATTCACCTAACATTTGTACCAAAAATGCGTGCTGTTACGAGTCAAATTACGATGTAACTGAAGCTATAAAATTAAACAGGAATTTTTAGGAATGAAACACAAAATATGAAGTCAAATAGGTTTACACATGTTGCAATAATTTAGTAAACTTTAGGATAAAAAATAGAACACCACTTCAATAATAAAACAGTAAGGATTTGTCGGACATTGCCAAAAATTACCGATGACATGTGTGTAGTCTTGGGAAACATTACCAGATGTGTATGGCGTCTGCTAAACAAGCATTGTAACACTGGGATTGAAAAAGAGTTTTTTCTGGAGAGCATAAATACAGTGTACAGAGAGGCGAGGCAACCGGTTCCTACGCAAAACATCAGCAGTGGTAACTATAATTATGAGAAGAGTGATGGTTACAATCACAGTCCATTACTGATTCGAGTACTGCGTCGTCCATTTCTGCCACCGACTCCGAAAGACGGTTCGTGTTTACGGCGAATGCAGAGCTACCGTACATCGGTATTGAGCCAAACTAGTGGAGCTAAAACAGCACGTATTTTCACGCAAAATTATGCACAAAATACTTAAATTTTCCAAACATTTTACATGATCTTCTTTCAAAATCTATATTTAAGGAACGGATTTCATTAAGGGAAAAATTATCATTAATATTTTAGTTATATATAGGATTTTTTTTTGAACTTTTGCAATTTTCAAAAGATCAGGGCTTTTAACGAACATGAGATTCGTACTATTTTCGTTCATAAACGTCCTTCACACTATCCAACAACAAAATTTAACAAAAATGGATAGAGTATTTTTGGAAAATATCCCAGGGGCTTCATGTAAAGTACCCCCCAAAATTAAAACATCGGTTTCAAATTCAAGGTGTCACGACATCAGCCAGATCAGTTGAGGAATATCATTTTTGGAGCATATCAGCGGATCGGTTTAGCCGCTAGCGTTATTCTTAGACGGGCAGACGGGCAGACGGGCAGACGGGCAGACGGGCAGACGGGCAGACAGAGATTTTGCCATCATTTGATTTTTCGGTATGAGGGACTCACAAAACATGGATTCTGGCTACATCACGTGATAGATTGTTTTCTAAATTTAGCAACCGTATTTATCCCCTTTTCGTTACCAGAGACCTGTAAAGATTTTTTCTGCCTAAACTTCGCTATTTTTTCGCGCAGCATTACATAACTTTCTCTCTACTCCGTAGTGAGAAAATAAAAAGGTCTTAAGTCACACAATGGTCAGGCCGGGTAAACAACTTTGTAAAACCAACTTTAATTTTATTACACGTACGTGAATAAAACAAAATAAAATGTATGTTTTACATCTTCATTAAAAGTACATCAACCGGTTTGTATCATTCGCGCGCGTTTTCCGGAGACGTCATTTCGCTTGATGCGAGAGGAGAGGAGGTTTGTCTATTGCGAAGGCAGGACTATTATATCAAATCTTCAGATTGTTATTTGATACAAAATAGTTTCAAACATAAGAGATCAAACATTTCTGCTTATCAGATTACTTCAACAACGCTTGTTGGTATCTTTTATTATTCATTCAGCTAATGTTGGTAAATGAGTGGAGGTAGGGATTCCAGGTTTAAAGAAACATGGGCGAATACACTCTACCTACGAGACGTAACAAAACACAAAAAACATAGACCTTTGCGAATTCAAATATCTCCCCAAAGTATAGGAGTTTGAAGATATTTTGGTTAACTGAACGAATACAACCTTCCATCGGAATGTACAAAAACACATTCTGAACAGATCGCTGAAGAGGGTAATCACACGGATTGCACATTTGTGAGGGTCTTTCACAACCCTCCGCTATTTGACGACATACATACAATGCAGATCAGCACTCAGAGTTAGAGAATCATATGTGAGCAAGCGCTAGAGAGAGCTGGTACGCTTTCGGCGAGGTATCTCGCAGAAGGAAGTCGTGTGATCAAATATTTACCGATGAGGCAATAGGCTTAAAAGCATAACCGCAGGGCAGGCGGAAAACGGCGTTCCGCTGTAAAAGCGCGATCGCTCTCTTCGATTCCATTGCGCGTTCGACCGCCCCACAGTGGGGCCACAAAGGGGAAAAAGAATTTTTCAAGCGCTTTTCGGAATTTTTGGGAACAAAAAACACATTTTATAATTAAATAACGACTTATTCAATTGTTTAACTTTAAAACTTTTATTTACATTATCTCAAAGGCAGAACTTTCATCTTGTGACTCTTCTTCAAGAAGTGAATTTGTACTTAGGGCCGTTAACATTGGTGTAAATTCTAGGTATAATGCCTTTGTGATAATTTTTCTCTATTTCATTAGTGAAATCAGTGGGTTAGATACAATTAACAGTCAGCGAAGCACTTTGTTTCTTCCAGGTTGCACTTTTGCCCGTTTATTCCCCCTTTTCAGTGTGTTTAATAACACCATACAGATCCCTCCTTGTTAGTAAATAGTCATCAGTACCAGATCATGAAGGAAAAATTTAAAAAATGAATATTGTAGGTAGAAAGGCTAACAATACTGGATGTGCATCATCATAAACAAACTACCTTAACAAGAAATGGGGCTAATATGGGCAAACTTTCATTATTGTTTTTAAAACTATATAAATTTCAGAATAAGATTCAGTTAATATCATAGCCCAGAAACGGTCGGAAGGAAACTAAAAGACAATATTAAAAACAGGGTTATAAAATTTCATTCTATTGTGACACGTGAAGTTTCTACTTGGAATTACTAAATTACCATTGAAGGAATATGTATTTTAGAAACACAGATTTAAAGTACGTATCTACAGATATCGTATCCGTAGCACATAGGATTCTGCAAGTCAAGAAAGCGAAAATATTTGCATCGAAAAACACACTTCTCTTCTTACTGCACGAGCGAAGAAGTGCACCGCGCATCACTTGTGCTAGTTCAAACTTGCACTGAATGAAGCGGCGAAATTCCTCCTTCCTTTCCTGATCGGGGCACGATGAAGGAGGCATTTTGCTACCTACACGTGAAATGGAGCTTCCGAAGTATATTTTGATTTTGGCCTTTTTGCCAGCTTCCCCCTCCCCTGGCCCCACTGTGCGCCGCGCGTGAGTGGCACGCCGCCGCGGCGCGACGCGTCCTCTCACACAAATGCGTAGTCGATTCTCGAAACGTCCCTGACATACGGAATGTATAATTGTAGTAAAGGTTAAAAAGTGGCACGCGAACATGCTCTCGACTGCAAAGGACAAATGTGAAGTCGGAATAACAACCAGAGTAAATGTTGCAAAAATACACAATTTAAATTATATTTTATTCAAATATATGACATTAGTTAAATTCGTGAGAAGCGTTCGTCATTTTGTAAATCATTATTTTAAAAGTGAAAATATGAATAGCTTTATACAGGAAGCAAAGTCGAAGATTCAGGTGTTGAATCATATTAGCCTTACATCCTATAGGTCCGATGCCACGAGTGGGTAAACATTCTATTGCTGTCTTTGTTATTAAACAAGAACAAACAAACGTAAAAGCATGCAATAAAATTGCATGGAATATAAAATAAGCCATTTTAGTAATTAACGAAACTAGTGTATAAAGAGAGGAATAATTGAATGAATGGTATGTTCAAGAGAACGAACGACTATAGGAGCGAGTTTTCTTGTATACCATGAGTGCAATTATACCGCTTTATACACATGTTTATTTATTTATTTATTTATTTATTTTACGTCAAAAAAACAGTTAAAATATGACGTGCTATGGGGAAAAGTGAATTGTGTGTACATTTTCAAAATTCTGTGATCCCTACACTAAGTCATATACTACTTAAATTTTGAATTTTGAATTTTGAAAGGGAGAAAAAAAAACAAAAAAACTCCCATGTAATAAAATCTATTTTCAAGGATAAATAAGCAATAAATTTTGAATTTTGAAGGGGAGAAAAAAACAAACAAAAAAAAAACTCTCATGCAATAAAATCTATTTTCAAGGATAAATAATCAATAAATTTTGGCTCTTATTAATTCCTGCCGCGACAACATGGAAACGATAATTTGAATAATTGTATTTCCCACTGAATTCTAGAAGACGTGCACAGAAAATGAAGTTACATTTATGTCCAGAAGCAAAACAAGGGGCCATCTCAGCATTTGCTCAATGGATCAGGGAAACTGGACGAAAAACCTGATCGAGATGGGGGTCATTGACCCGGAAGCTGTGTTACAATAGTTGTTACAGGTTGTTTATACTCATTTATACAGTCCAAATGGTAATTAATGCATTATGTATCATTGTTAAAATTAATGTTACTTTTCTTGTGATGCTCAGTATAGTCTCTAATTGTATAGAAACAGTTATGCAGCATGTTACGTTCAATATTTTTTCGTTTCCATTTACGAAAAATTCAAATTTTAAGAAATTTAAGCGCATCTTTTCCACTCGACGTATGCATTTTATGACGTTAGTATTGCTTCTGAAAAATATTTATTTTAGTGAGTTTTGCATTGTTTTTGTTTCCAGAAAATATTTGCAAATGGAATGTACTGAACATATTGCGGATAAAATATTAGAAGCTGTTCAAGTCAAGAAAACATTACTTTCCACGAAAAGTAAAGACAGGTATGAGAGAGAATACAACATGTATAATCCTATGACCAAATGTTTTACATGTAAAACATTTAGTTTATTCATGTTCAATATTTTATGTTGAATGAAATGTCTCATAAGTCATCTAGCTTAACGTTTACTTCCCCAATTTAGTTTTATTCATTCGTTGTGTATATGTAGTTGTTGTAGATAAGTAATACGTGATGAAGATTTTTGTTCATGTTTCATGGCTGACCGCAAATAATATTGGATATATTTTCTTAATAACACTTTTTGACTCCGTTTCTGAATTCTGATTGGTAGGTGTGTCGTTTTAAATGCACGTTTGAATTTTAATTACACGCGTACCATTAACACAGAGATAATCAACAATTTTTCATGGAAATAATGAGCATATTTAATGAACTAAACAAAAAAGTGTAGTAAAGGTTCAAAAGTGACACAGAAACAAGATCTCGACTGCAAAGGACAAATGCGAAGTCGTAATAACTACTAGGGAAAATGTTACGAAAATACATCGTTCAAATTGTATCTTATTCAAATATATGGCATTAGTTGTACTCGTGAGAGCATTCTCCATTTTGTAAAGCATTATTTAAAAAGTGAGTACCTTTATACAGGAAGCAAAGTCGAAGATCCAGGCGTTGAATCATAAAGCGATACATCCTATAGGTTCCGTACCATGAATGGGTAAACATTTATTGGTAAGTCTTTGTTAAAAAACAGAAAAACGTATAAGCGAGCAATAAAATTGCATGGAGTATAAAATGAGCCATTTGATGTTACATAGATGAATATATTCTGCATTTTTCTGATCACCGGTGCTGGAGGTGGCTTACCGAGGAGATAAACATCCAACGTAATAAAAGTCCCTAGTGCTATCTCACTTTTTAGATTGCGGTGTAGAAAGCATAACTAGGGCCCGATATAAATTCCCCAAAGCGGATTGAATTGGCTTATGTCACATCGTTTACGACTTAGGGAACGTAATTTGCAGCGCAGCATGTGTTGCGGGCTGCTTTGGGGTTAGGCGGATTCTTTGGCATGAAGTTTACACCGACAGCATAATCTACGAAACTCTGCATATTTTGTCTTAAAAATCTGTTTGAAGCATACAGGTGGGGTGATTTTGTAACCAGTAGAAGCACTTTTATGGGTTTTTGTGTGTCTGGCGTCATATAATCACACAAAACTTTCATTTTTCTTCAGCGTGTGGCCAATCGGATTAAAAGCTTTGTTGAAGAAGAACACACGTAAACCGAGCATGCTTATCTATTTACAACACATAATTACTTGGAATATTTCTCTTTTAAGTAAATCAATCACACGATCAGCATTTAGACCATCTTAACGTGGAAAAGAAAATTGGGTCTTGTAATATAAGCACAAGAAAAAAGTGAGCTCTGGTGCATTACAGAAAGTATCTATTTTGTATATGCCGTCACCATAGATACTAGATGGCAAGTAAAAATATACACTCGTTTTATTAGTTTTCACCTCATATAAAAATTATAGTTACTAGCTATGATAAACAATATTTCTAAGTGTGACGGGATATATCCAAGTCAACTAGATAGTTGTTTGTAATCATTCCCTTTCATCAGTTCATTGCAATTAACTACAGATTGTTTACCTTAATCGTAACAAGTTTCAGAAATGAAGAATCATATAATTATAAAAAAATATTCTTTTTTTATTTTATGCATCTTCAAAGGAACAAAAATAAAATAATTATAATAGAAATTGTGGCCTTTTAAAATATGGCGAACGAGTTTTCCTTCTGCGGTCACAGTCAGGAATTCGGTTTGCAATACGTCCATGTTCCCCACATACCAGAGAGGCCCCTTGTTTTTCGCCAGGCTCGCAGTTAGGGGGAGGAATTCCGCCTCAGTGATTCTGCTGACGTTATGGAATGTTTAAAAATAATTTGCGCCTCCAGCCTGGGAAACCAGAAGCACGCCATTGCGTCATGCTGGAAGGCAGCAGCTCGCGGATTATTTATGATTTAATGCCGAGATCTGCCGGGAAACCGGGATTTGACGTATACGTATGCGTATGATGTTTGATAACCAAATAAAGTTGAGCGCTGAAAATACAAACATTAAAAGTTTTACGTTTTGTAGAAAATACGCAACCAACAGACTACAAAAGTAATGTAATATACGAGTAACTTATCAGAGACAACATATAGCATGTGTGCAAAATACGAAGGTACATCGGTGAAGTGTGTTTTGAAGTGAATGAGACTCACGGCCTAGATGCCAGTTAATCCGTTATGAAAATTTTAATTTCATCAAATCTATACAAAACTGTTACCTATTGATATTATCATAAACAATAATTTAAATGTAACTTTCATATACAAAAATATTATTTATTGCAACTAGTGGCCTGCAGCCGCAAAAATGCGTCAGAATAAAGCCTCACAAATGGTTTTCGAAAATGCAACACGCACGCTGCTCAACAACAGCAAATAAAATACTCTCATATAACACTGCAATAAATGAAATATTTTACAAAATAACAGTCTTCACGAACGCTACAATAACATAGTATAGTACATACAATACAACAGTTCTTTATACACCAAGAACATGAAAAAAATTGGTGTTCCGTATCACAACACGTAAAAAGTAAATATTTAACGGTGGGCCACCACTTTCTTGGAGTGTTGCTGTTGCGTAACGTCATCTACAACGTGAGCAGTGACGATCCGAGTAAGAGGATTCAGTTTGTACGCGAGAATAAGAATAAGCGGACACAAATATTTGCATTTTTCCGTCAAAATCGAAACCATTTCACTGTCTTTTGATTTTTCCCGAGCTTCTGGGAATCTAACGAAGCCTTAGACTCCTCGCGTATAACTAGAGATTGCAAAGGTTTCTTTCAATTTCTACGCACATTAAAAATTAGTAATTAGCTAAGCATATAATCGAAAACTAAATAAAATATAGTACCTACAATCTCGTGTGTATGCAGAATTCTGAATTACATACTATTAAATATTGCTACACTCTGTATGTTCCAAACAATACTATTAGAAGCAGAGAATAAGTCATCAAACAATACAATTTTTGCAATAATTGAAAAATGTGTTATTACAAATTAAATTATAATTACTATTTATTGATTACGACTTAACATTAGTTGTATAAAATAAGAAACGTTATCTTGTAAATTTCAATTTAATTTGATACCTGACTTTGAGCAGTTTTGTCGAAATCATCAATTTAAAACAAGTTCAAGTGAAAATGACGGTGAAGGCGCCGATCGACGGCTATCAAAATTAATTCAAGTTATTTCAAATACGTCGTCTCTTATTCATACAGGAAATATATCAACGATATTACTGTATCATTCCCCCAATTAACGTTAGTTAGACATTTAACGTGGGTTAAAGTATTTGCCTCAATTAATTGTCTCTATTACTAGATTCAATATACGAAATGTGTTCGAATAAAGTAAATCCATGACTTGGAAGGGCAATTAGCGGTGAAGTCTCTATTGAACGGCAGAAATGGAGTGACTGCAACTTCTAAGGAAACATTAGACAAGCGCAGTCGTTAGAGCAACCGTTAGAATACGTCTCCCCATTTCTCCACCACAGAAACTCAATCGTAATGAAGCCATTTCACTTCGGGCAATTTTCCTACAGTGAACTCACGCGAAAGACCAGCTTGTGACTCTTCAGCATTTCGCCATTCAAAGTCATTGGGGGTGAGATTAAATTTACACTGAAAAGAAACTACATCCTTAAAAGCAACATTGTGCCACTCCGCACTATTATGTAGTCCCAGCAGCAGGCGCTCGCCCGAGAAACGCTGCAGTGTCGCAGACGAAACGCAGTCGCGAAAGCCAATCACTTTGCGCCTCGAAGAAGGCGCCACGCGCATCTTCCATGTATGAGGCGTTTGTATGTACGCGGCGTCTCCGGGCGCTGCTTGTTAAGGCGGAAGGGCGGGCGTGGGGGCGGCAACGGCGACGGCGCATGCCCCAGAGTTATGAGCCAGTTCAGCAACGGCGAAGGAGGAAGTGCGCGCGACCTGGAGGGCGCAAAATTGGACGTAACTCGTCCCGCTCGCGCCCCTGCGTGCGCCCGCTCCTAAACACGACGCACGGTGGTCGAAATCTTAAAAAAAATCGGCCAAAATTCTAAAAATCATTAGAATTGTGTACAAATATGGATATAAAGGTTTTTAGAGACACTGAATCCGAAAATGTCATTAAAATTACAAAATTTAAAATGGCGGATCCAAAATGGCTGACATCGTTTAGAAGTAAGAAGTGAAATTGCATGAAAATTTGATTATAAGTGTTTCTGGGGTATTAGAATCGGAATTTATATTACGTTCTATGCGAAAAGAGAACAAACCTATTCAAAATTTAGTTTGTAAGAAATGTATATGATAAACATATAAAAAGTTGAAATGGACAATACTCTGGAGGTATGTAAAATACTTTTTCACACTATAAAGAACATTTTTCATAAAAATATAACACGGAGAGTTATTAACGATCATAAATGATCTATTGAATTCAGGTTAACGAGGCTTGGTCAGTAGAATTCTTTTTATTTCTACGGACCAAGCGACATTAACGTGAATTCAATATAAAAATATTACATCACAATACATAAAAACAATTTATGTAGTATGTTTATTATACATAAAAACAATTTATGTATGTAGTTAATTTATTAAACAATTTAATTTTCAAACAATTAAAAATTAGTGTCCCCGCGAGATCCCACGTAGTTTGTTATTTAACAACGATCATGAAAATACATTCTTTTGATTCGTGAAACAAAATGACACCCCTGGGCACCCCTTTGCCTGTAGTGTAATTTTTCCTGTTACAACTGCAGCTTCTTGTTTTAAAATCAGAAGTTTTTAAATTTGTTTAATTGTAAAATTCCATTGGAATAGCAAACATATTTTCATATAAGGGTTTTGCTGGTTCACTGAATCCAAATATGACATAGAAATTATAAAAGTGAACTTATATCGGAAAAAAATTAATAGATTGTTTGAAAATTAAGTGTTTCTTGGAACTGAAAAAATTAAACAATGTAATAATTTTATTTTTGCAGGACAGAAGAAGATTTTTTACAAGTAACTCATGATGAAATTTTGAAATATAGAAAGATAAGTCATCTTCATCTTTGATGAACAAATTGAAATTTTTAACACTTATAACCAAATTTTCATGCAATTCCACTGCTTATTTCTAAACGTTGTCGGCCATTTTGGAACCACAATTTTGAATTTTGTAATTTTAATGACATATTCGGATTCAATGACTCCGAAAACTTTTATATTCATATTTGTATTCAATTCCAATGAGTGTCTGAATTTTGGCCAATTTTTTCAAAATTCGGACCACCGTGCAACGCCAACTCCCTCCCCGTGACGGTCCCCGCCTCGCCCACCGTCGCACGCCCGCCGCCATCGCGACGTCGCCTTGCTTCACCGCCTTCCCGAAATAGGCGCTCTCCTCCGTCAAGGTGCTTAAACGGTGGGGTTTGTTCTTGTTACAACCCTCCATCGTTCTAACAATTTCTTGCCTTCTTTTGTGTGTCTATGCTTCCCCTTTTATCTCAAACGCAAACATTTTCTTGGTAATTTTTCCTTCTTTTCTTACATATCTTTTCTTCTTTCAAATAAATTTTATCATTCGGTTATGAAGAACATTCACGATATACATCCTGTTCCGCACATTCAATGGTTCGCACTTTTCCTTCTAACATAGTGTTATTTAATTCCACCTCTACTTCTTTCCAGCACTGTCCATGTAAACATTGTTATTCGTATTTTCCAATAGTCACAAAGGTCTATGCAGACCCTTCCTCTCTCATTCCTACTTTGACAAAAAATTATTGTTGATCTCTTCGTCAGTAAGATCCTTGACAACCGAGTCACCAGAAACTCATTGGAGGTTATTCATTCTTTTACAGGCGAATTCCTATATTGTGAAACACATGTCTTTTCTGATACTGTCCTCTTTCTTCACCACAAACATACTATGAAAGGATTTGGTTGCCCGCCATTTAAATAATATGTTCCCTCAATACTGTTCTCGCGCACGTTTTTCATTTTGTCTGCCACACCCTAATATACGCGATAATTCCATTTTATCCGCCACCCTATTTCAGAAGGTGACAACACCTTCGTACATAAATGTTCCGTTTTGAACTCGTTTCCTACCTCATCCTCCATCTTCAATCGCGCGGGTGCGACGCGCACATGTTCCTCCACAAATTTCGATTACGATACTTCGACCCGAGGCTGAGTCATCGCACCTGCGACCGCCTTCGCACGCGATCTCTAATCCACGTGATCCCCTCAGACTCCACTCCGCGCCCTCCGTATCCTAGATCAAATACGCCCTTACATCTTGTCACTGAGTCGCGACGCGCAACATCAAACCCGCTACTGGACCCGTCTTCCCCCTCACCCCCCTTCCTCCCACTAGACTGCAACCCTCCCGTCTCAAGACGAGACCGTCGCGCCTCTCCAGTCTCGGGGGGGCAGAGATCCCGGACAAAGCAGAGGCGCGCAGCGGAGTGGGGCAGCTGTTTCTGCGAGCTCCAAGCGGCCCAGAGAAGAGAAGGAACCCTCCTCATCTCGCGGTGGGTTTCTGCATTTTACGGAAGAGAAGTTTCTAACAAAACCGGGGAATTAAATCTACAACTCTGACATGTTACGGAAGTTGCCTAGCTCTCTCAGATACGCACTGACTACCCACCGAAAAATAAAAACACGCGAAATTAATGTTAAATAATTAATTTACATGGTAATACATACATTTCGTGCTGAGTGAACTATACGGGCTCGGAAAGAGCATCTTCTCTGCATATGAAACGCGGCCGCCGGGGGCGGGGGCGGGGGCGGGGGCGGGGCGTGGCTATGCGTCACGTGGGCGGCCGGCCGGAGGGCGTGGGCGGACACCGCAAGCAGCGCCGGACGCGCTCCTCCGGGCGGGCGCGAGCGCGAAAAATTTCCTCGCGAATAAACAGCATACGCGATGAAAGTAACATTAAGGAGGAGCGACGGGATGAAGGCAGCGGAGGCCAGTAAATGCGTTTCTCTCCGCTCGTGCGGTGAGTGTGGGGCCATGACGAGGGGTGGGAGGGTTGGTGGGTGGGTGGGTGTGCTCGCAAATGGAGGGGAAGTTTAGGAGGAGAAGAGATAGAGCTGGAAGGGGGAAGAACATCGGGTATTGGATAGAAGGAAAGACGAGCCAATGACCAAGCTGCTAAGTGAATGGGTAAGTGAGGAGCAAGAAATTCTGTGACCAGTGGAGAAAAGAGCAGCTGCGTGGAAGACCGGTTGTTAAAAACGTTGTGTAGGACATACGTGAAATTGAAGTGGGGATATAGGATGGTAATCAGGAAAGACGACGGGGGAGCTCCTCAAATAGAGATTGGCAAAAGTATAAACAGGATGGAGGGCAGGAAAATGGTAATGTGAGTGGGGGGCAACATGTACGAGAGGGCGGTCAAGAAGCCTGTTCGAGAGACGAGGCAGCGGAGGAAACTGTGGCCAAGAGGGCGAGGAAGACGGCAAGTAAGTCACGAGATTGCGAACCGCAGAGTGGGAGGGCGGGCGAAAGAATGGGAAAGCCGGCGGGGGGGTCGGCGAGCGGGTGCGAGGGTGGGAAGGTAGGGCTGGCGAGAGTGAGAATATCGGCTAGTGAGTGGGAGGAAAGAAGAAAGGGTTAGAAGGCAGGGGGTGTAAGACTAAGAAGAATGGCGAGCAGTTTGGTGGGCGAGCGGAAGGTTGGGAAAGATGGCGGGGGCGTGGGAGGGAAGAAGAAAAGTTTGAAAGTCATGGCAGGCGAAAGTGTTGGATGGTCGGCAGGTGGGTGGGAGGGAAGAAAAAAGGGTGAAAAGGTATGACAGATGAAAGGGTTGGAAGGCCACCGGGTGGGTGAGAGGGTGAGCGAAGTGGTAGGAATGTTGGCGGGCAGGTAGGAGGGAGAAAGAAAGATTGGGAAAGCAAGGTAGGCGAAACTGTTGGGAAAATCCGTTGTCAGTTGGGAGAGAGGAAGAAAGGGCGAGAAGACATGGAATTCAAAAATGTTGGAAGGTTTTTGGGAGGGTGAGAAGGTGGGTGAAAGGGTAGGAAGGTCGGCGAGCTGGCGGGAGGACGGGTGAAAGGAGGGGAAGAGGCGCGGGCGGGAGGATGGTGAAAGGACGGGAAGAAGGTGAAAGGACGGGAAGAAGGTGTGTGAAAGGGTAGGAAGGTCGGGCGGAAGGACGGGTGAAAGGAGGGGAAGAGGCGCGGGCGGGAGGATGGTTGAAAGGACGGGAAGGTGTGTGAAAGGGTAGGAAGGTCGGGCGGGAGGACGGGTGAAAGGAGGGGAAGAGGCGCGGGCGGGAGGATGGGTGAAAGGGCGGGAAGAAGGTGTGTGAAAGGGTAGGAAGGTCGGGCGGGAGGACGGGTGAAAGGAGGGGAAGAGGCGCGGGTGGGAGGATGGTTGAAAGGACGGGAAGAAGGTGTGTGAAAGGGTAGGAAGGTCGGGCGGGAGGACGGGTGAAAGGAGGGGAAGAGGGGGGGGGGGGCCAGCAGGCGCGGTACCTCCACCCAGGGAGTGTCGTCTTACAAAGAGCATAGAATATTCATCAGCTGCGTGCGGGCGGCGCTGCCCGCGGCGCGCGCGGCGCCGCAGTGCTCGGCCGCCGCCGGGGGGCGGGGCGGGGGGCGGGGCGCACGCCCTGCGGCGGCGCCGGGGGTGGCTGCGGAGGGCGACGAGCGCCGCGCGAGTGTGTTCCTTCGCCGTTAGCGAAAGCGGATGATGCAGTGGCCAGGGGCCATAGCATGGAATGGGGCACTAACTTCAAATAAACAACACGCTACATCACAGAATACAGTTCAGTCGCTAGAATTTAATTAGTGAAATAAAATTTAATAACAAATCTAGAGTTGCTTAAGTATTGTATATAATTTTACGTATTGTCTATAACGATCAAATGAAAAGTCTTGAATATTTTTATTTGAATATTTCATATAATGTTACTTATAATGTTTCATGTATTTCAATCACATTACTCTTATCTTACTTTTGAAAATAACATCCTAAAGACATTAATTCCAACACTATGTATATCAAAGTTCCTTCTAAATGTTTCAGCTATGCTAAACATAAATTGATGCCGTGCATCAAAATATGTGACACTTATCGAACCATTACGCCAAAAATTTATATATAATAAATAACCACACTTTATTTGGGATATGTGAAACCACAGAAATTCTTAGATCGTACACATTTTAACACATTTATTGAAATTCCGATATTGTAATAGTAATATTGAAATAATTTGATATAGTCGAAGTTTGACGAAACTTCGAATGTGGTAAGTATGACATTAATGTCATACGTATTATATTCATTGTTAGCATTCCTGTACTCTGAAAATAAATTTCATTTTGAATCTTATTCATCTGAAAATATCATCTGCAAATAAGATTAATATTACGGAAGTCCATATTTTAAAGATTAATGGAACAAGTTGTAAACGAGCCGCACAGTTTAAATCCCTTTGAAAACTGTACATCTTCCTCTCCTGTGTAATCGTTCATATCTCAGGGGTGCTGTGGCCAGAAAAGTATTTTTATTCGATCTGTACAGTTTAAGTGGGAATCTTCATCTCACTTGCACTGCCACTTACAGACATCTTTTTAAACTACAACTCGTCCCGGAACGTGAACAATGTCACATGCCATCAAGGGTTGCAGGGGTCAGGTCGTCTCCGGACCTGAGTTGAGCAGCTGGTGCATGATGTAATCTCACAACGTGCGCTGGCGGACCCTTATTGAACGGGCAAACAACTGAAGTACCTATCTCTTTCTCTTCGCAAGTCAACGCAAATAATATTTTGTTTAATTTATTGTTTGTTTGTTTCATTCCAAGTAGTTTACGCAATTGACGTCTTCGTATTACTTCCTCTTAAGAAACGTGCACGAGCCGCCTTTGGAGTCTTTGCATATTGCAGCCACAAACCAGAGGGAAAGACCGCATTGGTTTTTTATGTAGTGTTTTTTCTTATTGTGAGAGCAGCCTGAAAATAGATTACTAGTAATTAACGCACGATTAATTAATTTTACAGATAGACAGATAGCTCAATACAGAATTTTGACAGATAGCTCAATAAATGTTGACGCGTTGAAAATTTGCTAACCTATTTATTGCCCAGATTTATGTATCGTTATTTGACATGATTGACAAAATCATTTTATTTTCAAAACAAATAGGAGAATAAGGAGAGATAGAATGCAAGAGGGAGAGTTAAGGAGAGAGAGCAAGAGCAAAAGAGAGAGCAAGAGAAAAGGTGAAAGAGTGAGAGAGCAAGAGAGAGCGGAAGAGTGAGTGAGTGAGTGAGAGAGAGAGAGAGAGAGAGAGAGAGAGAAGAGAGGGACAGAGAGGAAGAACATAAGGAAAATATTTAATGCAAAGAATACGCTTTAGCTAATAATTTCTTAATTCTATAGTTAGGCTGATGTTGCCCGGTGGCAGAATCCGAAAACATGAAACTATACACAATTACAAATAAATTTTAAAAACACCAATAATTTATCCTTCGTCCTATACCTAGCACATGCAGATGGCATATCGCTAAAAATCAAAATTACTCAAAAACATGTTTATAACATATGACAATATGTATATCATTGCATTCGTCTTTTTTTACACTCGTCATGATTGACTAAAAATATGTATAGTTCCATTTGAAAAACCGTTACCTCAATATCTCGTAAACTACAAGTGATAAAATGGAAACTAATACATACATCAATTAACCATTAACATTAACAACGAAGTCCCTCATGTAATTCCTTGAAAAGTACATAGCAATAATTGCAACCGTTCAAAAATTACACAAGGTGCTAAAGTTTCGTCACACATCCTGTATATATATTTTCTCGTGAACGGAATAATTACCACTTGATGGCCTATAACATGAAATTAGATATATTGTCTGAGAAATTACATTGCTTGTATCAATTCCTATCATTTCATGATTTATGTTTTTCAATTTCAGGTTCGCGATTATATATGATTAACGAAAATAAAGACCTCCTGTCCCCCCGGTGTATTTTGTAGTCATGACATAAATTTTGGAATCTGACACTTCATTAGTTAGCACCTACACAGTACGGATCATTATGTCAGCATCACAAGCGTCAATTAAGTTCCAAAGAGGAATTTCCTTATTAACAACACTTTCGCAGTTTAACTGAAACAGCTTTAGAACCCCTTCGCTCACCCATATTCATTTTCCGGAAAATGAATATTGCTTTGCCCGCCCCCTTCACTTTGCATCATGCCCCCCCGTGAAGTTCTTCCTCCAGTTTACTTTCTAATCTCTGAGGATGCCGTAGCCGTTTACGCCAGCGCTGCCTCCAATATTGTCGTTGCCTCTTCCTTCCTCGTTGTCGCCGCCGCCGACACCAAAGTTACCTCTATTGAGCACTGCTCTCCCTCCCTCTCCACTGTCTCCAAAGTGAAGGGCAACGCTGACAGACGTCCAGCTTACCAAAGGATTCTTTCATGCCCAACGGAAAAAAGTGCGACTCTAGTGAAGGCACCTCAGGCGACACCATGGAGGTTCACAAGCACACCGACATGGCGGTTGACATCAAGTGACACCATGGCGGTTCACATCGAGTGCGGTCTCCTTCACTCACCGGCGGGGAGCGGTGGCTCAGTGCATCAACTGATGTCACTGCAGCGCCTCTGACCGAGAGATCCGCGGGTCCCACTCCTGACGGCGGCAGAGTTTTCGACACGACTAGCTTTTCAGCTACTGTGGCATTCAATCGCTGTCTGGAGGATAATTCTAGTGGCCGGCTGCTCTGATCGGTACTTTTCCGTGGTTTCTCCGATAAACACCAGTATAATGTTGGAGCAGTACCCCACCAAACGGGCCACGGACAGAGCGCGATCTGAACCTCCCTCTTTCTTGTCCTATTCTCTCCCCTTACAGTAACATGCACTTACAGTAACACACAGTAACATGCACTACACTACCACATATTCCGGGAGACCGACCGGGAGCTTAGAACATGTCCTGGCTGGGGCGGTGCCCCGCTGGTGAGAGATACCTGATTAGGGGGAAACCCCACTAGCCGACGGTAGGTCGGCGCCGGATCTCGCCATACAGCGGGGAAGATAATCGCCATCTCCCAAGAAAAAAACATGCACTACACTAACGGGACTAATGACTGAAGTAGTGGACGCGGCCGGAAACACGAAAAAATCAATCAATCAATTCACTCACCGTTTGATTGAACGAAAAATAGCCCTAGCCTCTCAGCCACCCACTCCAATCCATCTGATTTTCCGGGTCCATGCTGCCCATGTAGAGCATCCCGCTGATAAAAACGTGAGCACTCGGAAATCTTCGTTTTGCTGTGATTAGAACGCATAAATGTCACACATATGATCAAATGACCGACATTTTCTAGTGTTGTTCCATTCCGCGTGTAAAATAAATCTTGGGATTAACCACAACACATACATCGATTAGTTTTTTCATCTCCTCCATTCATATACCTGGGAAACAGTGTCCTTTCATGGGTTTGTCCTTCCCCACCTGATGCACTACAGAATCAGCAAATATCGAAGTGTGTGTCGCCGTGTCCGTCGTGCCCGCCGCTGTGGCCGCCGCCGTCGTCCCTGCGCCGCCTCCACCGCCGGCACCACAACTAGCCCCACCGCCGCCGTCGTTCCTGCCGCCGCCGCTTCCATCGCCGCCCCGCCGTCGTCCCTACTGCCGCCGTAATCCCCGCAGCCTCCGTCGCGCCCGCCGCCGTCGGCGCCCTCACCACCGCTATTGATTGATTTTTTCGTGTTTCCGGGCGCTTCAACTGCTTTGGTCATTAGTCCCGTTAGTGTAGTGCATGTTTTTCTCTCTCCGGAGATGATTGTGATCTTCCCCCGCTGGATGACGAGATCCGGCGCCGACCTACCGTCGGATAGTGGGATTTCCCCCTAACCAGGACTCTCCCACCAGCGCGGCACCGCCCCATCCGGGACAAGCTCTAAGCTCCAGACCGGTCTCCCGGAATTTGTGGTAGTGTAGCGCATGTTAGTGTAAGTGTGTGTGTAAGGGGAGAGGATAGGACAAGGAAGAGGAAGGACAAGATCGCGTGCGCTTTGTGGCCCGTTTGGTAGGGTACTGCTCCGGCATTCGCCTGGTGTTGATCGGAGAAACCACGGAAAACTACCGACTAGAGCAGCCGGCCGCTAGAATTCTCCTCCAGACAGCAACTGAATTCGACGTAGCTGAAAAGCTAGTGTCGAAAATCCTGCCGCCGTCAGGACTCGCACGAGACTAGGACCTCCCGGTCAGAGGCGCTGCAGTGACATCAGCTGATGCACTGAGATACCGCTCCCGGTCCGCCGGTGTTGCCGTTGCCATAACCTCCTCCAACGCCACCCTAGTCGTCGTCACCGCAGCCGCCATCATCGCCAAAACCGTCGCCGTCGTTGTAGTTATCACCTCCGCTGTCGTCGTGACGATCGCCGCCGCCGTCTCCACCGCCGTCACCTTCACCGACGTCACCACAGCCGACATCACCGTCATCGCTGTCGTCGTTATCTCCTCCGTCGTCGTTACCATCGCCTCCGCCGCGGCGGTCGCCACCCCAAAAGTTGAAGCCGTCATTACGCCAAATGTCTATCTACTTGGAAGAATAGCACGAAGAAAAACTATATTTTCCCTAAGGATCTGCAAAAAATAAAATATTCCGGACAATTTGCATAACACGCGTATTACTTCTATAGTGAATTCAATGAACTGCAATGTTAAATGTAACGTGTTGTCTAAGATAAACGACAAAGGAAGAATTCTATCAGAAAATAGTAAGTTACATAAATAATGGGCGAAAGAGATGATTCCTGCGAGATGAGTTTGTCGCTCAAGCATAGTAAGAGCTACAAAAGACGAGAGCACGAATACGTTGCTTTACTGTACGTTGTTTTTTAAAACATGAGAGATGTTTTACGCACGGTTCACGATATTTCGCCCATGCTTCGTAATGTTTCACACACTATTTGGAAGTAAGAATGAAAAAAATTGCCACTTACGAAAACAACCACAAAAAACCGTATTTCGCGCACGGCATGTTAAAATACTATTTTGCTTCCAGCACACGTCCAGTGAAACGGCAGAGCGAAACAAGTAGGTTCTGAAACGACAGCAGACGTCAAGAGCTGGATCAGTCGCTAAACCCCGTTGTTTTGTAAAACAAAAAATAAAATAAAGTGAGCGCGTCCGATAAGGCGGAGAACGTGGAAAGAGGAGATGCTAGAAACGCTACAGCTTCGGAAGAGGAGGAGTCTGCATGCAAAGGGCAACAGGGTGGAAGGTGCGAAGCCCAACTTGGGAGTGCGGTCGCTAGGAGGAGGACCGTAAACTGAGGCGCGCTGTGGAAGTGTCGCGAGAGGGCGTGGCGGGCGGGCTCGGTGTATGTATACGCAGCGCACGTTTGTCACAATACGCCGGACGCGCGAAACAAAAAAGAAAGGGGACGAAAGAGTAATCTTACAGCGGGAGCAGGGATTTAAATATCGGAAAACTGCGCGCTCTGAATTACAAGAGGG
Source organism: Teleogryllus occipitalis (assembly GCA_011170035.1). Lineage (NCBI taxonomy): Eukaryota > Metazoa > Arthropoda > Insecta > Orthoptera > Gryllidae > Teleogryllus > Teleogryllus occipitalis. The sequence continues at coordinate 401,724 of BLKR01000482.1, read as the reverse complement.
CGAAGGAGAGCGCGAAGAGTGAGCGGGACAGAGCGGGTAGATCTACCGACTCGGCAGGCGAGGGCGAGTGCGAGGGAGGGGAGAGGGAGAGGGCGAGGGCGAGGGAGGGGAGAGGGCGAGGGCGAGGGCGAGGGCGAGGGCGAGGCGGGGGCGAGGACGGGGGCGAGGGCGAGGGCGAGGGCGAGGGCGAGGGCGAGGGCGAGGGCGAGGACGAGGGTGAGGGCGAGGGAGAGGGAGAGGGCGAGAGAGAAGGCGAGGGTGAGAGCGATAGTGAGGGCGAAGCCGTAAGCGGCGGGCAGGAGCGAAGGCAGGGGTGGGGAGCGGAGGAGGTGAGTAAGGAAACGTCGGAGAGCGGGGGCGGGGTGGCGGAGAGGCGCCCGAAAAACACTCAAGTGCGCTCGGCGTCGCCTGCTCCTCCTCCTCCTCGTGTTGTTATTCCAGAAGATTCTTGCTGCACAAATAAAACTTCGTGAAAACAGAACGCTCCCGCCTCCTTGTACGGACGTATCAGAAATTCATACTGTTCGCTTCCCACTCGATAGTACCTCTCTCCATTGTAGGTGAAGGTGTGGCGGAGGGGGCAAGGGGAGAGAAGGGTGTGTTTGTTTTCAGAGGCAGGTAAAGGAATGCAGAACGAGCGACATTTCGGAGTTCCTGGTAGAATTATCGAGAAGGTGTAGTAAAACTCGTGGCACATAAGGTATACAAAACACTGGATAAGCCTTGGCGTAAATGATAATTACGTAGCTTCGGAGGTAATAATTTTAATTATGTTTAAACAAAGAAAATGTTGAAGCAAGCGATAAAAAGGGTGCTCGAAAGAAAGTCCTACACAATAAAACCGGCCAATATGCGAGTACATATGAGTAACATGGGAATGAAAATGTAAATGCGATGTAAAAAGTGGATGAAATAAAGGCGAGTCATGTAAATTACTGAGAAAATGTAGTTATAAGTCTGGTAGTTCGAAAATTAACATTCTTTAAGGAACGAAAAAAAGAGCACGACAGAGGAAATGAGATTTTAAAATGTTGAGTGTTGAATAACAAAAGAAAATAATAAGTAGAAGACGTAGGAAGGTCAAGTATCAACCTTTAAGAAAACAAGCATTAATTTGAGAGACACACTAAACTTCAAGATTATCAATATTTTCTCTATAAGCTATGCTAAAACAAATAATTAACAACAATTTCTTTTAGAAAATGTTGAAGACAGTTGTATTTTTTTAGCATGTTTGGTAATGAAAGTTAATTGCATTTATAATAATGCTATATATTAGAAAATTCAATCAATTTTACAACTTTTGCATTATAGTTGTATATTTTTATCTCCTATGTCAATAAATTCTTACAGATGTGAATTTGTTTTCTTACATTTATTACTTACGTTTGTGAAGTTTTGTTGTCTTACCATGAAATAAATGACACAATAGTGTAATTTTTAACATGAAAAATCATTGAAAATTTGGACTCATTAATTTTAATAATACTAATAGTATACCCAATAATTATTAATTACTGAAAATAAGCGTATTTTCGATGTTAAACATAAATATGGATATACATAAAAACTACAGCAGCACATACTTTCGTGCACTACGTTCAACTTTTGCAATTTTCAAAAATACAAATATTTCAACGAAAATAAAATATGCATCATTTTTTAAGCGTTCATTACGCCACCCGAGGACGACATTCAATTAAAGAACTTGGAGTGACTTTTTAGAAAATTTTGAAAATGTTGAAGCTTCATGTAAAGTATAATATATGTTTCAAACTTAAAGAGTCTTGAGTTCGTTTAGAACGATTCGACCTTATCGAATTTGGAGAATCATCTGAATGATGTAGGATCTTCATTTATCTATTTTTTTCGTTTTCAGGGCTCAACATTACTTTTTCTGTCAAAAGTCGTGGATTTCCGCCTCAGTATTACAATATAATTCATATTTACTAAGTAAAGACAGGAATGCGACGTTGTAAAACGTTTCAGTGAAATGTAGCACCTTAAAAGTTTTGAAATGACAAGCAAGAATTGGTTATTTACTCCCTTTACACTCACATTGGAAATATTATTTTCTGTAACATGGAAATGAGATTCTTTTAGTTTTTCTGAAAAACGAAGAAAATATGTTAACAATAACAACCATTTGTTAAAAAAATGACGAAATTAACGTTTATTTTTGTTCTCAAAGGAAGGAAGCAAAGCTTTATCAGAAAAATGTTCCCCAGAAAGTCAAGAATCGGGCAATTAAAATATATCTACATCAGCAGAAAGTTTCGTCAACGTGCTTTTGTATTTCAGAAACCTTTAATGACTAATATTTTTTGTGTTCGAGTTAACAAGAATCGTTGAGAACGTTTTACATATTTCAAAGGAGGGACAAGAAACGACACGAGAGCAAAAGAGAAAAGTTCGGCGAGGAGGAAAGTAGGGGAGGCGATGGCGCCCTTGCAGGCACAGGGCAGTGGGAGCGGCGGCGGCGTGAGATGGCGAGACATACACACACACACACACACACACACACACACACACACACACACACACACACACACACACACACACACACACACACACACAGAAAGAGAGAGAGAGAGAGAGAGAGAGAGAGAGAGAGAGAGAGAGAGAGAGAGAGAGAGAGACATAGACAGAGAGAAACAGAGACAGAGAGACACAGAGACTGAGACAGAAAGACAGAGGGACAGGGACAGAGAGAAAGAGACAGGGAGACAGAGGCACAGAGACAAGGAAAGAGAGACAGAGAGAGTGCGACAGAAGGACAGAGAGACAGGGACAGAGAGAGATAGGGAGACAGAGAGGCAAGGACGGAGAAACAGAGAGACAGAGAGAGAGACAGAGAGAGAGACAGAGAGACAGAGACAGACAGAGAGACTGAGACAAAAATACAAAGAGACAGAGAAACAGGGGCAGAGAGACAGAGAAACAGGGGCAGAGAGACAGAGAAACAGGGGCAGAGAGACAGAGACAGGGAGACAGAGACAGGGACAGAGAGACAGTGGCAGAGAGACAGATACAGAGTGACAGAGACAGAGAGAGAGACAGAGACATAGACAGACAGAGACTCAGAGAGAGAGAGAGAGAGAGACAGAGACAGAGACATAGACAGAGACTCAGAGGGAGAGAGAGAGAGAGGGGAGAGAGAGAGAGGGGAGAGAGAGAGAGAAAGAGATAAAGAAAGAAAGAGACGCCGTGGGGTGCGACGAAGCGTGGAGGGAGGGGGCGTTGAAGGGAGACGGCAACGCGTCGAAGGGCCAAGGCGGAGTGGGCGGGGCTCCGTGCAGTTCCGCGCGCATCGTAAGTAACGAGAAAGCGGAACACTCGCGCGACACTGCGAGCAAGCGCCGGCGGCGGCTCCTAAAGCGAAAAACGAAGAAGAGGAGCGTGAAGAAGGACGCCTCCCGGCGATTTCGCAATTTTTTCGAGTCGCGCAGCTTCCGGGAGACGTGACCGAAAAAGGAGAAAATTTAAACCTGACTTAAAACGTATTCTAAACACCGGTCCTTTAAGACAGATGGCACGTTGTAGTTACGAACGAGATTGCTATTTTTGCTAACACAGAACGTTCTGTAAATTGAAAAAAAAGCACGCTCAATGTTGTTGTTTTTTAAATTTATTTTATTTAAAGTCGCATCAACGACAAGGTTATTAGCGACTACAAATATACATGTTATACTATAATTAAAACAGGATTGAAATTACATAGTGAAAATACAGTTTAAACAAGAATGAAACAGTAATTTACAATTGACAGACAAACTTATAAAACGTAATACACTTTTAATAATTTACATAATGTTAATATTTTAACCTGAAAGTCACTGGAGTAAAAAATATTTTCAAGATTATCAGTCTAAAGGATTGATTGGCGTTCATTGATATATTTTGTACTTGACTGAAAGATATTGACAGTTCAAAGCTGTTCGTTGCATGATTCACTTTGTAAGGGAGCGCACAATGTTATTTGAATCACAGTTAAAGAAACAAAGATACGAGTAATTCGGTGATAAGTTACAACATTCAAAACGATACTGGGTCTTGCCTTTTTGTTTGAAATTTCTAAATAAACAACTGTAAGATTTTCGGTGTTGTCACATTATTCTATATTTATACTTTAACTTATTACTTATGAAAATTATTTGAGAGTTCACCGAAGTAATTCGTGATTTCAAACACTTCAAAATAATGTAATCATGAACACAAAATGAAAACATCTCTTTATTTTAAGATTATCTTGCAGTCAACTTAACGTTTCACACTATGTTTTTAGCTCAAAAGTGCAATGTAGTTCTAAATTTTATATAACGTCTCGCTGGAAAATTACGTCTAATTTAATTTCCTTAATGAACATAATGAATTTACTCCATCTATGAAGGCTCGGTTATGCTCTTGTGAAGCTCTGAAGAACAAACGTATCAGAATAAATACTGAGCAAGAGCTGTCTGTTCTGGAGACCGGTCGATTGAGGAAGAGTTGCTTTTATGGGCTGAGAAATCCATAGTATGGCTTAATGGTAAATGTAGGAAAGCCTTCACTTCTTACAAATGAAAAGGATACGAACTGAATAAACATAACTTAGTATTCATGCATCAAGGTATTACAACGACGAACGTATATATGTTTAACTTCACTAAACTTAGTGGGTCTCACAGGCTGGGTGGTGTTTCGTAATACTTTAAACTATTTTCCTTTTCACTTTACAGGTGTGTCCTTTCATGATACTTTCTTTTGATATACTTATTTGCTTATGGCAAAGGAAGGTCCAGTAAGCTAAGAGAATTTTCCATATTTTTCCATTTTATGTAGGTAGTCGTGTTTTCCAATAAGCGAGCCTCCGAGTTCCGGTAGTATTTCATCTTAAGGGATCTTTTAACACATAAGAGACACGTTTGTGTTGTTGGAATTTGTGGAACTTCTGATGTGGTATTGTTGTCGTAATTACATGAAAAAGACACAAAAAAATTATTTTGATTCAAATGCAAAAGCAAAGTTTTCCACAAACATAAAAAAAACATGATTCTGTGTTATAATGGCAAATTAAATATGTAACACTTCTTACAATGTGTTAAAAGTTTAAAGTACAAGTTCACTTAAAAATAAAAAAAACACTCCATTACTTCTTCATTCTGACCCCATACCAGTGTTTCGTTCTGACGGCCTCGAAGGCCCACTAAGTGGAAAGTCGCAAAATCCGAGCTCCGTGCATCGAACGGTGAACAGAGGGGACACTACTATTGCTTGAAATACTGTACTTCCCAGAATAACTTTAAACGACTCGTTTTGTGAATTACTTTACCCCTTTTCCCACTAAATTAAAAGATGCGCTATTCCATACTTTATACATGCGCCGAATGCGGGAGGATCCGTTAGCGAGGGAGCGAGGGGAGGGGGTGAGGGGTGATTGGGGGCGCGCGGGGGTGGAGGTGGGGTGGGGGCGGAGGGGCGGAGAGGCGCAGAGGCAGCTGTCAGTGGCAGAAACGGCGCGTTGCTGCCAGCCTCATTACCCCCCGCGATCGCCCCTGCTTCCGGCGAATTCCTCGCGCTCGACCTGGCAGCAGACGGGAGAACGAGTATCACTCGACTGGACGGAACCCTCCCATCTGCTTATGCTCATAAAAACGTTTATAAACTCAACAGAAATCGTTTTACTCATTTAGTTGTTTCTAACACGATTATTTCATTTCTAAGCTAGGGTGAACAATAGTTGTTTTCGAAACCATGTCGTGTAACGCAATGCTCTTTGAATTATAATCCTTTAACAGTTACGTATTTTACAAACAGGTAAAGTAGGTCATTATGTGAGTGTTAGTTGTTTATTCACGAATGCTTTAGCAGTATGTTTGTGATATTAATGGCCTTGTGGTATACGCATGAATGTTGACTCCTGCAATAGCAATCGCGTGATATGCTACATTTGCGCTGACCGGTCATGTAAAGTAGGAAGTGGAAAGAGCGCTAAGACTGAAAAAAATTCCCGAAAGTATTAAAATTTAAAACGCCAAGGCTGTGCAAGGACGTAGAAGATGAAAAACAATGAGGAAAATAGGAAGAAGACAAAAAAAGAGGAGAAGAAGAAGAAGAAGAAAGAAAAGAAGACTATTTATTCATGTTCTTTCCTTTTTGAATAAAAATAATGTATGTATGTGAATCATATTGTTCAGTATGGCAACACTCTCTCTCTTGTTTGTGGTGACAATTGATAGCTACTTTATTGCTGGGCTGCACGAAAGGGCCATTTTGCTCACTCCAAACGCGCAAACAGCAAACCTAAGCATAGAAATGCCATGGGATATGATAAATAATTTTTTATTATGCCAGCATTTTAAACGACGGGTTTCGCGAAAAATCGTTCGTAAAAGAGTATTTTATGGCACACCCAGCATTTTATGGTACAGCCGTCAGCCCCGCCCGCCATCCCGCTTATTCTCGCTGCCCGCCCCCCACCGCCTGTCCTCCCTGTCCCTCCTACCTGCCTGTGCAGCAGACAGTGTCCGTGCTTTCTGCCCGCGCTCCCTGCGTGACGGCATAATACCTTATGACGCCTTACACTGTCAACTACAAAAGTGTTTTTGAAATTTGTTTTCAAAATTAATTTAGGTTCTTTAATAATTTTATAGTGCTTCTTACAAAAAATAAAGTATTCAACTAGTTTATATTGTTGTTTATTGCATTCTTACAAATTTGAAAATGCACTCCTGCCGTCACTCGTTTTCGAATCCTATATTTATACAATAAACAATAACATTATAAACTAGTTCCATAATATATTATTACGTGTTTAATGCGATAGGAATGTGAGTTCCATAATATATTATTATGTTCTTAATGCGATAGGAATGTGAGGTAATCCGTACTGGATTGATCCCTTTATATGTACGTGAAAACTATATACATATATTACGTATGTACGTGTATACTATGTATATGCATAACGTATGTACGTGTGTAATATGTAAATGTACGTGTTTAATTATTACGCGTATACGTTGAAATTATTATTTATGGATCAAGAACTTTATAAGGGTTCTAGTGATCGAGTGGCGACAAAATCCCGAGGGCCTTCGGCCCGAGATTTGAGATTATTAGAACCAATTGACGTCCCTGGTACATTTACCAAATTTTAATTATATGTATTTATTTCTTTACTAATTAACTAGTTGTTAACATGACTTGGTTTGCCATTTCATATTCCCCTCCCATAACTTTCTTTCATAATTATCACTCATAATTCCCTCCGTAAGAGAACATGAAGTAACAGACAACTGTTTTCATATTTCCCTAGTCACTACGACCCTCTCGATCCAGGTGCCGTGAATATTGATCTCCGTATCGAGCAATAACAATAGCAATAGCAATAACATATCAGTAAAAGTAAAATTATTATTAAAAATTATCAAACTTTGTCGAAATACGAAAAGAAAAAATAAAAGGAATTCTTCTATTGGTTATATTTTCGATTCCTAATAAGGAAATAGTTACTTCTGCACCTAGGAATTGTAATGATCGAGCGGTGACAAAGAATCCGAAGATCTTTGGTTCCATGTGTGTTTTTCGCCCGTATGACCATTTAACGCCTATGGTACATGAGAAGAGTTGTTTTAATTTTAATGATCATATTTGGATTTATGAATTAACTACATGTTAACATGATGCAGTTCTTCTTTCCGTATTTCCCTCTAACACGATCCTCTACAGCAGGTGAGTTATAAATAGTGTTTTTAGAGCTCCGTATCAAAGGCAATAATAAGCAATAATGTATAAGTAAACAAACAAATGTATTTATTTGGTGCTAAAGTACATTTATTGATAAATATAGACCTATTAAGAACAGTAACTACCAATCAAAATATAGCCTGAATAATGTTTAAGCAAAAAAATGTATGAAGTGGTGCAAGATAACAAAAAAGGAACGTTTTGTGACACGAAATTGGCACAATTGTGGAATGTTAGAAAAAATGAAATAAATCACCAGGAAAAGTTACCAAAAACAAGGAAGAAAGAAAGCTGATGTTCCGTTTTGAGATATTATAAAGGAATACGAACTAAGCTGTGGTGAAGTTTCGATCTTGATTCGTAAGAATTTGGATTGAAGAGCCTTTAAATGTAGACCCAAACGAGGAAGATCATTGCAGAAGCAACGAAATTAAATGAGATATTTAAAAAGTTCAAATTAAAGTAGTGTTAAAATGTATACTTTAAATCACGATTTATTTGCACTGTGTATAACTTACTTTCGATTTTGAGAGTGTGGATATATGTTGCAACGTGGAAGTTGAAGTAATTCCTACATCCCTGTGTGTTGTTTGGGAGATAAATTCATTGAACATGCTTTTATTTGTAAGAAAATCAAATAATGTTTATGTTAATGCGTAATGAGGGTATAGACGCGTAAATTTGTCATTAATTATCTGTTAGTGATTTTTGTGCAAATGTAGCAATTCTCTCTACATACATTTTTAAATCATTTCTACGATAGAAAATATCTCGCCATTTCAAAATATCATGCCTGGACTATGTGGAACGAAGGACGAAGCTATGAGGAAGGTATTGGAAAAGTCCTAAGAAGCAGCGAAGTATGCGAGAAAGGTGTCGTATCGACAATCTTACGGAAGACAACGGGGGTAATACTTTGGCGGTGGCACGGCAATTACACTGGAGTATTGGGTGACGATGGTAATAATAGTGAGGTCGGAGGAGTCTAGAGGGAGCTGGTAATTTCAAAACTTAGGGACTGGGGTGTTTAATATAAAATCCGAGGGGATACGTAGCGTACAAAACGTTCATCGCCTTAACCTCATAAAGTGCAGAATTTGGATATTGTAGTGATTTGGAAGAAATGAAACAGTGAGATATGTTTATTTCAAAGGTTTCAGAAGTGTCAGTCATATAATAGCGTTTTCATGATCAGAGGCACTGCAAAATCCATACGCATGCGGAACTGATATGCATCCACATGCACCCCATTCCACACTCAAGCCAATTTCACTATCCCCATTATCCTAGGGGAGATAAAATCGAAGTCTATTAGAGTTCTTGACACTTTCCATTTAAAACGTATCGTATTTATTACCTCCTCAATTTTATCCATAAAGTCTTAGGCAACATGCACAGAGGTGACAAGAGTTATGGGATACATCCTAATAACGTTTAAGACCTCATTTCGCCTGGCGAAGTGCAGCCACTCGACGTGCTATGGACTCAAGTCCTGGAATGTCAACTGCAGCATAATTGAATCATGCTGCCTATATAGCTGTCCATCATTGCGAAAACATTGCTAGTGCACTAGTTTGTGCACGAAATAATCATCTCGATTATGTCTCATAAATGTTCATGTCGGGGGATATGGCTGGCCAAATACTAATTTGCTCGAATTGCCCAGAATTTTCTTCATACCCAACGTGAACAATTCTGACCCGGTGACATGGTGCATTACCATCCATAAAAATTCCATTGTTGTTTCGAAATATGAAGTCCATGAATGGCTGCAAATGACCTGCAAGTAGCTGAACATAACCATTTCCAGTTCATGAACGGTTCAGTTGGACGATAGGAACCAGTTCATTCCGTGTAGAAGCAGTCTACACCATTATGGACATACCTAAATCTGTCACAGAGTCTTGTTGACAACGTGTGTCCATGGCTTCCTGAGGTCTGCGACACAATCAAACCCTACCATCAGCTCTTACCAACTGAAATAGGTACTCTTCTGACCAAGCCGCGATTTTACAGTCGTCTAGGATTCAATCGATATGGCTACAAGTCCAGGAAAGGCCCTACAGCAATGTGTTAGCAACGGTACTCGAAATGGTCTTCTGATACTGTAGAAAAATGTTATCACTAACAGCTCTTTGTAAATGCCGGTGCTCTCAGAAATTAAGAGAAGGCTGCGTTGTCTATGATAGCTTATGCATGGAATTAGATATTCTCGGCACACTCTTGACACGGTGGATCTCGGAATATTAAATTCCCTAACAATTTCCGAAATGATTTGACCCATGCGTCTACAGCTCCAACTATCATTCCTCGTTCAAAGTCTATTAATTCCCTCCGTTCGTCCATCACCTCAGAATAATTTTCACATGAATCACATAAAAGGAGAGTCTGCTAATGCACAGCCCTTTTATATCTTTTGTACGCGATAATACTCTCATATTGATATTCCACGACTTTTGTCACGTCAGTGTAGAATGTGGGATCTAAGGAAAGAGGGATCGCCGTAACGCCTAATGCATCCCTTTATTTCTCTTCACACTGCGTTTATCTCTTCGCGACCTATACCTCGCTGAGAGGTACAACACATAATTTCACAGAGAAGAACACATCACATATTTGTTTATTATTTGTTATGTAAAATAATCATTATATTACACATTATCGACTTTAATAATTTAGCTACCGTGTCAACTCTTCGTCCGCATGCCTGAAATGCAGAACGCCATGTCAATTTTCTAGAATCTTCAAAGAGCCACATAATAATTGAAATGGACTTTTTTGTCGCATGCATGGTCAATAATGTCTGTAACAATTCTGAATATATTTTTCAGAATACGTTTTAACAGCATTCGTTTCTTTACCAACAATATTAAAAGTTCCTTAATTTTAACGATGTTCATTTACCCTCTAATAATAATAAAATCCCCAAATTCACTAACCTTACGGAAAATGCAGTAGAAGATAATAATTAGATATTATTTCAATTGATACTATAAATTCATTGAAATGAAGTTTCCAGAATATCATTCAAGAGCAAAACCTCTTCTTTTATTTTGTGAAAGACGTTTGGAACTGTTTTTGAGAAAACGTTATTTGATCATTTCTGAAAATACGCAATGAACTCATTTAGATTTGAGAACGTTTACGAATCCGAGACATGTAAGAGATCATTTTAATAATTTGTGTTCACAAATGCAGTAAAGTATAAAATTCACTTCTCACTGAAACGTGAACGAAGAGGAAAATGTTCCAGACAAATTACAAATAAGAAACTTCTGAAAAATAAAGATTACTTTAATGCAATGTAAGTTATGTGATGATGCTCTAAACGTATAGAAGCTTAAAGAAAAATTATTGGAGAGTTTTTTAGAATATTTTGTTTAAATACTTTTAGAAAATTGTCACGATACGACTCAAAATTACGTGAAAGCTACTAATAATCTAAAAGAGCTGAATATGAAACAATTTAATGGCTTAATATTGAAGAATACAGTGCATAATGAAAATGATCCATAGCTTCAGTTATGGAATTCCACGACAGATCCGAAAAAGTCAAAATTAAAGAATTTTATAAAATTTAGAGGTTTTAATCAATGTCGAGGCGTTTGCTTCGTTGATAAGCTTAATTATCAAAGCTGCACGATCCTCCATTTAAGCAAATATGGCAAAAGAAAAAAATGAACAATGTTGAGAATATTTTGACAAATATCCTCAGCAGTAGCATTGCTTTTGCTAGCAGCTGATCCATCGGCAGCGAAAGCTCAGCAGCAACATAGTGGCTTTTGCAGCATAGTCCATCGCGTGGTTCTATTCTTCGAGTCTCGAAACGACGGAAGCGGATTTTCAGCACTAGCTCTATAGCTGTTTCAAACTCATCCATTGTCTGGAGGAGAATTTTAGTGTTCGTGTGCTCTACTGGGTAGATTTTTTTTATTGTTTTGATTATGAATAGCAGGCACATGCTGAAGCAGTATCCTAACATAAAAGCCACAGACCGCATGCCATCTTTCCTTCCTTATCCTTGTCTCTTCTCCCCTTACACAAATACACACTTATATGACGACATATTGGGAGATCAGTTGGGAGCTTAGAGACACAACAACCTAAAGATAAGAGTATAGCCAAAACTTTTCTGAGGAAAGAGTAAGTGGTTCCTATGAGGTGCAGAATACGACAGGCTTAACTTGACTCCTGCATATCTCATATCCAGAAGAGATCCAGGTTTTTGTGATGTATGTAATATGATTTATTCTATTAAACATATTTGTGGATACCCTCAATACGCAAGCATGAGAAGAAAAAAAGCTAGCAAATATACCTGAAGAAATAATAAGAAACAAGATAGTTTGAGCCATAAACATTTTGTGTTGAAAAGGTATAAATATATTTGATATAATGTAAATATTGGGGATTGTAACGCAGGGAACATTTTTTTAACTTGTTTTTGGAACTGTTAATACATATTGTGACGTCGTGGGAATACACCGTAATCACAGACACGAACTTCAAAGATAAATATGTACAGGTTTATTCACAATATGTACAGTAATAATTTAAGTTACTCAGCTCTGGTAGATGTTTACTTCCCTGATCGCATGAGCGATTCTTAAAAATGAAATGTCTGACTCATGGCCCGCGCCACTCCTCAGCGAGCCTCATGCACACAACAGACAGCTCCGGCGACCTCGGTCACCCGTGGATATAGTGTCCACAACGGCGTCCCAACACATGGGTTGCCGCACGAGCCTAGCTCGGCTCCGCACCGCCCTGGGCGCAAGTTTTGTGCGTTCGCACGAGGGTTCCACTCAGCTCGACAAACCCCGCCCCCGCGCTCTGCGTTCGCTCTTATATAGCTTCCACCCACGTGACCTGAAACGTCACTGGGTTTTGCACACGGCCCGCGCTAGTCGCGTTGCCAGGCATTTTTGGACATTCATTTCCATGGATTCCAAGAATTTTTCACGCGGCACGCGGCAAAAATGCGCTGTCCCGCATTTTGGGCATCCCTTTCCCTAGCTCTTAGAATTTCTCAAAATACCACGGCGTGTCACATCCTGCCTGGCCCCTGGCGTCTAATCCCTTGCCGCAGCGCCTTTGTGGCGCCCCGACGGTCGCTAGCTGTAGCCCTACAATACGTTACATGTATATTATTATGTATTATGTATATTAAATTAGATCATTGTAATGGGAAGTAATCTAATTGTTGTTAGTTCCTGTAAATAAATAGGTCACAGAAGTCGCTACTAACTAGGAGAGGCTACTAATTGGGCGAACGTATTTTTTAATGAAATTGAAATGGTTGCGATAGAAATAAGCATTACAGTTAGAACATAACTTAGTACATAATATTCATTTTCATACTTGCAAATACACACAAATTCCAATTTGATCAGATATGAATATTAATTGCATTTATCACAAGAAAATAAAGTTCGCGAAGATTGCTGACATTGATAACACAGGCACACACACAAAAACCGTTGTCAGGCCCAAAGACTTCACACATGTTTGTCTATGAATGTTGACGCGCCGAATTCTGATTTGAACCCAGAATTGCGCCACTGCCCTCTATTTCTTTTAATCGCAAAAAACTGCCCTCAAATTTACAATCTACAATTCACGGTGTTTTTTCGCGATTAAAAAAAATGGAAAGCGGTGGCGCAATTTTGGCTTGAGATTCGGGTTTAGCGTGTTGATATTCATAGAGAACAATGTATCAAGTCTGTATGATTAGGGTACTTTTCCATTTGGTCGTGCGCAACTATGCAAGTGATATATGTTCGCTTTTGATTGATTGATTTTTTCGTGTTTCCGGGCGCGTCAAGTACTTTGCTCATTAGTTCCGTTCGTGTAGTGCAGGCTTTCTTCTCGGGAGATGGCGGTGATCTTCCCCCGCTGGATGGCGAGATCCGACGCCGACCTACCGTCGGCTAGTAGGGTTTTCTCCTAACCAGCACTCTCCCACCAGCGGGGCACCGCCCCAGCCGGGACAAGCTCTAAGCTCACGACCAGTCTCCAGGAATACGTGGTAGTGCATGTTAGTGTAAGTGTGTGTGTAAGGGGAGAGAATAGGACAAGGAAGAAGGAAAGATCGTACGCGGTCCGTGGCCCGTTTGGTAGGGTACTGCACCGGCATTCACCTGGTGTTGATCGGAGAAACCACGGAAAACTACCGATCAGAGCAGCCGGCCGCTAGAATTCTCCTCCAGACAGCGACTGTATTCGACCTAGCTGAGAAGCTAGTGTCGAAAATCCTGCCGCCGTGGGGAGTGGGAACCTAGGACCTCCCGGTCAGAGGCACTGCAGTGACATCAGTTGATGCACTGAGCTACCGCTCCCGGTGGTACGTGTTCGCAACTGAACCCTACGGGAACTGGCTTCTAATGGCGGAACGCGCGCAAATACTCGTAAACAAGGAAGCGGTAGCACTTCGTCGCGGAAGCTTGATCGGCAGCGCGTTTAAATGACCAGAACTCCACACTGCACAGCCCCGGCAATGTATAATAATTAATGTGCAGAAGCAAATGCACTGTGCAACAGCGGAGCTGAATTGAGCCTCCAAGCGCGTTAGCTAATGGGCGATGCATTGGGTGACAAATGTGCCCAAGTCGAACAAGTTCATTAATTACTGCGACCACGCCCACAGCTCTTGAAACACGCGGGGCTCAGTAGCACTGTTTGCGTGAAGCCACTTCTCGTTATTGTTAGAGCAGCAGTAATTTCAAGTTGAAGCATGTGATTACTTCAACTATTCAGTTTCGCTTCCGAAAGTGAAAATTAAGTTCCACGATGACGTGACTAATAGTTCTTGGAGATGATACTTGGGAACGACGCTAAATTTGACGAGTGTGAGTAAACGCCTGAATTTCTGTGTACGCGTGAGTGTATTGTTTTCGCGCGAGTATGGATATATACACTATTATAAGAACGAGAACAGAAAAATGTTTAAATGATGACAGATTCAACATATCTTTCAAATAATCCAAGGACCCACGATATTTACTCTCGTTTTTTGAACTAATTTCTTGTAAAAGGAATATAATTTGTAACAGGACATTCCATAACACGATATTTTAAATTTATCTGAAAAAAACAACGGGGATTATAACCAATATTAATAATTTAAGTTAATCTGAGATACCTACCGAATGCAGACCTCAAAGTTACATAAAGACAGGTAAGGAAAACGTTTTCGGTCATATCTTTAAAAAATATTGTTTAAAATTTATATCGTGAGGATGCCTACAAATGCTGCACTCATACTGAAAAATAGGGGTCACTTATACTTCATTCGCTTACACGCAGTGTTTACATCATAACTGGTGCTATGATCAACATGAGTGTATGGCTTTCACATTAGTAGTGCATTTTTGTGTGCATGGGAATGATATTGACGATTTTTTTTATTATTGCAGTCTCAGAATAGTATACTACGGTTTTTACAGAGCTGCATTTGAAGGATATCAGTTGTTACGGTGTCATCCAATCGGAAGACAGAACGCCACCATTATGTCGTCACTGTAGTGACGTGTAAAGTCCCAATTGGAGAACACCGTAACAGCTGACCAAATGTCAGCGGCAGCAAAGTCAAAACCGTGGTATAATTAACGAAACGAGTATTTGAAGTGGGGGTTATTGCTTGATTGGTATGTTCAAGAAAACAAGTGACGATAGGAGCGAGTTTTCTTATATACCATGAGTGCAATTATACCCCTTTATACACATGTTACGTTCAATATTTCCTCGTTTTCATTTACGAATAATTTAATTTATTTTAAAAATCCAAGTGCATCTTTTCTACCCGAGGTATGCATTTCATGACGTAGTAACTTCTGAAAAATATATATTTTAGTGGGCCTTGCATTGTTTTGCTTCCATGAAATATTTGCTAATAGAAGGTATTAAACATAATGCAGATAAAATATTAGAAGCTGACCAAGGCAAGAAAACATTACTTCCAACGAAAAGTAAAGACAGGGGTATGAGAAAGAGGGGAAATCTAGTCATGTCTGACACAGTTTGGCTATAGTGTTCTTTTCAGAACTGATAAACGCAACTGACGTTTACATTTTTTACATTCATCATCCTAAGACCAAATGTTTGTAAAACATTTAGTTTATTCACGTTAAATATTTTATGTTGTTTCATAAGACATCTAGCTTACCGTTTACTTCCCCAATTTAGTTCTATTGTGTATATGTAGTTGCTGTAGGTACGTAATATGTGATGAAGGTTTTTGTTCATGTTTCATGGCCGACTGCAAATGCTTTTCGATATATTTTATTAATTATACGACTTGGATCGGTTTCTGAATTCTGTTGGTGTGTGTGTGTGTGTCGTTTCAATTTCACGCAAGCTATTAACATAGAGATAATTAACGATTTTTCATAGAATTAATGAGCAAATTTAATAACTAAATAAAAATAAAATTATTAAACTACTTTCTAAAATTTTCATTGCTCCAGAAGAGGTTACTTGAGTCACATCATCACACCATTCGAACATTTATAACAGCAGATATACGCTCAATGTCAGCGGGAATCCCTGTAAAGGCTTCGTAATTTGCAGATAGACTTTTCCTTGATCCGTCTTGCAGTTTTACTGTTTCTTTGTGCTGGTGAGTTCTCTAAATTGAAGAGTAGAAACTGTTGTTCTTTTTTCATGACAGCGCACAAAATGTTTTTGCAGGTATAAAGAATTCTCAGCTCCCAGGGTTACAGCTGCACATTAGCCAAAATATTTTAAAAACATTTTATATTTTATGACTAATTTGAATTCCTTTTTTAAATTGTTGATACTATATACTATATATAAATATAGACTCACCATAAATGTAGGGTGAGTCACGTAATTGTAGCACTTCCTGCAATTTTTGAACGGTTGAAGTAATTGCAATGCAGTTTTAACAAACGTGCATGAGGGAATGGGGCTAGATTACATATATATTAATTTCCATTTTATCACTTTATTTTACAAGATATTGAGGTAACTTAGTTTTTGTAAAGGAACTATACATTTTAGTCTTTCATGACGAGCGTAAAGAGATGAATCCAATGAAATACACACTGTTACGTGGTAGATAAGTATCTTTTGAGTAAATTTGATTTTTGCGATTCGTATATAACGGAAATTGTTACGTCCAGAGCGCTTGTTAGCAGGGAGGGCGGTGCGTGACTTTGGGTGGTGGATTGTTGCATTTAAAACATCCGTAAAATACGAGTCGCAAAATATCAAAATTACTTAAAAAATGTTTATCTATCACATGAAAATATGTTTATTATACATACAATATACAATAAATGTATCGAACAAATACAAGAGTTCAATTTAAAACTATATAGACTTTGTCGATTTTAGTAAGGCAGTTGATTGTGTAGGACATTCAGCACTGTTCAGTGCATTGGATAAACAAGGTGTGCCAAAAAAGTACATAAGAATTTTGCAGATAATATGTTAAAACAGTTCTGCAAAAGTAATAACTGACCAAGAAGGGAAGGCATTTGAGATAAGGTAAGGAGATCCTTTATCACCAAAACTATTCACTTGCCTACTAGAAGATTAATTCAGACAGCTAAAATGGTATAAAAAAGCGAGAATAAGAACTGACGGACAGAGATTGACAAATTTGCAATTTGCAGAAGATGTAGTTATGTTTGCTACATCTGCCCATGAGATATGCGAGATGTTAAGAGAGCTGAGTGATAAATGTTGTAAAGTTGGCCTTGAAATCAACCTACCAAAAACAAAAATTATGACGAATGACAAACGAATGCCTACACTTGTAGCCAATCAAAAAATTGAATACGTTCAAGAATATCTATATTTGGGAAAATTCATATCTTTGGAGGAAAGAAACGAATAAAAACAAAAAGAAGAATATTATTAGGTTGGAAAAAGTTCTGGGTATCTTTTCTTTACAGTATTAGACAGAAAAATGAGTATGACAATCAAAAAATCCATTACAGATTCCTACATCACTCCAGTATTAACATATGTCTCTCAAGTTTGGCCTCTAACAAAGGCACAAATGTCCGTGCTAATAAGATGCCAGAGACTTATAGGCAGGAAAATTCTTCATAACGCTAAGTGATAAAATTAATTGCGAGGAAATCAGAAAGAAAACAAAAATACAAGACATTGGAGATAGTGTCCATGAACTTAAATGGCGCTGGGGCGGACATGTAAGCCGTCAAAATCCAACCAGATGGTCACACCCTGCTACGATTTGGAATCCGAGATACTGTTGTCGCAAACAAGGATGACAACAGAAAATATTGTCCGATATGTTCAAGAAAGAAGCGGATGTAAAGTGGTCTCATGAACAGACAAACAAGTTTGGAAGACACTTAAAATCAATGTGCAAACATTTTGATCTTTTAGTTAATACAGAACACTAAGTTAATATATATATATATATATATATATATATATATATATATATATATATATATATATATATAGTAACGGTATGTCCTCCGAGAAATTACAATAACTAAAAAGAAATGAAATATTGTTCACAATAGGGAGACCCGCGTCCCGCGTGCCGCCCCCACAACTCGACCGCGCCCAGGCGACCGCGTCCTGTTAACGTCCCCCCCACAACGAGGCCAGACCCTCCGCCGCTCGGGCCGGACCACCGCCCGCTCCCGCAGCAGAACCGTTTTCTAAAGAATCCCCTGTTTACAACCGTCGGGCCCTACACGAGCTTCCCCCAGCTCCGCCCGCGTACTCAATAGCCTCTCCTAGCTAAACGGCAATTATCGACGCCTGTTCTGACACCGGTCTCTGCCCAACCTTCGGCTAACTCCCCCGGTAAAACTCGTAGACACATTTGCGACCGCCAGGGCGCTTTGTGCTATTGAGACGCCCCGGCGCGTGCCACGCCGGAGGCCGCGACCACCGGAGACACCCGTACATTTCGATCCGCGGACGTGCCGCGTGGGTACGACCATCCTTTAGTTACACGCAAGTGTTCCTCCGTGGGTTGTGCGGCCTACATTCGCACATGCTACACATTGTCTGATCGATCTCGCGAGCAATTGGCTTAAGCGTCGCCCCGTTAGCAAAAGGCGAGCGAATCAGGAAGAGGCCCGCCGATTCGGGAGAGGGAAGGCGTGCCTTCGTCCGTGGGCGCGTGTAGCCCCAGAAACACTGACTCTAGAACTCGCTTTGGAGAATCATTTTCTCCTCTTGCTTAAGCATTAAGTAACTTGCTTGCTTTCGAGAATGACTTTGAGAACTGTGTCGGAGTGACTACTTTTCGACACTCGTAAGAATCACTTACGGCTAGGACTCGTCAGAGATATTAATTTTTTTGAACAAGTGTCAGAGACAATAGGCTATTTGACTATATTATAAATATAAATCGGCTTGATGCCACTCAAGAAGATTTCTTCACATTAAAGCTTTTTTTATATATTTGTTTAAAAAAATGTACATATTATTCAATAAATTATTCAATTAAATTTAATGTTTTTGAGGTCTTGGTCACGTGATCGAAAACGCTCTCTCATTGGCCACATCTCCTGTGACGTCACATGCCTGTAAACAAGTTTAAAGCTGGTCCTCGCACGTGCTACGTACGACGAAGTGAATGTCTTGCATCGGCGTGTGTAGTGGTTAATGCTTTGTTGTTGTTTTTCTTATACATCAGCCAAGAGTGTACTAGTCGTGAATTAGGTAGTGATTTCATTTTTCTAACATGGAGAGAAATTTTGTGAAAGCGGACAGTGGAAACCTGCCTACAATAGACACGGTAATCGTTGGACAATTCTTCAAAAAAAACCAAATTTTTACGCTACGGAAATGAAAAACGTGAGAACTTCCAAGTAAGTACAATAAAATTGTTGTAGGCGTAATTGTCCAGTTACTGATTTATAGATATAATGCTTTTATTGGTTACAACACAATCAGTTAAATTTGATATCAACATAAAATAAAAGAAAGTTGTAGGTTTGTTGTCAAAGAACTTTTAAAATTTAACAATTATTAAATGTTCATTTTCTTTGGTATCACAGGGCTGCAAGAGAATCATATGAAGATGATGCAGTTGGTTATGTGCAGCTGCATCGTGACTCTGACCTTTGCACTTTAAAATGCAAAGTGTGTCCTGAGCACAAAGTAAAGAGCAACGCATATTAGGTGTCTCTAGTTATAAATGAAAAAACACAAGAAGTTCTAAGTTGTGAATGCCATGACTGTGCAGCTTCAGCAGGGGGATGCAAGCATGCAGTGGCCTTTTTACTGTGGGCTCATCGGCGCAGTGGAGAACCTGCATGTACCTCTATTGAGTGCTACTGGAATAAACCAAGGTTATCTCGTGTAGGAACAACCATAAAATATGTAACAATACAGCAGTTATGCAAAAATAAAGCAGAAAGTCATGAGAGCAATAATGCACTTCTGGAAGAATTTCTTCAAGAATCTAAAAAGCAAAAGATTGAAAACTGTGAACTTGTAAAATATCAAACAGATTTTAAATTTAACAATGTCAGGCATTTTTCAATGCATTATTTTATTATGAATCAAAATGTAAGTGACCAGAAAAGTGTGGAGAAAGTGTTGAAAATAATGAGAAGTGAACTAACTAGCAACATTATATTCTCAATTGAGAAGTCAACTAGGGACCAGAGTAAAAGTAGTTTATGGCATGAACTTAGATACGGTCGTATTACAGCATCCAAGGCCCATGAAGCTAGTCGCTGTAGAACAGGCAATGGGTCTTTGGCAGCTGCAATCATGGGAGCTAGAGCACCCGATGTCTTTGCGATGAAAAGAGGCAGAACATTAGAACCAACTGTCCGTCAGTCAGTAGGAAAAAAATTAAAAAAATACTTCAAGCCCTGCGGACTTTTCATTTCAAAAGAATATCCTATGATTGCAGCATCTCCTGATGGCAGATGCAATGAATCACTTATTGAAATAAAATGCCCAACAAGTGAAAAATGTAAAATGAATTATATTAAAAATGGATTGATTGGAGAAAAATATTTGGCCCAAGTACAGTTACAAATGTATGCTGCTGGTGTAAAACAAAATTACTTTTGTGTAGCTCATCCTGATTTTCAAAAATCAAAAAATGTTGACATTGTTTTAGTGGAGAATGAAGAATATGTTAATAATTTATTAAATAATTTAGAGTCATTTTGGAAAGTTAATATTTATCCCCTTTTTGACAAGCATTACAAATGTAGAATAAATAAAAGTAACACAATTTTATATTTGTTTTATTTATTATTTTATATAAGAGTCCTGTAGATTTATAAGTGCACATGCTATAACAATAACATCAAGTACTCGAAGTAAATTATTATTTATAACAGAATGCTGCTTTAACATGTGGAACTCTCTCACTCGTCTTATAACCCTTTCAACATGAATTCTTAAGCTAGCAATCATTTTTGTTTCTCGTACTTCTGCTTTGGTCAGTTTTGACCCAGCTGCTACACTGGGCGGTCTTACCAATCTCATGCCTTTCTGAAGCAGAACTTGTTCCACATGTTTAAAACCTCTATCAGCCAAGACACAAGTACCCTGTTCCAAACTGTCTAAAAAATTACAATTTTCCATAAGGGTCATGTCACTGGTTCGACCACCAAAACCAGAAGAAATATAATTAATTAACCCATTAGGAGTACATGATATTAAATACTTTACAGTATTGGCTTTTTTATAATCAGACCGAGTTAATGTCTGATGAAGGGCCTTTGATGGTTTTTGAATATCTATTTCTAAACAGTCTATAATGCAGCTTACATTAGAATAATGGTGTCTAAATGAAATAGGAAGATTTTTTTTGACTGAACGTTTATCCAATTTCACAATAAATGAGCGTAACACGCTAGCTATAATTGGCACGTTTTAAAGAAATAACTTACTTCCATAGGAGAGTGATACTCCAAAATTATCCGCCAATTCAGAAAAGGTTCTATTTAATCTGATTTTTTCTAGGCATAATAAAATATATTCTGGAGCAATACGAGTATGCTTGTTGATTAATTGTACAATAAAATAACAGTCTTTTGGTATTCCAATATACATCATTGGTTTTTTAAAGATTAGTTGCAAAGTATTCTTTACACATTGCATTTTTTCTACGTCATTTGTCTCTGTGACTTTGTCATCTGAATCGGACACATAGGTCGAAACATCTTTGGATTTTACACTTTCATTATAAGAAACATCACTATCACATGTTTCCTCATTAAAATATAATTGTGTTTGTACTTTAGACAAAGCAGATGTGGAAGGTTTTGGAGATGTTTCCTCAAATTTGAATGGCGATGTTGAGATGCATGATGTTGAAAGTCTGTATGGTGAAGTGGATGTATTTCTGTTGGCTGTCCTTGTCTGTACTGCCTTGCTTCTATGGTGGATTTTCATACAACACTGAATCAATTTATCTGCGACTACATGTTCAGTCATTGTTGCTTTTTCCGTTGATGGGAGTGATTCTGAAATTCCTGAGGATTCCATTTCAGTTTTCTCCATTACATTGTCATTATTTAATGGACATTTGGAGTCACATTTTCTGCATCAAACTGAATTTCTTGGAGGACATTAATTTTTTGTCTTTTCACAAAAGCAGCTCGAGAACCACCAGCATCAAGCACTCTTTTTATTCTATGTGGTTGACAGTCAAATTTGGATGGCAGAGCTCGTTCCACCATCAAAATTCTCTGGCTGAAGCCCATTTTATATTGAGTGAAGTTTTCCATGTCCTCCTCAATCTGTAATATTATCAGTTAAGATTAAGAGATACTCTTTTCTGTGAATTTCATACTTAAACAAGAAAGTCATAAAGATAAGTTAGTCATTTATTGAAGTTTGTATTTATTTTACTTGATAAATTATGTCGGCTATTAAGCTGTAAATCAGTGTATTATTTATTTACAATGTTCTAATAAAACAGAATTGCTTTTATTGCAAACAATTAGGGGAGTATTAGTTTATTTTTACTTATAATTTCAAATAGCTGAAGGCTAATACAACAGAAACTGTAAAAAAATAAAATTATGGAGCTTTCAGGAACATATCTTCATTAAATTACTCCCAAACAATGAACATAACCTCACATCAAACTAGGATCATGGACTAAATCATTAAACCACCTTCCTAATTTTTGATTGACCATAATTCATTAATTAACCCAGATCGTCTAATATGACATTCAAGTTCATTAAACATTGATATGACTAAGTAATTTTTTTTTCTGAGCCTTGATACTTTGCACCTGCCTCTCTCCTGAGAAATTGTGTTGATGAATATTGATTCTAACGTAACAAATACACAGCAAAACATAGTATCTAATAAAATTTCATAGAACAAAATATAAAACATTTACTTACATTAAAATGATCTTCACAGAAAAATACATTTGAATAGTCCTTTATATCACTCGGGTTTCGACGAGCGAGTTGCATCCACTTCTTACGCATTTTGGCGTTCTTTGGCACCGAAACAAACAATTTTTCCAGTTTTTTATAGATGTATTTGCACACAGTGGCACGGCACACCATTTATACGCCATTTTCTTGAACATCTTCGAAATAAACCCAGAATCTTTTAACTTTCTTTCACCGCTTATTCTTCTGGTGACTACAATACTAGTACTCGGTCGCTTGTTTACAGGCATGTGACGTCACAGGAGCCTCGTGAAATGAAGGTGGCGGAATATAGCGTTTTGGCGGACTTTTTTTTCATTTGAACTTTCTCGGCTATTTTTGTTGCAATTTTAGCAGTACATGCAAAATTAGCGAAATCATGTGCATTGAGTGAAATAATAAACAATCTGAGATGGTTTTTCAAAAGTTGTCAAATAGCCCATTGCTCTCAAGACATGTGTTCGGTGGCACTTCAGCCTAAAATTCGGCTCCGCATGAGCTTACATGCTTCGAGAACTGTTAAAGGACTCGATACCGGAAGGATCGTCCTATCCGGTGACCACTAGCCAGGTACGGTACCATCCTTTCCGATTGACAACGAGCTGTTGTGACCTGGGACGCGTGTCGAGGAATGTGTGCTACGATGAAGCAGCAGTGGGCCCAGAGGGAGCGTGTTGTCACTGGTTTCCCGCCTGTGAGTACGCCAAGCCGCCCGACGCCAGTTCCGGGGTACATTCCCCGCCACCGCTGACATCACGCCGCAGAAGACTGCAAGCCAAGTAATTCTGCGCACTAAGCGACGCTCAGCCCGATTACCGCGTAAGTGCGGACGGACTCTAACTTACGGAGCTGTAGCGGACGTGCCGGTAACCAGGCACGAGAGTAGCGGCCAAGTGCTTGTCATTTGTATTTTAATCTGTTTACGAAAATCAAAGGCCGCTGTAAGCAAACAAATATGTTAAATTCCCGTGTAAGAAAACCATTGTTGCATGTAAACATCATCATTATCTTCATAAATTTGATTAAGTAAATATCATTTTTGAAATTTATCCATTGAGTGTTTATTGAATATGCAGACCCCGATCCGTTAGTGGTTACAATATATACTGTTATTTAACAATATAATGTTTAACACTGTGTTATGTAAGCATAATACGAATGTTATGAAACTGTAGGTGTACAATTCCCGCTTCTATTGGAGGCCTTAGCCCTCACGGGATCTGATTGACTTAACCCTTCGATGAACCGCATTGCAGATATGCAAAGCCACCTTTGGAAGTGAATTCCTATTATATTTCTTCATTAAACGCCTTTGTATGCACTTTGACATATTTGCAAAGGGTTTATTAACCATTAGATTCATTCAGCATTCAACAGATTTTGCGCGAGTTGTCTTTTTGAAATATGCTGTCTCGGCGAGTGGGAGGTTACGTTGTACAAATGGATACGGCCCCGAACACATTATGGGCAGAAGGTGGGAGGAGAGCGATGGATGGTCGTGATCTTCAGAAAAGACTCATGGAATCATTCTCTAAAAGATGTTCGTCGCGACGTAAGCGGTTGATGAGGTGTGAACGTATTTTTGGCATAGGCTGGGTATTAGGTAGAAGATAGTGAACCGGGAAGTTATGTTTAGTTTGAGGTCTGAGAGTATGGTCTTGTGTAAATAATATTGAATTGTAATTGGAAATTTTAGGAACGTAATAGTCGGAAGTTTGAATTAAATAGACTCCATGTTTTGAGGAGATATACATTGGGGTAGCTCCGTAGATGGAAGAATTTTCCAATAAGTAGTTGAATGTAGTCAGTCGCGAGTAGTTGTTCATACGAAACACAGATGGGGAAAGTCGCGACCGCGTATTAAATCTGTGGGAATATTAAGTGCTATTGATAGCAATCGCTGAGGACATTTTGAAACATTTTGTTAATTTAGGAAAGGACGTGAGAATTGGTACACCCAGGATTCCATAAACAACATTCTGGTAGTCAGCCGAGAAGCCAGCGATCAAGATTACGAACGTAAGATTACGAACTATAGTCAAACCCGTACGGTGTATTAATTTTTGAAAGTGAAAAGTAATTCACATGAAATTAATAGAATTGTGATGTATAGATTATTAGAATAAATATTAAATTTTTATTGTTGAAAATGCTGATAATTCATAGTAGTTGCCATCAATCTAATAATTGATTTCAATCAATAGAACTTCCAGGAATCGTGATTCTTTATAGAATTACACGTCCACATGCATATAACTATGCATATGCGCATCTTTGCACATGTGAAATGAATAAAATTTTTCAATATTACGACACATATGCAAATTAGAATTTTGTAAACTAATTTGTCGAATATTTACACATTCTAAATTATTCTCCAAAAAATTTTGAGCTTAAAAGAAAAAAAAAAGAAAATACAAGTGATAAAAGGAAAACGAATACGTACATCAATCAGCCCCATTCCCTCATGCACTTCCGTGAACACTGCTTCACAGTAACTTGAACGATTCAAAAATTACAGAAGGTGCTAAAGTTACGTGACTTACCCCCCCCCCCTCTCTCTCTCTCTCTCTCTCTCTATATATATATATATATATATATATATATATATATATATATATATATTCCGACCGGGAGCGGTAGCTCAGTGCAACAACTGATGTCACTGCAGCGTCTCTGACCGGGAGGTCCTAGGTTCGAGTCCTGACGGCGGCAGGATTTTCGGCACTAGCTTTTCAGCTAGGTCGAATTCAGTCGCTGTCTGGAGGAGAATTATAGCGGCCGGCTGCTCTGATCGGTAGCTTTCCGTGGTTTCTCCGATCAACACCAGGCGAATGCCGGAGCAGTACCCTATCAAACGGGCCACGGACCGCGCGCGATCTATCCTTCCCATTCCTTGTCCTATCCTCTCCCATTGCGCACACACACTTACACAAACATGCACTACACTACCACATATTCCGGGAGACCGGTCGGGAGCTTAGAGCTTGTCCGGGCTGGGGCGGTGCCCCGCTAGTGGGAGAGTCCTGGTTAGGGGGAAACCCCCACTAGCCAACGGTAGGTCGGTGCCAGATCTCGCCATCCAGCGGGGGAAGATCACCGCCATCTCCCGAGAAAAAACATGCACTACACTAACGGGACTAATGACCTGAGTAGTTGACGCACCATGAATAAATAACATGAATAAATAAATAAATAAATAAATATATTCCGAATAACCGCATATGCAGTTATTGCACCGTATACATTTGGAAACATGATGTACACAGTACGGGATGCGACCACTAGATGACGTGTGAGTGCATGGTGTCTGGTATACAACACATGCAAAAACGAGTATCATAGAGACTGTTTTCTGCGATGGATGTCATTAAAGTTGAACAGCGAACATACGCAAAAATTGCATTACTGCGTGTCAGAAATTCTACTGAACTGTTGCACTTAGGGTCAAGACCTTCAAACGTGAACTGTTGACCTGCCGCGCAGTGGACGTCCAGCGTCTACTCACACAGAGGTGCAAGTGACTGCTATCGAACACTATTTACTAGATGAAAGGCGTTGGACTGTGGTGGATTTATCCGCATGTACTGGTATGCCTGTATCGACATTCCGCATTTTACGGAATAACTTGAAGATACGCAAAGTTTGTGCAAAGTGGGTGCCACATGCTTTAACTGAGGTGCAAAAATGGACTCGTTACGAGACGTGCCGCATCAATCTGAAGCAATTCCAACATGAAGGAAGTGAGATATTGAATCGCATAGTGCATTTGTGGGCAGGAACGTATGGACCACAACTAAGGAGGCAATAAAATGAATGGCGGCGTCGTGGTTCACCACGTCCAACGCCAAACACAAGTTTCGAGAGAATCCATCAACCACGTAGGTCATGCTTACTTCGGTTTAAGACAGCCAAGATGTTTTTGTGTGTCACCCTGTTCGTGAGGAACCGTCACTGTCTCGTACTACAGATCATTCCTGCTGCACACTCTGCGTCGTATGCTGCGGAAGAAACGTCCACGACTTGTCATCAATGCAAACCTCCTCCATGGTAATGCAACAAGCTACACTGCTGCTTGTGTCCAGAACCTTTTACGGCGGCGGGGGTGGGAGATCTTGGAACACCTCCCTACTCCCCTGATCACAGTCCGTGAGACTTTGATCTCATTCCAAAGGTAAAGTCGCCTGGGAAGCGGTTTGCAAGCAGGGAGGACAGGCTAATAGCGCATCGACGAGAGATGCCGCGCACAGACGCATCACATACAGCTGGTGGTATTGAAGTTGAAGTTGAAGTTGAATGTGCCTTATTTTACGTGGCGAGACTCAGGCCATGAGGCCTGCTCTTCCGCCTGACCACGCAAATTCCGCTACGCTCCTTTCACCAATTCAGGTATTCAGCACCTTCCTCACCGTTGGCAAAGATGTGTGTATCCTTGGAGGATTATTTGGAAGGTTGTGAGCTCGTACGAGTATGAGTATTACGCATACGGTTTTGTTTTGTACGTATGAAATTCTAATAAAACAGTAATATCTATTTACGCATCTTTCAATGTCCCTTACCCATAACGCCTTGTACCCGGATCCCAATTTAGTACCAGCATTGCGAAGAACATGCCAGCGACTTTCAACCGTATACCCTGATTTTTGTTTCCTGCAGCTTTATCGACTGATAAAATATAGTTGCAATAATTTCTGAAAGTACTCTTGTATATGTATAATTTTAATTATTCTATTCATTCAAATGTTTAACGCAAAAGCAATTAAGTGAGTTTTACATACAATGAAAAAGTAGTTTCTGTACCTCTTTTCATAAGTTCCCGATTCCAGATTTTTTGGAAAATTTCTCTTCATAGTGATTCACTATAGCTATTTACGCATGGAGGGCGGTGTAAGGGTTCTCAAGGACTGGCAGCGACAGAAAGCGCGTGGGCCTTAGGTCTGAGGTAGAGACAAGATTTTGTTTTTTTTCCTAACTTTAATGATTCAGATTTACTTACTAATTAACTAGATGTTAACTTGACTTCCATTGTTATTTCGTATTCCTCTCCCATAATTCCCGTTCACAATTCCCTCCGTAATTTAGGGTCATTGAAATACTGTTTTTCTTTTTTTTATTTCGACACCTCGATTCTCTCGATCCAGGTAAGGTATGCTGTGCATATCAAGTCCCGTATCAAAGGCAATAACAAAAAAAAAAAGTATCAGTAAAAAATAAAAGTATCTTACGGAGTACGTTGTACTCGGAGGGTCTCGCAGTGTTTCCCCCAGAACGCAAAGAGACTCCAACGCTAGTTGCTGTGATAGGGTTTAATGAGTATCCTTAAAATAACGCCTCAAGAGGTATGAAGGTTACTGATGAAGTACAATGACGCCCTGATTAATTAGTAGGTAATTGATTTGACTATGTTTTTTCGGTTCTCAAAATAAAAGAATGCAAGCCTCATTGCTTGATAGCGAATTATTAGTTTTTACATAAGCCTGAGTGAATAATTTAATTACATTGGTCAATAGCCAAATTATTTTGAAATAAATAAATAAATGATTTCAGATTAATATTGTGTCTCTCATTAAAGCTATTGCATTAAAAACTGTTAAATAGTGAATAAATTTTGTATATTTGTTTTGTTATGATATATATTTTGTATAATTGCAACAATATTTTGCGCAATAATTGCAATCAACTCTTGAGACGAGATTTTTCACTTGAGCATTCATTTTACTCACTTCACTTACATATTAAACACCACATCATCTACACAATGTAATTTCAAAGCGAGTTGAATCATCTTGTGAGATATTTAGAACTTTTGAATACTAAATCATAACATCCACTTTATCCACTTCATCAGTGGGAATACCTCTCTGAAAATTAAAGGAGTTTACAAGCAAAGCAAGTTTACAAATTTCCAAACCTCTTCAGAAAAATTTTTTGATATAAAATCTGATATTGCGTCCGAAAGAAAACTAGGAGTAATGTAATCAATGAATATCCGTAATTACTTCAGAGTTAGAGCTGATCTTAGATTGCAAGCCTAAAAATCCTATTACTGCACCTGTACCTTAGGCTCAGCAGTAAATTTAAAATATGCTTACCAAACAATGCAGTATCTTCTAAATCTTATCAATTATATTTTTTTTAAATTGACAAATATGTAGTGAATTCATGATGGTTGCAATATTCTACTTGGACTTTCACTTCGATAAGAAGATACAAGGATTCACGATGCTTCTTTAGTTATGGAACAGTGAGAATAATATTTCTCATTTCGAAAAGAAAATATTGCCTTTTCGAAAGCATTCAAATGTAGAAGAGGAAAAAAATATTGCAGTCATTGGTTAATGTCAATAAAAGTTTGATTCCTCCTTTTCGAAGCAAATGAGTGCTTCTGAAAAAAATTGTAAAAGTTTTGGATAGTGACGGGCTTATGTTTATATTAGAAGAAACAACAACAAACACAACAAACACAAAAGAAACAACAAATAAGATTAAAATAAAAGAAGTTATATTAATAGCCCCCGAAATTTAAGAAATGATTTTCGACGAGCATTTTGTGGAACTTTTATCTAAAGAAGAAGAAAACTTCATGAGGATGGTACAGAGCACAAACCTTAAAGTTTATCGTTTTCCAAACTACGTGAAAAATGTTGAAATGTGTTAATGGCTATTTCATCAAGTAGGATACATGTCCTTAAAATAAACTTTCATCGCTCTTATTTGGATATTTTTCTTCTCCTTCTGAAAACTACGGCGCATTTTCAGATGAACACAGTAAACGCTTTCATAAAACTATTTCAGTATTTGAAAGACGATAACAAGGAACCTTGAATTAATTTATAATAGCTGACAAAACTCAGGAATTCACGTCTTTAGAGACGAAATGCCATGGGAAATCATTTGTAGTGCAAGTGAATTCTCAATAATTCTAAAATAGAGAGAAAACAATTATTAATATTTTTACGAATTAAAATTACAAGATATTTCGACCGTATCTGATCATTTAGTGATTATGAGGTCACTACTATAAGAGACGCCGAATGGCATTCATTTCCTTTCCATAAAAAGTAAAATATTATTGGCCATTGTTATCAATATAGTTTTTATTTTTACTGAGTGTTTAATAAACATATTAAATAAGTAATATTAAAGAATAAAATAAAATACAGTTATACATTCTTAATCAAAAGTGCTTCAACGAACGACGTATTGAACCTACTTCACAATTGATAATAAGAAAACACGACTTTTCCGAATCTACTATGAAACATTACATAAGTTGAATATTGATGGACAGATAGATAAATAGATATTTATTATATTCTACAGGTAGGTTTATGCAACCTACTAGCTGAACATTGTACAATCATTATAATATAGAAGAATATTCAAACGATACAACTCTAAAATATTTTATAATAATAATAATAATAATAATAATAATAATAATAATAATAATAATAATAATAATAATAATAATAATAATAATAATAATAGCATAGATAATGAGAACAGAAGCAATGGTAGCATTAACTCAAACTTCAATAACTAAAATATCTGAATACAATAGTATTCAGATATTTTAAACTAATAAATACAATAATTTTTAACTACAATGCACTCCTCTCTCTCTCTCTCTCTCATTTATTTTTTATTTTTTGTTGTACTGCACTTTGCAGTGCGTCACCACACACTTCTGGGGGCGCTGGTGTCCAAATGCAGCTTCAAAATCCAAACTCCTCCCCTGGCGATGTTTTCGTGGAGCCTTGTACGTCGTGTGCCACTTGCGCATTTGCGTCACTGGGGGAATAACCGGGCGCGAGGTGCAGGCGGCGGCGCCGCGAGAGGCGTTTTCCGGGAGCCGGCGCTCCTCCGCGACGTTGCCGCGGACGCCGCACGCACCGCTTCCTTCAGCGCCACGCGGCGCGGCGATGCGGTGCCGCCGCACAGTGGACATCATGCCACCAACACCGGGGACAACAGAAATAACGGGGATCCACAAGTTACAACTCAACGATATAACATATCAAATGAAAGTGGAATTTAATTTTTTTTTCTTTTCGCGGGAAGATGCGTTACTGCTTTATACTTGGAACACAGCCAAAACCGCACTATACGTAAATCAGCTGTTACGGTGTCATCCAATCGGGAGGTTCAACGTCACTGTAGTGACGTGTAAGCGCCCGATTGGATAACATTGTAACAGCTGACGATCTGTCACATGCAGCTCTGAATAAATCGAAGTATAAATGTACTATAATCGCAAAATATTAAAAAAAAACAAGAAATAAAAAAACAAACATTACTTTAGAAGAACTGGAACAAGTGGTGCTAGTTTATTTACTATAATAAATAGACAAAATATAACTATTGATTAATGAATGATGTTTAAAATGAGTTAATTTATGAATTTAACCATCGTTAATTATACAAATTCCTTACGTTAGCTATCATTGAATGTCACAATTTTACAAATAATCTTGTCTGTTAAAAGCATTGTCTGTAAGCTAGAGTTATTAATTTATAGAGCCTTCTTAATTTATTTCACATTATTGCTAAACACAATAAATAACCGAACGATTAATTAACACAACACAAAACGAAACAACAGGGAAAGTCAAGGCAACAACAAAACAACACAAGGAACGAATTCGCCACTCAAACATGTCGGGCACTTAGCAACGATGTTTATATAAGAGAGATTACAGTAAGTAAACATTAAATAGTAATAAGTACAGAAGAATATAAACATAATACAATTCTCGGTTATTGATAGAAAAAAATCTGGCACCGGCAGCATCGCGCCGAATTCAAATTGTATTATTAAAATTGTGTTAATTTGTGAAAATAATCTTCGTTCATTAAAGAAATTCGTTCTGTTATGAATCTTTGAATGTTAATTTTCATTTACTTTCAACGAAAAAGACGCGTATTTCTCGGAAGAGTACTTTACAACTTTTAACTTTATAGAAATCAGAAGTTCACTCGCTCCAAACCCAGAAATAGGGATTCCAAGAGAGGATATATTTCACCGACTGGGAAGGTTTCCAAATTATCAGTAAATCTATCACATCTAAGATCATCTTCAAGAAACAGTTTGCTTGTTTAGATGGAGCGTATAAAACTTTCCTGGTCCCTTTCTTCTTTATCACAAAAGATACCCGCACGTTACATATTTCGCATCATCAAAAGAAACTTCCGTGAAATCTCCCCTCCCAACCTTTGCCGTGATCTCACGTCATGTGCTCACTGCTGCCCGCGACGGAGATTCTGCCAAGCGGTGCGCGAGGCGAGGTGAGGCGAGGAGCCGGCCGCCCTTGGCCGCCTCGCCGCCGCTTCGCCGCCGCCGCCGAGGTCAGTGCGCGTGCGGACGCGGAGCCAGCAGCATGTGCGCGCCCACCGCGCTGCTTTTGTTCTGCGGCGTGTGCGCGGCGGCGCTCCGAGGCGCCAGCGGCGACGTCACCAAATCCTCGGCGCCCATCGTCGTCCAGGCCCTCAACCCTACGGGCCTCCGCATCTCCGTGCCAGGTGCGCCCCCCCCACCAACACTCAATAGCCAGTGATGCGTGTTTTGTTTGTTTCCTGCTGGTTGTGGCCATTTTGTGAATCTTCCGACAACTTACAGCATCAGCGATGACGTATGGCATGGGATGAAATATTATTTCTGCAAAGGTTATGGGAATGTGCCATTCTGATGTGAGGCATCTCTATTATAATGGAGGGGAATCAACAAAACCTTCAAAAATAAGTTCTGTGCACAACAAAGATAAGATAAAGTACATATTAGTTATTAATCATTTCACAGAAGTGAATAATTTCGAAAATTAGGTAAGAATATAAAGCTGGCTTCCATTTCAAACAATTTATTGCAGCTTGTTTAAAGTTTTCTCAATTACTGTAAAATAAAGGTTGCAGTATTCCAAAACTGTTAATGCCTATATAACTTTGTGTGTAATTACCTACTTCTTAAAAATAATTACACAGTACACTACATTTTCATATAAGGTGCTTGGTCGTTTCTCTAAGAAAACATTTATCTCTCAGTCCATAAAGATCCATTAATGTGTTATCATGAATTAATATCAGAAGTAAAATTTTGTCAAAGTGATTGCAGAAAGGTGGCTTTCACCTGGAAGGTTTAAGCTTTAACCATGCACGTGTAAGTTCAGTTAGCCTTGTCCATCTTGAAACAGGTTTTTTTCTGGCCATGTAAATTCAAACCAGTCTTATTAAGAATCCACTCTGCACACCAGTGGGGGGGGGGGGGCTCTTCCGCATCGTATCCAACTTCAACCAATGAGCTGAAGACACCAGTTTGCCTCACACTATTAGCGGGAATTTTAAATGCAGCCAGATACAAACCGATACAGTTAGTTTTACAGAATTTTAAATACAGCCAGATACAAAACTTATCACCTCGTTACAAGACATTGAAACATATTTATGAAGCATTTATTTTAAATATTGCAACTTGTACACCTTCGTGTTAGTTTTGTTACTGTTGAAAATTGTGTCTTTGTACAACAAATGTTTCCAAATTCAGAATGTTTCTTAACACTTTTCGCTCTCCATGTAATATTGCGGCCAGCGTCTGGTCTGGCTTTTCAAACAAAGTGCCCGTGCTATGGTCACGTGGTTCGTGACCAAAACTGGTGATGCGCAAAACCAGCTAAAATCAGTACACCGGAGGAACCCACCAATGTATTTCGAGCATGGCTTACGCTCAACGAGATAGAAATCAAACGAAATCACGAGATAGTAATTCAGACTCGTTGTTTACGCTACAGTTTTCACCAGCGTTACCAATTTAGAGAATTTCAGTAACAAACTCTGTGCCTGTAGACTCCCCTGGCACCGATGTCGTCATTATCAACGCGAACGTCAACATCCCCATCGTCCAAAGAGAAACGGGGCAAGTGTCAGGGAGCGTCCTGGAGGCACGAAATGGGTTTTGGATGTTGGAGACAAAGGATGTAACTCTGAAACCAGGCGACGTGGTGTTCTACTGGGTTTACACAGGAAAGGCCGAAAAAGGGGAACGCCGAGAAGGACATCAAGCGATTCACGGTACGAGACATTTTTGAAAATACTGATACTACCTGGTGCACGATTCCATGCGTATTTCTGATATTATTTTTCATACGTTACGTCTCCTGAACTGCATTTGCAGAACTGCTAGAACCGAGTTGCCGACCGTCTGCCACTACATACAACAATGGAAGAACTGCATGTGCTGAGCAATTGTTAGTGGATGAGAATTTCAACTCGTTGAACCTATCTCTTTGGAAACATAGAATACAATTTTCCGATGATCCGGTGAGTATATCAGTTTTGTTGAAAACAATGTGTTGTCTTAAATCTGCAAAAGAGTTTAAAAGAGTTGTTCGTAAAAAAATCTGTATTTATATTTTGTTGACCCTGAATTTGAATTTTATATTTAAGTTCGTTGTATTTTGTAGTAAAGACCATTCGAAACAAAATTTTTTTATGTTTGATTGTGATGCTTGGAAATGTATTTCATTATTTTGCTTAAGAAGTTTGGAAAATATCTCATTAAAAATTGTTTAGATTATTTAAAATACAAGAGGAAGTGAATTTTTAAAGGATATACACTTTTGTGGTAATGAAATATCAAAGCATGCAAGAATAATTCGTGAGAAATTAGCGTATTCGTATTGTTAAACAAGTGAAATGTAGGTTTGTGTGCGCAGGACTTAGATTTTGCGACATATGTTGATAACCCGGAAAACAGCTTCGTGGAAGATGGAAAGCTTCACATCAAAGCTACAGTACTGACTGAAGATGAACTTCTTGTACATACCAAATTGGAAAAGTAAGTTAAAAATACTTTATTACATTTAGGTTAATGACTACTTTATTACCTTTCATTTCAAATAAAAAGTAAAATGATCGGAGCAGGGATTGTAGAGACTATTCCAATCATGATATTGAAATCAATAGTGTTTAACTATACATACAGAATACCCAAATCTGGGCTGTGTATCTCGACAAGTTCATCGCTTTCTCTATCCGATTTTTCTTACCGATTCTCCCTTCTGGCCAATCATAAACAGTGACTTATCTATCTCAGGAGGTGGTATATATCGATCGTAATGTCGATGTCCAATAAACTGCGTATGTTTTATAACATAACTTCTCTGATTTTATCATAGCTTTCAGTTATTTTTAATATTTTTTGGCGCATTTTGGAATTGTGTTTGACATAATTTCATTTGCGGAATAGCCCTATTAAATACCACTCGTGCTTTTGAAATTCTCAGATAAATCCTCTTCGCGCTTCACGGATCTAATACTCACCACCAATTTTGAAAATCACTCGTAATTACCTATGATTATAGTGTATACTACATTATATTATCATCCGCTATACTTTTGGCGCTCTTGTCACTGTACTTTGGGTTTCCTTTTTGAATATTTTGGTAGCTTATATAATACAACTTTTTCGAACGGACGTGGTATTTTTGTTAACTTATACTCTCAAACATACATTGAACCTACGTATTCGTTTATTTTCTATTAACATTTATATTAATACTATAAAAGAATAACCTATGTTATTCTTTTATATTTTTATTATATTGTATTTTTTAAGGAAAGTATTAATATTTCCCAAAACATATGTCAATAAAATGATGAGTTCCTCACTATTTTTGTTGTGAAGTAAGTCCAAAAATAATGAAAAAATTGCATCGGAATAGTGTATTAACATAACTATCATGGTTAATTTTATTTACTCTTCTTTTTTTGTGTTTCTTGATTAATTCAGAACCTGCTCAAGTTTTCCCAAAAAATATTTGTGACGCACTTAAAGTTTGAAGTATAATGTTTTCCAAACGTAATATTGTATGGTAATGCAGAAATCTCAACTGTAAATATAGATTAACATGCCTTTATTTAAATATTAGATTTTTGCAGGTATCTGGTTCCATCCTACAATTTTAATGAAAAATACAGATTTTGTGATAACAAAGGTACAATATTTGTACGCTGAACGTCATTTTCAGGTGCACGTGGACCCGCGGCGGGGCGCAGTGGTGCGAGCGGAAGCCGAGGGGCTGGGACATTCTGCCTCCCACTCGCTCAGCCATGTTAACAACCAGAGACAACTTTAGCTTCAAGTTCGGCCGCATTGAAATTCGCGCCAAGGTAGCGGCGGGCGATTGGCTGTTGTCACGTAAGAACTGCTTACTTCACATTTGAAAGGCAACCGCATAAGCTTTTGTTTTGTGGTAGATACGAGCAGGTGCATGGATAACATGGAGTTGTGGTGAGAGATGAGTGCGTGATGATATGTTGTTGCTCCAATTTGTTTGTGAATGTTATGTCTTCCTAAAGTAACCTCTATTAAAACGATAGTTAACTTTGACGGCTTTAGTGTTAAAGAATTTTACAAGGCAAGATTACAGGCAAAACTAATAGCGATATAATTTTTCTCTGTAATATTTGTTTATTTTTTGTGACTGTCGATGACCAAATCTTTAATGATAACAGAGTTAAATTAATCAAGATACCGTATAATAACTTCCATCTTTATAAGCAGATCGTATTGTTAGATTTAAACACCCTCTGAACAGATGCAGAGAATGTGGGAATCTTAGGCCAAGGAGAAATGCATCTATCCGTAGTTGCACCAAGAACGTCAAAAACCTTTTTCATTGTTTTTCTGTTAGTGCCTGACGAAGTGACGATTGTTATCAATTTCATGATGTGATTGTTAGTGCCTATGCCTTCCTACCGCATGCGTTGGGAGGGTACCATCTTTGAACAAACCTTTTTTTAAAATTTATTTGCTTTCAGGCGTACAGCCTCTTTTACAATGGGTTAGAATACATTAGATAAGAACTACAGAATTGAGTTTAATTTAGAAGTTATATTTTTGGTTTGGATTATTTAGAGGAGTTGTGTGAGCTTAGGCTGGGTCGGAAAAGTGTCTGGGGAATTTCCTGCGGATACGTGCTCTATTTGGGGTTTGTTTCTCTAATTGGAAATGGAGGGCTTGTGGGATTGAAGGGATTTTGTGGTAAAACTTAAGGGCCCTTTACTTGATTTTGGTGGTAATGAGGGGTATGCCGAGCTCGAGATGAAGTAGATCATTCGGTATGAACCAAGGTGCTATTGTTATGGTCCTTAGGAAACGATGTTTAAATGTATGGAGCTTATGGATATGAAATTTGGCTGCTGAGCCCCAAATTGGTCATAGATGGGTACCGGTACGTTAGTATAGGTCTGATCATAGCTTTGTATAGATGGGTACCGGTTTGGATTTCGTAGGGGAGAAGATCGACGTAGTATTGGGAAAAGCTGGTGAGTTCTTTGTGTGGCTAGAGCAAGTCTATGGTGAATGTGGGGTTTCCAGGTTAGGCGACGGTCAAAGTGGCCTCCGAAGTATTTGACTGGCGTGTTGGATGGTAACCAAGGGATTGGGGTGGACTTGTATGGTACAGGTGGAGGTAAGGGTGGTCTGCGAAGAAAGAAGAGTTTGGCTTGAAATTTAGTTGGGTTGAATTTCATGCGCCATTTGCTGGCCCAATCAGAGATTTGATCCAGGTTGTTTTAAATATTAATGGTTGCGTCATCTAGTACTTGGTTTGTTGAGTACACGACTTGGTCAACGGCGAAGAGAGTGAGGGAAGTGTGAGTCATAAGTAAAAGTATTGAAGAGTGTTGGAGTTAATACAGAGCCTTGAGAAACGCCTGCTAGGATATGAACAGGGACAGAAATCGCTTCGGTTAGTCGTATGGAGAAGGATCTATTTGTGAGAAAGCTTTTAATAAGGAATATAAGATACTGTGGGATTCCTTGTTTTAGAAGTTTGAATAATAGGCCGGGGTGCCATACCGAGTCGAAGGCTTTTTCGATGTCGAGAAAGACGGCTATTGTATAGGAAAACTGATGGAAACCTTCGAGAATGTCTTCAGTAAATTTGAGGATCGGATGGTTTGTTGAGACAAGTGATTGGAAGCCAAATTGATGGTTCGGAATAGCTGACGTTTCGTAGAGGTAAGATTTTAGGCGAGAGATAATGCATTTTGCAAAGATTTTACTGATGGATGGGAGAAGGCTTATGGGTCTGTAGCTGGAGGGAGACGAGGGGTCTTTGCTGGGCCTAAGAATGGGTATAACATGTGCATATTTCCAGGCTGTAGGGAAGTAAGATATTCTTAAAGAGGAGTTGAAGATGTGGGTAATGTGTATAATGGCTTTGAATGGAAGTTGTTTTAGAATAAATGTATTGTTTTTATCTGGACAAAAGGATTTTTTGGGTGCGTTTTTAGCCAGGATAGAAGCTACCTCTAATGGCGGGATGAATTTAATGGAATGAGGTACGGTGATTTGCGAGTTATAAACTTTATGCTCGATTGATTGATTGAATTCTGAATTCGTGGGAGGATGTGGAATAAAGACAGATGCAAAATAGTCTGCTAGGGTGTTGGCTTTATCTGTAGGGGATGAGGCGAGGGTGAAAGGTGTTTGGAGAGAGGGGATGTGGTTGTGTTTTCTAAGTAAACGTGGAGTGAGATTCCAAAGTGAGTGGTCATTTGGATGTGCGGTTTGGATTTGTTAGTGGAAATATTGAGCTTGGATTAGAAAAAGGAGTCTCCGTACTATTTTAATTAGGCGGCTTAAGTACAATTTTAGAAAAGGAGTTCGATGGCGATGATAATGATTTCGAATGGTTTTCTTGTGGTATATGAGTTTTAGGATTATTGTAGGGATGGAGGGGGAGGGTATTTAGATTTTTAGGTGAGGGTGTGGTCAAATCAAGAGTATCGAGAATAGTATGGGTTAGTATAGATATAGCTTTGTCTATTTCATTTTGAGTGGGTAAGGTTTCTATTGGGGGAAGCAATTGAGTTAGAAGGGATTGGAAGTAGTGCCAGTTGATTTTGTTTAGGTTGATTTTGTTGGAAGAACGTATTAATTGAGTTGGGTAAGTAACGCACATTTGGTGGTTTGTAAAGGGAGATGGTGTTGAGCAGTGCGCCGGAGGATGATTTGACTGCAATTCGTACATTTTCGAAGGGAGAGTTTGGTATGGAAGGAATTTGGTAATGCGATATATTTTGCTTAATAAATATAGCAACACCACCACTGGCTCGTTTGCGTGGTCTATCTGCATGGTATATGGTATATCTTGGGATGTAGATTCGGTTTGATGGGATGGATACGTTTCTTGAATAGAGGTTACAGAAATCTGGTTGGTGTGGATAAATTGACTAAGGAGAAGGACATTTGATCGGATTCCATGGGCGTTCCAAGAAAGAATACAAAAAGGTGGTTTTTGATGCATGTTTAAGGTGGGGTTTGGGGAGGTGAAATGGATTGTATTATGGTGTTGATGATAGAAGGAATAAGATTTCACGGGATGGATGTGAGCGATTCTTTGACTATTGGGGAAATTATTTGGATCATCTGGGGAGAGCTGGGAAGAAATGATTGGGTGGGATGATAGTGAGTTGTAATGAAGGGTAAAGGTTGATGCTGACGGATTACATTGGCATAGGATCTAGTTTGCTGCCTTGGGGTTTCAAAGTTTTGGTTATGGTGGTGAGAATTTGAATTCTGGAGGAGCGACTGGTCGTTGTGCTGAGGAGTCGTTTGCAAGCTGAAAGGAGTTTGGTGTGGGTATGGGGAAAAGGTGTGAAAAGCGGGGGTTTGAGAGGAGTGTGGGTGCATTTTAAATGGGATATCTTTTCTGTGAAGCAGATTCTGGTATGTGGTACACTCACGACTACTGGCTGGATGTGGTTTTGTACAGTTTGCGCACTGCAGGTTACCTTCAGTACAGTCTTTTGTGGCGAGGTTTTTGGAGCAGCGACCACACTTCGTTGTTTTTCTTGGTATGTCCGAAGTCTTGACATCTTCAACACTGAACTGGTCCGGGGCGGCGTCTTCTTTCTTCTACAGAGATGATGGCTTGAAATAGTTCAGTCTAGTTATAAATATTAAGGGCATTGCTGTTCTTTTCCAGGGTGACTGCACACAATGGCCAGGATTTTTTGCCATAGCCAGAGAGTCTGATAACTTTTAGAATGGGAAGGTTCCTTTTGATGAGTTCGTCTTCGATTTCTTTTTCGCTGTAGTCTACTGGAACATTTCGAAACACTACAGACATCGTTTGTTTGCCTGGATCTTGGTACGTGTGATAGTTCAAGGTGTTTGCTTATAGATTTTGTCTTAACATCCTATAATCTTCTATACTCTTTACAATTACTTAGGTGTACTTTGATTGGTTACGGGTTTGGAACCTGTTGTACTTTAGAATCTAATGGATGGTTTTGAGAAGGTTGGGATGATCTTGAACGTCATGTATGAATATGAGAGAAATTTTGATTGTGGTTGGGTTTGAAATGGCGGGACTTGTTGGTGGATCATCAGTGCTTAGGGGTCCGAAGCGATTTTGTATAGAGACATTATACATTGTTGGAGGAAATGAGGTAAGATTTGGTGCGGGTAAGGGTTGATTTAGGCGGGGACGTTTGTTGGGTTGCTGCGCTTGCGTGCTTATCGTTTCGGGATTGTTGGCTTGTTCATGGTTTGAGTAAAGATGTTCCATAGTTTCGATGTCGGGCTGCTGACTGACCACTTGCAGTAGATGCGTAGGTGGATTGTCGTGAGACTGGTATAGAGCGCACTTGAAACTGCTTCTATGGCTGACTGTGCTAACAAGTGTGGAGATTCTGCCATGACCCAGTTTATAATCCGATGATGGAGTTCGCACTTAGTCTAACGGTTTAGTTCAGCTGAGAATATGACACTTTTGCTAAAAACACTGACACAAACACTCGTTGATTTGCCGCAATGTGGCAGTAGCGGCCGTGAATCTCGCCCGGCGACCGGTTGTCGTCCGTCCGCTGGGACGTGGCACTGATAACACAGCGGTTTGCGATAATGGCGAGCAGAGCTCAAGACACTATCTTCTCCGACCGCTGCTCGGAGCAGAATCAACAAACCTTCTGAAGTAAAGCGAGCTGAATTAAACGAGCTCTCGGCAAGATATTTCGGGTCTCTTCGTTTTTTCTGTTTCTCATCATCTACCATTCCTCTTTTACCATTCATTCAATTATAATTTCTAGCATCCAAAATCTGATGGATTTGTAAAATTTTAAAATGTAAATATATAATAAATAAACAAAGAGTATGCCTACCTTGATGAATATTTTTTTCACATATTTCACACATATGACTCGTAAATTTTAAACGACTCTTACACTTGTGTATTTTATCTGGAAATATAAAATCAAAATTTCATCATCGAGGTACGATATTATTCTTAATTCAAGCATTTCATTATTCCGCACGATCAATTCTCTTCCTGCATTGTCTCGCTCTCTCTGGATAGACATATTCGGAGGTTGTCACTCTATGGCCCGAATTCTGAGAAAAGTTGCTGGAATGAGCGTTTAACAGAAATCCACAAGTCCACACTGAAAATGTGGCGCCATGCTTAGGAAGACGGATTACGATGCTGTCTGCCAGCCCGAAAGTCGTCGAATTTCAGCCATATTAGCAACATGAACAAAAATATTAACATGAACATTAGCAACTTGCATTTGTTTAAACTTGATGTGATGACGGATAATAAGGTGGTCAACATTGATTCTTTGAATTAACAGACCGTTCCTTACCCACCTCGAAAGGACATCCTGCAAGGCAGTGTGGCGATAATATATCAATGTCGGAAGTTGGAGGTTATCAAATTGCACCGTTTGAGGTTTAAAAGTTATAATAATAATAAGTGCGCGAATAAACTATTTGTTTCAGT
The DNA here is from genome assembly GCA_011170035.1 of Teleogryllus occipitalis. NCBI lineage: Eukaryota > Metazoa > Arthropoda > Insecta > Orthoptera > Gryllidae > Teleogryllus > Teleogryllus occipitalis. The sequence continues at coordinate 359,831 of BLKR01000482.1, read as the reverse complement.
AGACACAGTATTTGTTTCAGTATTGAAAAATTGACGATTCTCGAGCGAGCGGACAAGCGAATGTATCGTGTTGGCAACAACGCGCGGATTATCCATAGACACATTGTGCCTTCACAACGTGAAAAGATGTACACGTCCTGGCGATACTCAAAATCCTCAAAGTGGAGGCAGTGTAGAGACGGGATGGGGGCTACGATATTCCTAGACCTTATTTTTGGGGGCCCCCAGTTGGGCTTTCGGCTTGCTCGTGACAGTGGCCAAATACTCTGGGCAAAGAGGAGGGACTTGTTCCCGGTGCATGTGAGTAGCGCATTGTCTTGACTACGGTGCTTGTCTGGATAGCTAGTAGCTCTGAGCTGGCAGTGCGACCCCAACCCAAGCAGAGAAGGTGGTCGTGAGGGCAAACTCCGTTTCAGCGTGATCCGGAACTGACTGTCGGCGTATTTGTGCGACGGCGGGGGGTGAGGATAAGAGCGAAAAGGTCTGGTGTCCACCCCGGATATTCGTCCCCGTAGTGGAACAAGTAGATATGTGGCGTCGTAGCCCACGCAGGGTCCAGACTGTACTGAAATAACAGTTTCTTGCGTTTTTGAGCATATAGTTCCCAATAACACATTTGTATTATTGCAAGTGGTTACTTATATCTGGTGTTGTGTCTTGAGCTATCAACATCTGCTCCGGGCGAACTAAAAGTACATCTAACTCGCGGAAGCCCTTATAGAAATATCAACTACCTGAGTTAATCCGTTGTCAAAAACGAGTTCCTTAACGAAAGATTGTCCATAGCTTCTTGTATCTACTATTTCTCGTCACGATATATGCGTTAAATTGATATCTCCTCCAATTATGATATTTTGTGAAAGTAGTCTTGGACTTATATTTATTTGCATTAACTTATGCAATTCTTCTGAATACTCTTCAAGAGAGTGATTCACTGCGGCAATTTTTAAAATAGAATTGTTCCCCATTTGTTCTAGGTCGACACATAAAATATCATGTAAATATGTTATTGTTGAGTTAAAACATACTGTAACGTCACACCCGCTTTTAGAAATAAAACCCATTTCTTTCTGATTTAATTATTGTCTAATTTCTGGATCTCTTTGTCATGTTAGGTTAGGATCAGATTAGCACATTTATGCTTTGTGATATTTGTTACGTTATTTATGCGTTGACGGGGGACACCACCGTTCGGTTTCTTTCAGAAGAAAATTCCTGGGTGCATTCAGAATTTTCTTGGAGAAGGGAGACTGCCAATGTAGCGTCACACCCACCGTGAACGGTCATGAAAACCCCACCAGCGATTTTAATTAATCCAAACATTCGGCTACCCGCACGGCTCGATCGGCACGGGCGATCCCTTTCCCCAGTCTCTTCCTACCCGCCGACCGCCGCCGACCGCCGCCGGCCGCCGTCGTCTTTCGACCGCCTCCCGGTTGCCGCGACAAAGTGGGTGTAAATTTACCTCTTCGCAGAAAACCGGCCGCCTGCGACCTCTTTGTAACTCAGACCGAAATGACGAACACGTGCCACGCCGCACGGGCGCCACGAAATAGTTTCGAAAGGCAACCGCTTTGTTTTTTTTTAAGATGGACCCGCTTCGCCCAGCGCCAGCGGTCAAAGAAATGCAACATGTAATAAAAAGCTCGCGCCACCACCCTTCGCGTGTGGAGACAAGCGCGAGTAAAGGAGCGCCACTCTTTACATTTGCGCGTAACCTGATGCCTTGAAATACTACACAATTGGTCATGAACGCCCGTGCGAAAGAGCGACCGATCGACCCTCTCATAAAATTGCAGTGGCCAACGATTCGCTACGTGAACATGCGCGCCGGCCAAGGGTACTTCAACCAAGGAATAATTTCAAGAATAGAACCCTGCTGCACTGCTTTCCACCAACTGCAGCACCCCCCCCCTCCGCATGGGGCCGTGAAGCAAACTTTCATGTAAAAAATGCAACAATTTCCTTTTGTGCCACGTGACTATGTGTGCCATTGGTTCTAGTGTCGCCCCGCCACCGCTCCCGATAGCTGATTCTGAGCAATCAGGGTGAGGCACTCCGATCAGAGGTGGGGATCTAAACCTTCGACTTGAGGCGTGTGAGGCCCCAAAAAAACTTCTTCTACTTCTGACTCGCAGCACAAACTACGAACTTGGCACTTTGCAAATAAGTTCTATTCGAGATTTTACTGAGTTCATACTTCTGATTTGTGCATCGAACGTGATTTCAAAATGATGCACATAAGACTTTGCGAGCCGCACATGAACTTCTAAAACAGACTTTGGACGTCGAAGATGCAGTCACAGTGATTTGCATCTCGAGCCAAAACGTGGGACCACTGATGTCTCAAAGACGCATTTATGTTATTTAATTCTGCACTAAACTTGTGCGGGGAACGCCATCCCTTGGGTTCGCCGTAAAGAGACGGCACTTGGGCCAAGTTCTCGCCTGAGTCGGGGAGTGAATACAGATCATCGCCACGTTAGCGTAACGTCCCCGACGACACAGTGGGCCAGATGGTAGCGCGGTGTGGTAGGATGTCCCGGCTGGCTGGAGGAGGAAGAGCCAGCACCGCACCTCACCGCCACCCTCTGCGCTGTAGACTTCGTCGGCCCCCAGCCCACGAGGGCGAAGACAACATGTCAACACAGTACGAAATTATGTGAATGTCCCGTAATCGGGTCACTATCAACTCATTTTCCTCGTCGTGTTGCGGGAAGACTATAGCAAAGGAAGCTAAGAGCGTAGATGCCAGCAATACGACATGTTGTTGCAACGTCTAAGTGTTTTCCCCCTTTTTTATGCTTGTGATAATTTCAACTACGATAAAAATCCGAAAAACTTAATACAAATGTGACAATCTCTGTAAAAATCACTCATTCGCATGGTCATCATAATTATCACCTTCAGTTTTAATAAAATGTATTGTGAAACTTATTTATGTGCTTTTATTAAACATGTAACTCCGCACACTGGCAGCCATTACAATACTCGTGTAGAAGGAACGCGCAACGGCCCAAATAGACTTATTTCTGCGCATTAGAATATTGTTATGGTTCCTGAAGATAACTTTTAGATACAAATCAACAATACTTTATGAGCATTTTTCGACATGCTTAGGTGTAATAGTTATTATGTTATCTTATTCTATTTTGCTGCAGCAGTGAACTAAGAAAAGAATAAAGAAGAGTTGGAATGTGTATTTAAGAAGACAGGAGTTCACAAAAGTGAGTATAAATATTTCAATAATGTAAGAGTAAATGCTTTCAATGTAACTGACACTTCTTTTATGCAGCATTCCAGTAAGCAATTGAATTTGTGTACAATGAAATCTAATGAGATTCATTACCACAACCGTAGCTTGGAAAGTGGCAGTTAATCAACAACATTGATTTTCTAAAAATATGAAACCAACTTTCTCATAAATAATTTTTGACAGAGAAGAGTTTGAAATACACAGGTACGCAGGATTTCAAATTAATTGATATGGAAGAAATGGTTCTCTTAAAAAAAATTATAATCTGAGGAAAGTAGATCGCGAAAGATCACGTGACTATAAACTGGACAATATAAAAAGTAGTGCACGTTGAGGACAGTAAGGAGCCTTACTGGTGTCATTCGCACAGAATTCATGACGTGTATTGCAGCGAAGATGAGATTAATACAGTTTCAACTAGGAGATTCTTCCTGCTAGATAAGACTTAGGTTTGCCAGAGAGGTAAATCTTTGTTTGCAAAAAAGAAATTAGTTGTGTGAAGTCCAAATGAAATTTCTTAGAGGATTGACAGTGATAAAAAATACGAGTTTTGTACTAGATAACTGTTGACATTATTACAGTATTAAAAATAAAGTTTGATATTCAATTACAGCATTTGTTATTTTAATAAGCTCTTATCATTATAAATTGTGCAATGCCAAAATTTAGAACACTATTGTAGATAATGAAAACAATAAGAAATAATAGCATTTATTTATTTATTTTAAAATAAATAACAATAGCAACCATAGGAACTTATGGCGCAAGAAAAAACTGTTTTATGGTTTTTACTAAACATGTTTTGAATAAACGCAATTCGTAAACCAGTAATTGTGTATGAAATGTGTAAACATATTTAGCAAATGTCCATTGAAAATGAAAAAATATAATTTATTGTGATTTAAAGTAAGAAGTTATGAAGGTGAAAAAAGATCCTTCACTTCCTTCCGGTGTCTCACAAAAATTGACTAAACTATAGTAAGACATACATGGTTTTTATAATGTATCGTAGTTAAAATAAAATATTCCAATTCATAAGCAACCTTAACTGGCTGTAAGGGATAAAAACGTCACCTCTTAATTAAGTAGCCATTCGGTTCCTTTTTTACGCACTGTGAAATGTTAATAAAAATATATGCATTGAGTGAAGCGCGTTTAGCTAGGAAAAATGCACTAGGAAAATATTTTCGAACTCTACATTTTGAAATGCAAAGTTTAAAAAAAACAGTAAATCACTGGCATTAATTTCTCTTGTGTGTCTTTGTTAAGAACGAGGTCTTTGTTAAAACGACACATATTTGCAGACAAGACTGTTATTTCATAATTCGGACCCGAAAGCAATGATTTGGTTGCGATACGTAGTAGCCTAGATGTATTTTAATTTTGTAAACTTTTCTTACGTATATGTATACTACGTATGTCGGATTGAGAAGTTCGCAAGGAGCATGATGTACGCACGCAAACACACACACACACACACACACACACACACACACACACACACACACACATACACACTCACACATACAGAGGCTAACATGCGTGCACGCGTTCGTGTGTGTGTGTGTGTGTGTGTGTGTGTGCGCGCGCGCGCGTGTTTGCGGGTGTATGTAAGGAAGCATATGCGATGTGATATCAGAGGATCTTTGGAGGTCATAGCACTGTGCCACGTATGATGGAATATGCAAATTGAAATTTCGAGAAGGACAGACCAAAGATATCACAATTGACTAATTTTTAGTCGTAATTACTTCATTCGTAAGTTCCAATGTTTCATGATCTGAATTTTATGAAGTAACAGGCTTTAAATATTTTATGGATATTGACGGAGTGGGGTACTGCTGATATAACTGGCACTCATTGCATTAGAATTCATTTGCTGAACGTGTAAGTTATCGAAATTTCATCACATAACATCTTTTTGTTTGGCTTTCTATTAAAAATGCGAAATCACATAATCAGGAGTAAGTCAAGTGGAGTCACTAAGAATAACTACTTTTAAAATATACTTTTTATTGTGCTTATTTTTAGACGACACAATATTTGATAATATCGGGCACCACGTCGTTAGTAGCAAAGTATATATAAAATGGATGGCCGAGATGGCTAAGAGCGTGTACCGACTCAGCGCGAAGGGTCACTGGTTCGAGTCTCGCCTTAGGCATGGTTGTTGGTTCCTTATCTCTCATGTACAATATTTCTCTTGTATGTGTTGTCACGGAGAGCCTCGAGTTCTGCTGACCCCCGGTCAGAGGAACCCATAAGTGTGATGATATCTACTGTACGGTCGAATATGCTTCCCATCGGGACTTAAAGGGTAACCGACTGTGGATGGATAAAAGCCCGAGGGAAAACCAGAGGTGCTAAAACAGCACGTACTTTCTCGCTCGTTATTGCACGCAAAATTACGCGAAAAGTACTCATGATCTTGAGAAATTGTATATGACCTTATTATAAATATCACCATTGTCTAGAGGAGTATTGTAGAGAAATAATTTCTTTTGATAATTTATTTTTGTAGATCCTCCCATAAATATCAAGCAGATATTGTGGCTGTACTCTTTACGACAGGCAACGTATTACATTCGATTTATCTTCATTCCTGAACACACACTTCATGCACGAAATCAACTCATCGCACATGTCAGGATCACATTCGAGACGCTTAGAAAGGAATGAAACTGAAAGGAACAGGTCGTGAAACAAGAGGCGTTCTCGTTCATTGGCGTGAATGAACAAGAACTTGATCGCAGGGAAATATCTTCATGTTAATTTCCCGCTCCACTGTATAGAAACTCAGGTACAATACTGAAATTGAAACGCAGTAACACTTGACGAGAGATAAGGTAAAAGGGCATAATGTTATATTGCATCCGAGGTGCATCGTAAATTATCCATGACCGAACTCTAAAATGCAGGGCAGCAAACTCCCAACAAGCAAGAGTCCCGGCTTCAAAACACTTGTGTATTTGACACTACAAAACACGCTTGTTTGCATTCATCATACTGCACACGCAACTATTATTCCATATTCCATCTTATCGTTTTTAAACCGATATTTTTATTCTTTTTTGGAAGAAATAAAAGAAACGAAAGTTTATACACTGGCATACTTGACAAGAAAATTTAGTGATATTTTGGTTATCTATTTACATATTCTTCTCTCCTAAACGAAGGAAACGAAAAAAGAAAGAACTTTATGCTATGAAAATATTTTTTACAAATCTATTATAATTTATTATTTTATATAATAATACATCTAAGTTGCATGATGTGTCAAACTTATATAAAATCTTTTGTTTCAGAGGGAATTTCCATTACTGTTGAGGTGAATGCAAACATTTCGTTCCACTTCCTCCGGTAGGGTTTTCAAATCATGATTATTTTAAGAATCATTGTAATTGTCCCTGAAAAAAAGGCACATTTATGACACCATTTGATAAGGAGGTAATTTATTTTTCTAGAAATAAATCATTTTATGACAAAAATGTAATGAAAAATATCCTTGCAGTTTTTTATACATATTAGTCTCATACCTGGCGGATTCAATACATACAAAAATGGAGTCACTTCTAGAGGAAAGTCAAAACCATGGATTGATGATGACCCTCAGGTATGTAGCAATGAAGAGAGTATTAGTATTAATGGAGTGAGCATACGAATTAAATTATTGATAATCACAATTCAATGTACGTTACAATGATTTCAGGAAATTTGAAATTTTGGAAGAGCAGCAATTTATGGTTGACAACTAGGACAACGTATTTTGAAGTGGATTATGTTAAAGTTTGGGCATTGCGGTCGTCAGAAAATGTATCATAAACACTACAGATATGATATAAATGCTATATCTTCTTTAGCTTAGCTCTGTGATAAAAATATGCCATAATATTCAAAAATGTTTTTGGAAAGCCCTTCAAATTTCAATATTTTGTCTTATTAAATGCCCTTTGTAGAAAAAAGTGGGACAGAAAATATACTACTCATACACGTAGTGCTTAAATACAATTTTTGAATAAACGTAGAGCATCTAGATGTAAAAATGTATGGTGTGTGTTGAGTAGTGTATATTGATTATAAGCATTCGTAAATGTGTTTGTTATAAATAAAGGTGTTCTATTCAACGGGAACGTAAACATGGCAATACAAAACAGAGTATTATTGTAAATAACAAGTAGTAATAATCTACTTGGGTTACCGGATGTAAGCTGAAATGTATTATCTATGTAAAAATATAAATAAACAAAACCACAGAAAATAATGTCAACAGGAAAATAAAACTTCTTTAAAAATTGGATACTTTTTTGCTGATGTTTCTCTAAAAGAATTTTTGTTTCAGGTCTCCTCCTAGAACCGCAGTCTGAGGTATACGGTCGGTCGCCAGCTGAATCGGGCAAAGTGCTGATTTCCAAAATCAGGGGCAACGAAAATTTGGTGGAGCCAAGCGGATTGGACGCCGGCGCCAGGTTCAGCGTCCTGCAGGCCGACATCGCCACATGCTCTCGGATATTGTATATTTTTAAAGGCTGCGAACTCAATGGCAAGAAATACTCCGACGAAATGCACTTATACTCCGTCACTTGGACCCCCGGTGAGTACCCTACAATAGCTTAATTGAAATAAGTAATTTCCAATTATATCTGTTAAAAAGAAAATGAAATTATGGTATATTAAAATTGAAAGTAAAAAAATTTAAATGAAAAATGATTTCACTGCGCAAAAATATATTTCCAACAGATATATTTCAAATATCATATAGATCTTGAATTCACGAAAGTTATATTCAGATTACTTGTACTTACTCCCTGAAGCCCAACGTTGATGGGTTACAACTGCAGTTCGCACGGCCAGTTTTAGAATGAGACAAAAATAAGTGAAATAATAAAGTAGAATCTTGTGATAGCTCATTAATTAAAGTAAGAAAGCTACATTCATGACATTATTTACTTGCGAAGGTTGCTTGGATGAGTTCGTTTAGATCATCTCGGTTACATAATATTTTCAAGTCCCAACTTTGACAAACGTTTGCTGGATTATTAATATTTCATGTGAAATGAATTACTTCTATGGTTAACACTGTGGTTGGAATATTGATGTTGATACTATTATTGCAGTCATCACTTAATCAGTTAAAGAATATGATGAATTCATAGGGTGCTTTAATGAAACTGCATTATTAAATACATGAATAATTCAACAGACATAGAAGTACACGAAGGAGTAATATCATAATTAAAATAAAGTTAAATTCTATCGGTGCTATTCATAATTTACGGGGCTGAAGTAAATCACAATCAAAGAACTATTCATTTACTGTGGTTTGTAATTATAACAAGACTACCCTAGATGCCATTTCAACTCCGGTATTCACTAGTGATCGTCATCTGTGATTGAAAATAACACGAACGAGTCTCAGTGACATGGACGTCCAGACCAACTGATTCAAACATGGATTGCGTTGAAATATTATTTGGCAATTCATTCATCATGTAGCCAGAATTTTGTTAGGCCTATTTATTTTCATAAGATTATTATTCATTGTTATACATACGAACAACTTAATTCACATAGTGCAAAATATGAGTTCTATAAGTGTTCATTATTTTATTGTAGAGTCTATGAAGATAAAACTGGATGATTGTGAACATGAAGTAAAACCCCCACATGGCAGCTTTCTGAAGCATGGGTACTTCAAAGACAATTGTCAAAATAGTCCCTGGGAAAAGGGCACGCATTTAGTACCTTTTGATCAGGAGGTAGGTTTTTGTGCGAAGCTATAAGTAAAACGTTTTTTTAAATCATATACTAGAATTATAAAATTAATGATTTTCTCTGTCAATTCAGTTTTATGTCACACTCAGTCTGGTTCCGGGAGGATTTGGTTTGCACGACGACAAGGCCAAAACTAACGGTCGACCAAAGTCAGATATATACATTGACAAAGATCCTAGGGTACGTTTATCACTCCGATATTTATTCATATTATGTATAATAGCTTCTTGTTTGTATCTCTTTATAATTTTTATATCTTTTTCAGGCACCTCTGAGCTTTTGGAAAACCAGGGAAATATGGCTACCGACATGGAAATCAGACTTAGAAGTGGATTATGTGAAAGTATGGGCTCTGTGACATGTATTTATTTGCCAATTGTACATAGAAAATTTTACAACTGCAATAAAGTATGCTGAACCTTTTTAACTTAAGTTACATTTATTATAGCGATTAAAATAACTGCATTTTAATTATTGAATAGATTGAATTGGACTGATTTCCATTCTTTGTCAGTGTTCAAAAAATAATTCTTCAGAGCATCTTCTAAATGATAATTTCCGAAAAATAGTATCCGTTATATTCTATTAGATATATTTTTTAGGCGTACCCTGAAGAAATTAACTGAATACATCCCAAGAAAAATGATTTCTAGTATGCACATCGTAAGAATCGTCAGTGTTTTGAGATAAAAGTGTCCATAAGAGAAACTCAAAGAATACATTGTACCTTTCACTCAGTTTATTTCGTAACAACATAATCTCAAAATCAATTTGATTTGTTTATTATATATTTATTTTTGATTTCTACTACTTAAATAGTCGTATTGAAGTGTATTATAGAATGATTAAAAAATCAGATTTGAAGCTTTTTCTGTGGACAAGTGACTGAATAAAATAAATCTTGCTCTAAAATACGCTCTTTTAAGAAAGATCCACTTGACTGAATAAACGCGTCTTTTGTAATTTTCAGAAAAAAGTCCTGTTTTGAAACTGTCGCCAAGGAATTTACATACTTGTGGCTTATCTGGAAAATTATAGAAATTAGTTTAAGAAATAAGTCGAAAACAGAGATTATTGGACTCTCCCTTGTTTGTAAAGTGAACAAAATAATTAGTAGAATAAGAATTTCCTTAAATTGATTTTAAATAATTCGCTTGATACAAAATCCAAATATTAAAAATTAGATACTGGAGTTTTGTACCTGTTAATACGTTCTGTTTCAAGAACGTCATTTGTCACCGGGCATTTACCAACGCTTTTGAAGTAAGATCTTTCGTATTCTCTGAGAACATTCAATAGGCATTTAAAACGACATGGTGCATACAGGTAACGTTTTCCCATGTGTCTGACTCAATGAAACGTCCGGAAAAGTTCGCAATTATGTGGGTCATAAATAGGCCTGCACAGCATTTTGCACTTTCACTGACCTCGGGAGTCGTGCGCGAGCCACTGGAGAGCAAATGCAGCAAGCTAGGAAGAGTGGGGATGAGATCCATTCCATTCTAGGAGTGGGGACCACCAATAAGAAAGCGCAATTCGAAGTGTAGCGTTTAAATTGAAATCATGGTGGAAATAACACCATGTTATTTCCACCATGATTGAAATAGTAATTTGCGAGAATGTGGTCAATGTATGACAATGTGAAATATTATTCTAAAACGAATTACACAAGCATATTTGATTTGGGCACCAAGTATTATAATTGCTTGTAGGACTGATTATGTAATTTGCTTGCTACAGTATAATAAAAAATTGGGTGGATTTAGAGCCGCCATTTTCTTCCGCTAAATTCGTGCTACTAGGAGATATGAAACCGTGCTACTTGGAGCATACGATATCCACGTCATTACTCTCTCAGAGACGCGTTCTGACTTTCCAAGTAAATTGTCCTCTTTCTGTTAGCCGCAATGGAAATTTTCTTTCTGGATGCGCGATGTACTATTAAAGAAAGTTATGTTGTAATTCTGAAAAAAAATTGATATCGAGATTTACATTCAAATTCACGTTTTGTGGTTCCGGGAACCAAAAATGTGTTTTTAAGACCTGTCTGTCTGCCTGTACTTCCGTTTGTGAAAAGCATTAACTCCTAAAATCTACAAGCATTTTCATTGAATGGGATATTTCTCAATCGATCTGCTTGTTGTCAGAACACTTTGAATTAGAAAGGTATCTTGTAATTTGAGAGGTTCTTATCAGGGCTTGGAATGTTTAAAGCAATCCGTTTTGAAAAAATGTTTTCAAAAGTTTGAAACATCAACATGTGTTTAAATATATTTGATTTAAACATTTTAAAGCATGAGTTTTAAGCAGTTTTAAAACATATAATTGCTTTTTGTAATGTTTTATTTGAATATACTTTTACAGAGCAATTAATACAAATTATTAAAAATATTAATTAAATGCTTTAAATAAAGTTACAAATTTGCCAGATTTCTCAGTACCCAGTCTGTTCCTTTTATTTTAATGTACAAATCCAAATGATGAGAAAAGTCTTTCAATTCCAGCTGATGATACGGTCGTCGTGTGTAATGACTTTGCCAGTGCTATTGTTTTAGAATTTAAATTATGTTTCAAAGAAAGCCACCATGTTAATAGTCTGATATGTTGTGCCGTTTCTTCAGAAAACATTCTTTGAAAGGTGATGATTTTGTCCTGTATTTTACGATGTCAGGCATAGGAGCAGGATGAAACACATTATCAAATTTCCGGACTTTTTCCAATATAATTTTGTTTCAAACAAATATATTTCTTAAAAAATGTGCTGGTGTCACAGCAATTTCTAATCGCTTTGGACCAAGGTTACATCAGCCTCTACGCCGTCTTCCTGAAATTCTTTGAGCAAATGTATCCAAATGTTGTTTCTCCTAATGCGCAACAACCCTTTTGCACTTTGTCAAGTTCGACATAAACTTTTTGTAATTTTTTAAGGTAATCTCCTTCTTTAATTTTTAATGCAATATCAGTAACCTTAGATATTATATTTGAATCTAATCCTTCTCTGTTTTCTATGCATTTTTTTGGATAAATAATCCAGTTGTCAAGGTAAGATCTTAAGCAATCGGGTAAAGTGTTCCATCTAACGACCTGCAGCAAACTCAGAGATTTGTCACCATTCCGTTTTTATTTAGCAGCTGCGGAGTTCGTATTTCCAAACAATTTTATAATTTTCTTAACATGAGCCTTGACATTCTGAATTTATAAGTCTTGTGCTACAAGATTTAAGATGTGGGCGGAGCAACCGTACGTAAATATATGATAAACCAAGTTCTTCTGACTTTGCTAATTTTTTTCAAAATTGTTGATTGAAATGTCAGTGGCAAAACTCTTAATGAAACAACCATACATTTGGCAACTTTTGATTGGTTCAGTCACTACATCAAGAAGATAGTCTGCTTTATGACGTTTATCTTTTGTATTAATTTATCACAGAGATAAATTTTGTCTTCGATTACATTTTTCATAGTTGTACATAATATTGGTTCATTGTATTTACTACTCCAACCGTCTTGAGCCATACAAACATCTTTACTTCTAAAATTTGGTTTTATCTGATCAATTTCGACTTTATTAACTTAATTAAGTAATTCATTTGCAATTTGTTGTCTTGTTAGAAGTGTGTATCTTGGATGCAACATTTAAATCTTCTTCATAAATTCCAGATGCTCGACTGGTTTAAATGCAGAGTTCGTAGCATAAATGTATTTGGTTATTTTAATGTGAAACTTTTTCTTATCATCTGCAGAGGTGTGAGTGATAAATGATTCCAATTTAGGTTGCTTAGCAGGTAGTTCGCATTGTTTTTTTGCCAAATTAAATTCTGACATTGAAAAACTTGCAAGAGTGTGCAATTATCAGTAAATAAAATATTATTCATGTGGAACTAATTTTATTACATTTTAACAACACTTTTAGCAAACTAAATCTCCCACTGTTGTACTCGTTCAATTCAGCCTCGCTACAGTGTGTTCCGAGCGACCTAGCAGTGCGGTTTGTTTCAGCGGAACTCCGTTCACTTCGCGTAACTTGGTATAGTAAACCTTGTTTAAGTTGCAGTGAGAAAGTAATCAACTAAGTGATTCAATTTTATACGTCTAATAGTATATTATTACTAAGAGGACAAGCAATAAGTCAATCCCTGTTCGAAATCAACAATAATCGCAGCAACTTGTCAGCTAATGGTGAAATGATCGAAAACCAACAACCTATTACGGAAGAAGCAATGGAGATCCAACATGCGGCAGCCACGGACCAGCAAAGCAGCGATTCCGGCAACGGAGTGGTCTCCAATCCAACAACTCCAGACGCAACGGCCATCCAAATACCAACAAATAACGGGGAACATAGAAAAAGGTCAGTAAGTTATCCCAAAATAAACAAGACGCGAACAATAAAGTGCGGTTTCTGTACGTGAGAGTGAGCAGTCAGATCCAACAAATCTAAATTCTAGTATAACAGTGCAAACCAGATTCGGGTCTCTAAGGGAAGTAAATCAATGCCTCGAAAGGAACAGATTTAACTATTTAAAGGAAAACATTATTGAAATAAACCAACAACACAAAGCAAATCCCTCCTATTTTCGTAGCCAACATTCCTAATATAAATAATTTCGTCAAAGAACTAAATTCAAAAGTGTCTATAAATGTCATTCCAAACTTTAGTAATCGGCGAGTAAAAATTGGTGCCAAATCTACCATAGACTTCAAAAACCTGGTGTAGTAACCGATAGCACGCACAAAAACTTTTACACTTACAAAGACCCGACCAAAAATAAGTACTCGGTAGTTTTTAAAAACATCAGCCACACTATTTCCAAACTGGACTTCTATAATATTTAAAGCAACGGTACCCATCAATTATTAAAGTAACACCACCCATAAAATTACATCCCCTTCCCCTCAAAATGTACAACCCAATTTTCAAACCACCTAACTACTCTACCCCTTCATAACTTCACATACTTTAACAATGCCCCACTCCTACATCAGAACAACATTCAACATTCTCACAGCCTGATAGCAATTCACACTCTCAATCAATCTAAACAAACTTTCTGTTGGCACAGACGGCCATTATTAATTCAAATTTGGCGCCATACTTGGAATTAAATCATTTAAAGCAATTAAAGCAATTCTTTGGTGCTAATTAACCGCAAAGGGTACACATTTCAAACGCCCTATTTAATGAACTCGCAAATTCAAATTATAAGTAATATTAAAATTAATAGAATTATTACAATCAAAATTACCTAGCATATTTACTTCGTGAATGAAGAATATCAGCGTACTTGATGACTGCGGCATTGACCCAAAATGCAATGCATTATTGTATTGAAAGTCTCTGTAGAATATAATTATTGAACAAGAGGAATAAAGATTTGAAAAAAATACGATAACATATTGACAATTTCATTAATATATTAATCGCTACTATTGTTACAACAATACAAAAACTTAAATTCCTCTCACTTGAGTAACAGCATTGGCAGATCATCACCATAACAACCCAACAGTCGTTAATTGGAACGAAAATGGCATTGCAAATAAAAAACTGAACTTATTAACCTTCTACATTCGCAACGAAGTCGATATCCCAGGCATAATCGAAACTCCCTTGAAAAGTAAAGTCGAAGTACAGCAGGTGTGAGCACATACTTTCTCGCATTACTGTAAATAGTTACGTATTATTGAAGTGTTGTAATTTCTGCCTTAGTAATAAGTTGAAAAAATTATATTGAACCAATTCAAAGGAAGCTTCTGTGGTGCATACCTCCGTTTGTTTCTAAAACCAGGAACAGTAGTCATTTCTAACTTATACCCATTAAACATAGAAAAAGTAACCGTCACAGTATTCACACACAAAATATAGAAAAGCACGTAAAATTTCATACAAGTTTATTTCATGCAAGCCTCCTTTAATTACATTGAAGTGAGCTTTCAATTTTTGAATACCATAATTAGCGATCAAAACTTCTTGCAGTAAAGAAGTGCGTTTGTTTGTTGTAAGTTCAATTTATTATCTTCCTTCAATCTAATTCCTTTCAAAATAATGTTGTTTACATTATACATTGTCTAGAGCCAATCGAGGGAAAAGATTAGTGGAACGTTCCAGGAGCCTGATGATCAAGCCAATCAGAGAAAAGTATCACGCACGTGACAGCACAGACATTTCCAAATTGGAGAGAAGAAAGCGAGGGAGGAACAGATGATCTAGGAAATGGAACACTTGAGAGAGGAGACGTGAGCAGGGAACTTGATAGAGAACACTTGAGATGACGATTAATTGAGGACACTTGTTCTGAGAACTTGCTAGGAGAAACAGTGAGAGACAGACCCGATAGGACGATCTGGAGAGAAAATGACTTCATAAGACGAGAAGTATGCAACTCATTGAGTCTATCTACGGACTGACTAGTACCTGCCGCCCTAAGCAATCCTACTTACATTACTCACTCAATCGGAATAAATTCCGTGTGTTGGATCAGTCGGACCGCCCCTCTAAAAGCCATTAAAAGGGTGAGCGAACGCCGAAAGGTGACGTTTGACGGCCTTGTCTTGCGCACCGACATCGTCATTCGTCGTTTCGAGCATAGTCGAGGACAGATGCTGATTTCCCGGGCATGCGACGGGAGCATGAGGTCCTGTTCTGTACGAGGCCACTTCACCCGTGCTTCGTCGGGACTCCACAGTTGGAACTGACCAGTAAAGGCCCACGGGCGAGCAATTCCACTGAAGTGAGGTCATACGATTATTGCCACCATATTTTTGTGTATTTTCCCATCTCCATTTAAATTAAACAACAGTCCTGGACTGAAGATTGTTAAGTGAAATAGTAATTTTAAATTGTTTTTAAGACCTTTCTATTTGCCAATAAACGTGTTCCTGCCAAATAGATGGGGTTCACATTACAAAATTCCATCTCTGTATTATTCAAATAGCCAGTAAACATAATGAATCCCATCGATCCACAGCACCCAAATCTTGGGGTTCTCAATGCCGGAACAGGACGGCAGGTAAGATGCTCGCTTGGCGCTCAGTAAACGAATTTAGTGGGTGTGCCCTGATATCAACCAATTACTGGCGCACACCGTGTGCGACGGTAACCCCCCTTCCGTAGTGCCATTAGAGTCTGAATATTTTTCCGCTTGCTAATCAGAGAGAAATGTGTTATAACACCGACTCAAACGAAGCGCGGGAAATTTGAATTTACCATTTCGATTTTTTTCCACTTCTCAAAAATACAGAGAGTGCGCCAAAAATGGGACCAATACCATTTTATATTTATCGTTATTTGCTACATATGTGAAAAATTTAAAGAAACCATTTGGAGCAGTTTCTGTGAAAATATGTTTTTAAAATTGTCCGTTTAAAGCAAAATTATGCAAACAAATACTCGCATTTTCACGCAATGAACTCAAATTTTTGAAAAATTGTACATGGCTTTATTTCCAAATCTGTTTTTAAAGAAGACACTTTATAATACAAACAACCTCTATCTTTAATATTTTAGGTGTAGGAAGTCTCAAAAATTATTATTCTTTTTCAATTAAAAAAAATGGATTTCAACAAAAAATCAGACCTGCATCATTAAGTATAGGGACAAGATTAATCGTATTTTTGTTACCAGAGCCCGGCAGTAAGAGTTTTTGTATATAACAGTCCCCTTTTCCCCACAGCAATACAATCAAAAAGTTCATTCAGATCGATGGGAGAATATCAATTTTGAAGAAAATCATATAAATGGCTTAAACGCTAGCGTTGTCTTAAAATTGACTGACTGTACATTACCACTCAAAATTCTAACTTGTCGTCCTGGCGACGTGTTCGTCGAGTTTTCGACATCGTGCGCCACTTGCAGATTTCCCTGCTGAGACGCGTCGGTGGGGGAACAACCCGTTGAGAGAGCGGCGGAGACGCGTTTTCCGGGAACGAGCACTCCTCGTCGACGTTGCCGCGAAGGCCGCACGGCTGACCGCTTCCTTCAGCGCCAGGAGGCAGTTCGGTGCCGTACAGGCCAGGATATGCTACGAACACTGTCGCCTCATTAGCAAAATCTCTTTTATAGATGGAAACTTTAATTAAAGTGATTTTACCAATCGTACTAAAAATTTAAAAAAAAGAAAATTATTTTAAAGTATGAAATGGAAGTAGAGATTATCCGTAACTCTTCAAGAAAGAAAGTAAATGTCCTTTAATGGATAAATAAAGTGTGTACAGAAGTTTGAAAGAAACGTACTTCAAAAATATTCAAAGAGTAGTATCAAAAATATTTAATAAAATATACTGATAAAATATTATTAATAACGTATGATATTTAAATTGTATTATTTAAAATTTTTTATTGTAGAAATTCTTTATATTAAATATATTTGGATGTTCAAATTCTTGTTCAAACGAAACGGAAACGTTTTTATCAACAGGTTGCTTTATCACTTTAAAGTTTATTGAAAGCGAACATGTACTAGTTATAAATACTATCGAAGTACGGTTCAATGAAGACAAACAGGGTATATATGACTGCCTGGGAACGTTTCCAATTTATCAGTTCATCTTCCCATTTTGCATTATCATCATCATCATCATCATCAAAGACTTATGTGCTCTTGATACTTCCTGGGATGGTGCACCTAAACTTTGCCGAGAACTTTCTTCTTGAACTCGATACTTAAGTATTTGGCGATATCATTAGACACCTCTCAACCCCTTCCGCGTTCTCGCGACTGTGCTCATTTGCCGCCCGCTGCGGAGATCCTGCCAGGGCCGAGCGAGCCGGGGCCGAGCGAGCCGGAGCGGGCCGAGCGAGCCGGGGCGGGCCGAACGAGCCGGGTCGGGCCGGGCGAGCCGGAGCGGGCCGAAGCAGGCGGGGCAGGCCGAGACAGGCCAGTTCAGGCCGAGCCCAGACCGGGTCGGGCCGAAGCAGGCCAGATCGGGAGGCCGAGCGAGCCGGGGCAGGCCGAGCGAGCCGGGGCGGGCCAAGCGAGCCGGAGCGGGCCGAGCGAGCCGGGTCGGGCCGAGCAGGCGGGTCGGAAGCCGAGCTTGAGCCGGGTCGGGCCGAGGCGAGCCGGGGTGGGCCGAGCGAGCCAGGTCGGGCCGAGCAGGCCGGGTCGGGCCAGGCGAGCCGGGTCGGGCCGGGGGGCAGGCCGGGTCGGGCCGAGCAGGCCGGGTCGGGCCGAGCGAGCCGGGTCGGGCCGAGCGAAGCCGGGTCGGGCCTAGCGAGCCGGGGTGGGCCGAGCGAGCCGGAAGGTCGGGCCTAGCGAGCCGGGGTGGGCCGAGCGAGCCGGGTCGGGCCGAGCGAGCCGGGGCGGGCCGAGCGAGCCGGGGCGGGCCGAGCGAGCCGGGGCGGGCCGAGCGAGCCGGGGCGGGCCGAGCGAGCCGGGGCGGGCCGGGCGAGCCGGGCGGAGCCGAGCAGGCAGGTCGGGCGGAGCAGGCAGGTCGGGCCGGGCAGGCCGGGTCGGGCCGGAAAGCGGCAGTGGGTGACAGAAATCTGGGTGGGGCGAGCAGGACCAGGTCAGGCCGAGCGAGCCAGGGCAGACCGGCAGGCCAGGATGGAGCCGAGGCAGGCCGGGTCAGGCCGAGCAAGCCGGGAGCGGGCCGAGCGGGCCGGGTCGGGCCGGGCGAGCCGGAAGCGGGCCGAGCGAGCCGGGTCGGGCCGAGCGCGCCGGGGCGAGCCGAGAGAGCTGGGGCGGGCCGAGCTAGCCGGGTCGGGCCGAGCGAGCCGGGGCGGGCCGATCGACCCGGGGCGGGCCGAGCGAGCCGGGGCGGGCCGAGCGAGCCGGGATGGGCCGAGCGAGCCGGGTCGGGCCGAGCAAGCCGGGGCGGGCCGAGCGAGCCGGGTCGGGCCGGGCGAGCCGGAGCGGGCCGAGCGAGCCGGGTCGGGCCGAGCGCGCCGGGGCGGGCCGAGAGAGCCGGGGCGGGCCGAGCGAGCCGGGGCGGGCCGAGCGAGCCGGGACGGGCCGAGCGAGCCGGGTCGGGCCGAGCGAACCGGGGCGGGCCGAGCGAACCGGGGCAGCCGAGCAAGCCGGGGCGGGCCGAACGAGCCGGGGCGGGCCGAGCCAACCGGGGCCGAGCCGAGCAGTGCTCACTGCTGCCCGCGACGGAGATTCTGCCAAACGGTGCGCGAGGCGAGGTGAGGCGAGGAGCCGGCCGCCCTTGGCCGACTCGCCGCCGCTTCGCCGGCGCCGCCGACGTCAGTGCGCGTGCGGACGCGGAGCCAGCAGCATGTGCGCGCCCACCGCGCTGCTTTTGTTCTGCGGCGTGTGCGCGGCGGCGCTCCGAGGCGCCAGCGGCGACGTCACCAAATCCTCGGCGCCCATCGTCGTCCAGGCCCTCAACCCTACGGGCCTCCGCATCTCCGTGCCAGGTGCGCCCCCCCCACCAACACTCAATAGCCAGTGATGCGTGTTTTGTTTGTTTCCTGCTGGTTGTGGCCATTTTGTGAATATTCGGGCAACTTACAGCATCAGCGATGACGTATGGCATGGAATGAAATATTATTTCTGTAAAGGTTATAAGAATACGCCATCCTGATGTGAGGAATCTCTATTATAAATGAAGGAAATCAACAAAATTTTGTAAAATAAGTTCTGTGCACAACAAAGATTAGATAAATTACATATTAGTCATTAATCATTTTACAGAAGTGAATTATTTCGCAAATTAGGTAACAATGTAAAGCTGACTTTCATTTTAAATAAGTTACTGCATCTTGTTTAAAAGAATTTTCTCAATTACTGTAAGATAGCGGTTGCTTTATTTCGAAACTGTTAATACGACTCTAGTTTGTATGCAATTATTTACTTTTTAAAAATAATTCTACAGTACCCAACATATTCTTGCAAAGTTCCTGGTCATTTTATCCAAGAAAACATTTATCTATCAGACGATAATGATCCATTAATGTATTATCATGAATTAAAATCAGAAGTAAAGATTTTTCAATATGATCGCAAAAAGGTGGGTTTCCCCCGGAAGGTTTAAGCTTAATTATGCGAGTATTAGTTCAGACAGCCTTCTCCATTTTGAAACAGGTTTTTTCTGGCCATGCAAATTCAAACCAGTTTCGTTAAGGATCCGCTATGCTTACGCTACAGTAGCAACTGGGTTACCAATTTAGAGAATTTAAATAAGTACATCTGTGCGTGTAGATTCTCCCGGCACCGATGTCGTCATCATCAACGCTAACGTCAACATCCCCATCGTCCAAAGAGAAACGGGGCAAGCGTCCGGAAGTGTTCTGGAGGCACGAAATGGGTTTTGGATGCTGGAGGCAAAGGATATAACTCTGAAACCCGGCGACGTGGTGTTCTACTGGGTCTACACAGGAAAGGGCGAAAAAGGGGAACGCCGAGAAGGACATCAAGCGATTCACGGTACGAGACATTTTTGAAAATACTGATACTACCTGGTGCATGATTCCGTGCGTATTTCTGAGATTATTTTTCATACGTTACGTCTCCTGAACTGCATTCGCAGAACTGCTAGAACCGAGTTGCCGACCGTCTGCCACTACATACAACAATGGAAGAACTGCATGTGCTGAGCAATTGTTAGTGGATGAGAATTTCAACTCGTTGAACCTATCTCTTTGGAAACATAGAATACAATTTTCCGATGATCCAGTGAGTATATCCGTTTTGTTGAAAACAATGTGTTGTGTTGAATTTGCAAAAGAGTTTAAAAGAGGTGTTCGTTACAAAAATTGTAATTATATTTTGTTGACCCTGAGTTTGAATTTTATATTTAAATTTGTTGAATTTTATAGTTAAGAACATTCGAAGCCTAATTTTTTTATGTTTACTTGTAATCATTAGAAATATATTTCATTATTTTGCTTACGAATTTTACAAAATATCTCATTAAAAAGTAATTAGATTATTTAAAATACAAGAGGAAGTGAAATTTTAAAGGATATACACTTTTGTGGTAATGAAATATCAAAGCATGCAAGAATAATTCGTGAGAAATTAGCGTATTCGTATTTTTAAACAAGTGAAATGTACGTTTGTGTGCGCAGGACTTAGATTTTGCGACATACGTTGATAATCCGGAAAACAGCTTCGTGAAAGATGGAAAGCTTCACATCAAAGCTACAGTACTGAATGAAGATGAACTTCTTGTACCTACCAAATTGGAAAAGTAAGTTAAAATACGTAAAGTAAAAGTTAAATTTTACTTTAAAAAATTAAGTTAAATTACGTTTAGGTTAATGACAACTTTATTACTTTTTATTTCAAATCAAAAGTAAATATGATCGGAGCAGGGATTTCAGAGACTAGTCTAATCATGATATTAAAATCAATAATGTTGAATTATGCATACAAAATGCCTAACTCTTGGCTGTGTATCTCGAAAAGTTTATCGCTTTTTCTATCAGATTTTTCTTACCGATTCTCCCCACCGGCCAATCATAAACTGTGACTCATCTATTTTAGGAGGTGATATATTTCGATCTCTACGTCGATGTACAATAAACCACGTTTGTACTATACTTTTTATGAATCTGTACTTTTCTTGCTAAATTTCGCTTCATAGCTCATACCAGAATATTCGCTTCAAGATAGTGTACACTAGACTAAATGCTTGGGATGTTTCTTCAATCTTTTACATTCTATTTAGTGTGTCACTGTCAGTATCACAATCAGTACACATACCACATTTAAGGCCAATGTTTGTGTTCACGATTTACAAAACGTGTAGTTTAATCCTTTACGTCCATAGCGTATAGTGGTGCGTGGTAAAGTTTTTTTCTAGGGAAGCATTCACATTGATTGATTTTTTCATGTTTCCGGGCGCATCAACTGCTGTGATCATTAGTCCCGTTAGTGTAGTGTATGTGTTTTCTCGGGAGATGGCGGTGATGTTCCCCCGCTGGATGGCGAAATCCGGCGCCGACCTACCGTCAGCTAGTGGGGTTTCCCCCTAACCAGGACTCTCCTACCAGCGGGTCACCGCCCCAGCCGGGACAAGCTCTAAGCTCTAGGCCGGTCTCCCGGGATATGTGGTAGTGTAGTGCATGTTAGAGTAAGTGTGTGTTTAAGGGGAGATGATAGGACAAGGAATGGGAAGGACAGATCGCGCGCGGTCCGTGGCCCGTTTGATAGGGTACTGCTCCGGCATTCGCCTGGTGTTGATCGGAGAAACCACGGAAAACTACCGATCAGAGCAGCCGGCCGCTAGAATTCTCCTCCAGACAGCGACTGAATTCGACCTAGCTGAAAAGCTAGTATCGAAAATCCCGCTGTGATCATTAGTCACCGCCGCCGTCAGGACTCGAACCTAGGACCTCTCGGTCAGAGGCGCTGCAGTGACATCAGTTGATGCACTGAGCTACCGCTCCCGGTTTTCAGATAGAAGATTTTTAATTATTCACATGTATATGTCAACAAATGCATATTTTAAACACTGAACCGATAAGCACATGCGGAACCCACCACACCCGCGCAGAGAGTCATGCTGAATGCAAGTGGCTGATTTGTTCCAAAGGCGAGATCGACTGAATGAGTCCGCGCGCGCCCACCACACACGCCAGCATATCGGCTGATCACAGCATTGCCTATGAGACCCTGGATGCAGTCAGCCCAGTGCTTCCAAAGAGCTTTACAGGGAAACTCTACCATTTCTATTGGTGACAATAATAATTACGTGCTCAGTTTGTAAAGATATGATTGGACGCGCCAAATTTAAAAAGCTTTGACTTGGATATTAAGTAAATGATTCTAAATTACTAGTCAAGTGGTATCAAAATGTAAGATCCGTGGAAATGATAGGGAAAGCAATGTTTCCCTTGCTCCAATGGAATAAACGCTCCCGGTAACGCATTTTTTCCAACAACGAAAAGCTTTTCAAAATAGAAGCGTTTTATTTTTCTTAATTGTAACTCAAACTCCGAAAACAATTAATTAAAATGTAATTGTAATAATAATATTAATAATAATAATATTATTAATAATAATAATAATAATAATAATAATAATAATAATATTGTAGATAGATGGTTTCAAGTAGTTTTGGACCATATAGGATCAATCTTACGAGAATACCAGGAATTAATTCTATAATTGAAAATACAACTATTCCAATAATAATAATAATTACATCGTAACCATCGTAATATAAGGTTTAAAAGGGGAAGAATGAAGCCAGAATCGGAAGCAATTTTAATAACTGCCCATGATCAGGCGTTAAGAATACATTACGAAAAAGCGGTTCTCAAAATTTCCCACGATGATAAATGGTGCATTTGCCAGGATTTACAATAGAAATCATTGACCATATCGTCTCAGCTTGTCCAAACTAGCAAAGAACGAATAGTTGAAAAGACACCACAAGGCGCATCGTACCGCCTTTGAAGTTTCGAAAACACGCCAAGTAGTACGAACACTCACCAAAACCGGTGACGTCTGTTGGACTGTGTACACTATTGTATGACAAACAAATTTAAACTGATTGCGGCAACCAATAAGGATATTGTTATCCGAGATTTGAAGACAAAATAGTGTCTAGATGTTGCTGTGCCATGCGACCAAAACGTCATAACAAACGAGACAGAAACATCTTAAATGCAAGAGTGGGGAACTCGAGATCAGTCGAATGTGGGGCGTAGAAGATCTGGTCGTCCCGATAGTTACCGGGCTATGTTCCACAAAATTTGTTTAAGAACTCGGCTTAACGCTCAGGTCATTCAAAATGTTTAAAAGTGCAAGACATTACTTTACTTGAAACATCCCACATTTTGGGCAAGTGTTGTAGAGCCATCGATAGTCTCTGGATCTGCTCCTTAAGAACCTGGTTGCAACCAGGAGTAGACTTTGTAAATAACCGACCCATGACATCCTTGGTCGTGGAATAGAGGAATAATAATAATAATAATAATAATAATAATAATAATAATAATAATTAATAAAACTAAAGAATATTATTTTTCAATGTTTCCTTTTTGAATGTTTTGTAACTTAGATAATACAACTTTTACGAACGGACGTGGTATTTTGGTTAACTTACACTCTCAAACAAATATTGAACCTACGTATTCATGATGCTTTTTCTTGAGGAAAGTCTAGATATGTCCCAAAACATATGTCATTAAATCAATGAGTCCATTACTGTTTTTCTTGTGAGGTGGTCCAAAAATAATGTAAAAATTACATCGGAATTGTGTTTTAACACAACTATCATGGTTAATTTTATTTACTTATTTTTTTGTGTTTCGTGATTAATTCAGAACCTGCTCAAGTGTTTCCAAAAAATATTTGTGACGCACTTAAAGTTTGAAGTATAATGTTTTTCAAAGATAATATTTTATGGTAATGCAGAAATCTCAACTGTAAATATTGATTTACATGACGTTATTGAAATATTAGATTGTTGTAGGTATTTGGTTCCATCCTACAATTTTAATGAATTGATTTTGTGATAACGTTACAATACTTTTACGCAGAACATCTTTTTCAGGTGCACGTGGACCCGCGGCGGGGCGCAGTGGTGCGAGCGGAAGCCGAGGGGCTGGGACATTCTGCCTCCCACTCGCTCAGCCATGTTAACAACCAGAGACAACTTTAGCTTCAAGTTCGGCCGCATTGAAATTCGCGCCAAGGTAGCGGCGGGCGATTGGCTGTTGTCACGTAAGAACTGCTTACCTCACATTTGAAAAGCAACCGCATAAGCTTTTGTTTTGTGGTCGATACGAGCAGGTGCATGGAGAACACGGAGTTGTGGCGAGAGATGAGTGCGTGACATATGTTGTTGCTCCAATTTGTTTGTGAATGTTGTCTTCCTCAAGTGACCTCTATTAAAGCGATAGTAAACTTCGGGGGCTTTAGTGTCACAGTGTTAAAGAATATTAACAGGAAGATTACAGAGAAAACAAATAGCGAGGAATAATTTATATTTTTTCTTCGTAATATTTATTTTTTGTGACTGTTGACAATGAAATATTTAATCAAACCAGAGTTAAATATACAAGATACCGTATATTAACTTCCATCCTAATAATCATATCGTATTGTTAGATTCAAACCCACTCTGAACGAATTCAGAGATTGTGGGAGCATTAGGATAAGAAGAAATGCATCTATCCGTAGTTGCACCAAGAACGTCAAAAACTTTTTTAATATTTTTACTTTCTCGTATACATACGTATATACGGAGTAGTAAACGTAGTAGAGGGAAAGTTATGTAATGCAGCGCGATAAAACAGCGAATTTTCGACAGAAAAAAATTCATTGCCGGTCCATGAAAACAAGAAAGTGGAACAATCTAGTGCTAAATTAAGAAAAAAATCCCCTAACATGTGCAGTAGCGAGAATCCCTGTTTTATAGGTCCTTCATGCTGAAAAACCAATTGAAAACGTCCGTCTGTGAACACTGCTAGCGCCAAAACCATACGTAGGATTCTTTCCAAATTGAAAAACCCCTGTCCTTCTGGCTCTAGTTGAAGATTTGAGATTTAAAAAAAAACATTTTTTAAATTTGATGGTACTTTACATGAAGTTTCTCGGACTTTTTCAAAATTTTATCAAAAACGGCTTAAACGTTTTTCTTTAATTTTTTTTAGAATAGAGTAAAATACACTTATTAAAGTGATATAGCTCTGATTTTTCGCTGTTAACTCTAAATTTTCGAAAATTGCAAAAGTTTGAATTTTTTTGGGGATCTTCCTACAACTATAAAATTGAAGACAGATATTTTTCCTTCAAATAAAATTTGTTGTCTATAAATATTTCTTTCATAAAGGTCATTCACATTTTTTGAAAATGTTAGTAGTTTTCGTGCAATAGGGCGTAGAATATTTGTAATTAAAAAAATGCAAAAACAAGATTTTCTCTGCACCAAAGTTTTTCTTTAAACTTTTGGTAGGTATAGTACCAAACAAATCCTATAGGATGACATAAACGTCATATTGCTGTATTTTTTGTTTTTTAAAAAATACAAAAATTTAATTTTTTTACTTGTCTCTCACGTCGGTAATATTTGTATTAGAGGAGATTTCATGTTATTGTAATTATGAGTACATGTGCTTTAAATAATGTGATACAAGGTTTCTCGAAAACTCAACAGTTTTGTGTTAAAATGAGCTCAAAATTCCGCATTTTCAAAAACGTTCAAATGCCATTTTCTCAAAAATAGGTCCAAATTTTTCCTTCAAACGTCTTCAGGGGATAGTGTTAATGGCACTGTTTAATTAGACGTAAACTTTATTTTGATGTACTCTCTTGCTTTTTTTAAATTACACAAATGTAATTTTTTTAAAATATCTCTCACTCTGCTAATATTCACTTTTCAATGGATTTGTATACATTATTGCATTTGTGCATGGAAGTGCTTTAAATGACTTCCAATAGTTTTTCGAAAACTCAATAGAATCCTGTGAAAAAGAGCTTCAAATTTCGCATTCACAGTAACGTTTAACGCCATTTTCTTAAAAACGGCTCCAAATTTTCAATGAAAATTGCTATTTAAGCCGAGGTTTTAGCCTTCTTTAATATTCTTAAGTTAATATTTGGGTTCTAATGCTTGGAAACCGAAAAGGGGAGAAAAAGTCAAAAAATGTAATTTTGGAGGTGATAGCAGGCAAGAAGGAGAGGTAAGATTGTGCTGTAGGAGTCCACAAAAAGGAAATTAGAAAATTTTTCTACGAGAAAGTTTGTGTCATTCTGTAGCACGTCTAGTTTCTATTAGTGTCTGACGAAGTGACGTATTGTTATCAATTTCATATTGTAATTGTTAGCGCTTATGCCTTCCCACTGTATTCGCTGAGAGTGTTCGATCCCCGAACAATCCTTCTGAAATTTGGGGTGGATAAAGTGAGTAATCTTGCTCTCGGCAAGATTTTTCGGGTCTCTCCGTTTTCCCAGCTTCTCATCTTCTACCATTTCTCTGTCACCGTTCATTTAATATCATTTCTAGCATCCCTTATAAGACCAAATGATCTGATGGATTAGTAAAACTTTAAAATATAAATATACAATAAATTAACAAAGAGTACGCCTACCTTGATAAAAATAATCTAGTTTAATACACTTCTTGCATAATACTCGTAAATTTTAAAAGACTCTTACACTTGTGTATTTTATCTGGAATTATAAAATTTATTTCATTGTCGAGGTACGATATTATTCTTAATTCAAGCATTTTATTTTTCTGTCCGATCTTCCTGCATCGTCTCTCTCTCTCTCTCTCTAGAATAGACGTGTTCGGAGGTTGTATCGCCATGGTCCGAATTCTAAGAAAAGGCCCTCGAATGAGCGTTAAACAGAAATCCACAAGTCCACACTGAAAATGTGGCGTCATTACGGAAGGCGGATTACGATGCTGTCTGCCCGCCCGATAGTCATCGAATTTCAGCCATTTTAGCAACGTGGCATTTGTTTAAACTTGAAGAAATGATGGATATTAAGGTGATGAATATTTGTTTCATTGAACTAAGACCATTCCCTTCTTAACCCATCAGACCAGACTGTTCTTTACCGATCTCGTAAGGACACCCTCCACGGCCGTGCGACCATAATATATCAACGTCGGAAGTGGGAGGTTATCGTCTTCCACCGCTTGATATTTAAAATGTTATAGTAGTGATAGGTGTTGAAATAAACTATTTGTTTCAGTAAACACGTGTATTGAGAAATTGACGATTCTCGAGCGAGCGAACAAGCAAATGTGTCGTGTTGGCAACAACGCCATATCCATAGACACATTGTGCCTTCACAACGTGAAAAGATGTACACGTCCTGGTGATACTCAAAATCCTCCAAGTGGAGGCAGTGAGGAGACGGGAAGCGCGCTCCGTACCGCCCGGACCTTAGTTCGGGTGGGCCCCCAGTTCGTGGCAGTGGCCCGATACTCTGGGCAAAGAGGAGGGACTTGTTCCCCGCGCATGGGAGTAGCGCATTGCCTTGACTCCGGTACTTGTCTGGATAGCTAGTAGCTCTGAGTTAGCAGGGCGGCCCCAACCCAAGCATTGTATTGGGAGGTTGCCGTGAGGGCAAACTGCATTCCGGTGGGATCCGCACCCCAACCTGTCGGCGTACTAGTGCGTCGGCGGGGTGTGTGGATAAAAGCGGAAACTTCGGTGCACAATCTAGGGATTTATCCTCCTGGTAGAACAAGTAGATGTGTGGGTTTGTAGCCCACGCAGGGTCAAGACTGTTCTGAAATAACAGGTTTCAAGCGTTTTTGAGCATTCTCGTATGTCACGTCACTTGCAATAATACACTTCTGCTTCTTGAGCTATCAACATCTGCTCCAAGCTAACTTAAGGGACATCTAGCACCGCGCAAGCCCTTGTAGGAACATCAACTACCTGAGTTAATCCGTGGTCCAAAACGAGTTCCTTAACGAATTGTTCATAGCTTCTTGTTTCTACGATTCCTTGCTACGATGTATTCATTAAATTGATATCTCCTCCAATTATGACATTTTGTGAAAGTAGTCTTGAACTTATGCCTATTCGCATTAATTTATGCAATTCTTCAGAATACTCTTCAGGAGCGTGATTCACTGCGGCTATTTTGAAAATAGAATTGATCCCCATTCGTTGTAGCTAGACACATAAAATATCTATTGTCGATATAACTCTTATAAATAAAAAATTTAAAATATATATTGTTGAGTATAACATACTCGTGTAAAACGAAAGGGCAACGCCCCAAATAGACTTATTTCTGTGCATTAGTATATTGTTATGGTTCCTTAAGATAACTTTGAGATACAAATCAACAAGTCTTTATGAGCATTTTTCGACATGCTTAAGTGTAATAGTTATTATGTTATCTTATTCTATTTTACTGTAGCAGTGAACTAAGAAAAGAACAAAGAAGAGTTGGAATATTTATTTAAGAAGACAGTAGTTCAAAAAAGTGAGTATAAATATTTCAATAGGGTAAGAGTAAATGCCTTCAATGTAACTGACACTTCTTTTATGCAGTATTTCAGCAAGAAAATTAATTTGTTTACAATGAAATGTAATGAAATTCATTACTACAACTGTAGCTTGGAAAGTGGCAGCTAATCAACAAAATTCACTTTATAAAAATACGAAACCAACTTTCTCATGAAATAACTTTTGACAGTGAAGAACGTTTGAAATATACAGGTACGTAAGATTTCAAATGAACGATTATGGAAGATGTAGTTATTTTATAAAAAAAACTGAAGATCGCGTAAGATCACGTGACTATAAACTGGACAATATAAGAAGTAGCGAACCCTGAAGACAGTAGAGAGCCTTACTGGTGTCATTCGCACAGAATTCATGACGTCTACTGCAACAATTATTACAGTTTTAACAAGCAGGAGACTATTCCTGATAGAGAAGACTTTGGTTTGCTAGAGGGGCAAATCTTTGTTTACACAAAATAAATTAGTTGCGTGAAATCCAAATGAAATTTCTTGGAAGATTGACAGTGATAAAAAAATCGAGTTTTTACTAAACATCTGTTGAAATTATTACAGTATCAAAAATAAAGTTTAATATTTAATTTCATCAATTCTTATTTTATTAAGCTCTTATCATTATAAATTGGGCAATGCCACAATTTAAGACACCATTGTAGATAATGAAAACAAAAAGTAAAAATAGTATTTTTTTATTTATTTTAAAATAAATAACATTAGTAACAATAGTAACTTATGGTGCAAGAAAAAAAGTGTTCTACGGGTTTTTACTCAACCTGTTTTGAATGAAAGCAATAAGTAAACCAGTAATTGTGTTTTAAATGTGTAAACATATTAGACAAATGTCCATTGAAAATGAAAAAATATAATTTATTGAGATTAAAAAAAAGAAGTTATGGTGGTGACAAAAGATCCATCGCTTTCCAGTTTCTCTAAAAAAATTTACTAAACTATAGAAAGAGGCACATGTTTTTTATAATGTATCTTAGATAAAATAAAATAATAGAATTCATAAGCCATCTTAATTATAGACGGGCATATAGGAATGAAAACGTCACCTCTTAATTTAGTAGCCATTCGGTTCCGTTTGTTACGCACTGTGAAATCTTAGACCAATTATATGCATTGAGTAAAGTTGGTTTGGCCAGGAAAATTGCTCACGGAAAACATCTTGAAATGCTGCATTTTGGAATGCAAAGTTTCAAAAAAGACAATAGTATAACACTGGTATTTGTTTCTGTCGTAAGTCTTAGTTAAGAACGAGGAGTTGGATAATTAAAACGACATATATTTGCAGAGGAGACTATCATTTTAAAATTCGGACTTGTAAGCAGTGATCTGGCGCGAGAAAATTCTTTCCAAAATCTAGTAATAGAGAACTTGAGCAACTTACGTATTTACGTTTTGAACTGTCCGTTGAAACCTTACATATATAAAAAAACAGGAATGCAATTCGTAGTAGTCTAGATGTATTATCCGTTTTGTGAACTTTCTTATGTATATGTCTAGAAGACTACGTATGTCAGATTGAGAAATATGAACGGTGCCTAGTGTATGCACGCACGCGCGCGCGCGCACACAAACACAAACACAAACACAAACACACACACACACACACACACAAGCGTACATGTGTGCGCGTTTGTGGGTGTATGTAAGGAAGCATAGGCGATGTGATCTCAGAGGATCTTTGGAGGACATAGCACTGTGCCACGTATGATGGGATATGCAAATTGAAATTTTGAGAGGAACAGACAAAACATATTGCAATTGACTGAACTTTACTCCTAATTACTTTATTTGTAAGTTCCAATGTGTCATGTTGAGAATTTTATGAGGTAACAGGTTTTAAATATTTTATGGATACTGACGGAGGAGGGTACTGTTGATATAACTGGCACTCATTGCATTAGAATTCATTTGCTGAACGTGTAAGTTATCAAGAATTTTTCTGCCGAAAATTCACCGATTTCTCCCGCAGCATTACTTAACTTTCTCTCTACTTCGTAGCGAGAAAGTGAAAATACTGTAGACCAGGAACAACCTCATGATGTTGAGGCAAGTTGCTTGCAGGGCTAATGTTGGTGCATCGGCCCAGAGCGTCCGGGGGCAGCCCTAAGCGTCGGGCGGGTGGAGGCGCTGCAATCGCGAGGCAAGCCGGAAGCGGTCGAGCCCTCGGGCCGGAAGCTGGGCGCCTGCTCAACGACCCGCACGGCGACATTCAATGCTCACATCTTCCCCCCCTGGAAACGCGATTCCGACGAAATGCACGTCTTCGCCGTTCATTGGACTCCGGTGTTTGTATTGCTTGTACCAGACTCTTAAGAAAGGCCTTGGAACCTTAGATTATCAGCAAGACCATTCACACCAGGAAGTTTGTGCAGCTCTTGGCTGCCTGGTTATCGTTGTAACCATGGGCGTAAGGAGTATTAGCGTCAGGGGAATTGTGTGCAAAAAGGGAGTAACAATTATTAATAATAATATAAGTGCTAAAATAATCAAGTGCATAATCTCCAGATTATGAGCACGTTTTGGTGAAGAATCAACGTCAAATTATTACTTAGCAATATAGGAGTAGAATTGCAGGACTCGAATTAAAAATGTAGGGCCCCATACAACGAAAAATCAAAAGCTCTAAAGAAAAAAGTCTTGTAAATGAATGCCTACTTCAAGTTTTAGTCACGTGATTTTTTTTTTATTTTGCGGATGTGTCCTTAAAATGTTGGAAGTCTCTTATCTATGTTCATAAGCTGTTATTCACATTTGAAAATCTCATCAGTCACTGACACAGAACTTTTCTTCATAAATAAATATGACGTACAGCCGCGGTCCACTCGAAAACAGAACTCTTCTTGATGTGAAGTGCCACAAAATACCACAATGCTAACGGCTCTCCACCTTCAAAGTTTCTACTTCGGCATTGTTCCTATATTCGAAAGGCGTTTTTTGCTATTAATTTTGAGTAACGCACGGAGATTCAAGGCTTTCAGCTCCACACAGCCGTGCAATTAAAAACAACAATTTTTTTTACTGAAGTTTCGATGTGTCACCGCTACATTCACGATGATAAGTAGGAGTTACATCAAAGACGGTTTGATTTAATTCACGAAAAAAGTAGTAGTTGCCTACTTTTGGTAAAGGAAGTATGAGGGGGGGGGGGGTGAGGCAGCATAGTGAATGCATGTACACGTGTCTTTGAAGACCAGGAGAACCTAGGAACAGGATCCCGCGTTGGAAGATGTTTTGAGACTAGTAGAATAGTTGAAAATAATATTACCATTGTCTAGACGAGCATTTTAGGAAATACTTTGTTTTGATAATTTATATTTATAGTTTCCTCCCATAAATATCAAGCAGATATCGTGGCTGTACTCTTTACGACAGGCAACGTATTACGTGCGATTTATCTTCATACCTGTACACACACTTCATGCACGAAATCAATCTATCGCACATGTCGAGATCTCATTGGAGATGCTTAGAAAGGAATAGTGTTTCCCTGAAAGGAACAGGTCGTGAAACAAGAGACGTTCTATTTTATTGACGTGAATGAACAAGAACTTGATTGCAGGGAAATATGTTCATGTTAATTTCCCTCTCTACTGTATACAAACCCAGGTATAATACTGAAACTGAAATGCAGTAACACTTGACTAGAAAACAAGGTAATAGGGCGTAATGTTATATTGTATCCAAGAAGCATCGTAAATCCTCCATGACCGGAACCCTAAAATGCAGAGCAGCAAGCTCCCAACAAGTAGTACCGAAAAGAGTCCCGGCTTCAAAACACTTGTGCATTTGACACTATAAAACACGCTTGTTTGGATTCACCATAGTGCACACGTAATTGTTATTCCATATTCCATCTGATCGTTTTTAACCGATATTATTATTTCTTCTGAAGTAATAAAAGAAACAAAAGTTTATACGCAGTAGCATACTTGACAAGATAATTTAGTGATATTTAGTAATAGTTCTCTATTGACACATTCTTGCCTTTTACATGAAGAAACAATAAAATGTATAAAAAAGAAACAATATTATACTACAAACATATTTTTTACAAGACAATTAACAAATATATTATAATGTATTGTTTTATGTAATAATAAATCTTAAGTAACATGATGTGCCAAATTTATATAAAATCTTTTGTTTCAGAGGTAATTTCCATCACTGTTGATGGTGAATGCAAACATTTCGTTCCACCTCCACCGGTAGGGTTTTCAAATCATGATTATTTTAAGAATCATTTGTACGTAGTCCGCCGAAAATGCACATTTATGCACCATTTGGTAAGGGAGGTAATTTATTTTTTTCTTAGAAATAAATCATTTTTTGTATACCAGCATTATAAACGAGGTTTTCTGTTGCAAGAAATCGTTCATAAAAGGGCCTTTTACAGCACAAATGATGACGTATTAGGTTTTACGGCACGAATGATTGCGTCATCACACATTCAGCCAATCGCGAAGAGAGAATCTTGGGGTGGTAGCGGCACATGGAACAGCCGACCACTGTTTTCTCGAACAGATGTCAAGCACCCGAGACGTTAGAAGAAAGTTGTTTCGCGAAATTAAGTTTGATTCTCTTGTAAATTTATAATGCTGTTATACAAAAAAATAGCGTATGCAACTCGTTTATAATGTTGCTTTATTGCATTCGTACAAATTTGAAAACTCGCTCCTAACGTCGCTCGTTTTCAAAACATGTACTCATGCAATAAAGCTTAACATTATAAACTAATTGCATAAACTATTTTATGACTAAAATATAATGCAAAATATTCTTGCAGTTTTATATACATATTAGTCTCATGCCTGGCATATTCAATACATACAAAAAATGGAGTCAATTCTAGAGGGAAACTAAAGCCATGGGTTGGAGATGACCCTCAGGTATGTAGCAATGAAGAGAGTAATAGTATTAACGGAGTGAGCACACGAATTAAATTATTCATAATTAATCGCAATACTATGTACGTTTCAATGATTTCAGGCAAATTTGAAATTTTGGAAGAACAGCGATTTATGATTGCCAACATGGACATCCTATTTTGAAGTGGATTATGTTAAATTTTGGTCATTGTGATCATCAGAAAAAGCAGCATCAGGACTTCAGATATCATAGAAATGCTATATGTTTTTTACCTTTGCTCTCTGATGAAAATAAGCCATAATATACCAAAATGTTTTTGAGGATCTCACCAAATTTAAATATTTTGTATTATTAAATTACCTTTGTAGAAAAAAAGTGGGACAGAAAATATAATGATCATATGTTAAGTTAAATGAGAAATATGTACAGAATATTGACCTGAAGAATGGTGTAACTCTTATATTACGTATCTAAAAGACGATTGTAATTTATTTACAGTGTGTCTTAAAAATATGTATAATAGAATTATACTTTCAATTTGGAGAATTTGAAAAAATAAAAGAATAAACAAAAATTGGAATTGTATTTTACTAATGAAGAACGCCCATATAATTTTTTTCGCAAGAATAAAAAAAAACCACCTAGAATTGAAATCGTTTAGGTACAGCATTGAAATAGAAAATACGTTCTTATTTTCCAATTCGTTCAATTCTGGAAATACAAAAATCGTGGGTAGTTTCATTGACATGGGATGTTAAAATTTAAAACTAGCTTATCGTTATTCCTTGTTAAAATGTAATTGAATGCATATTGTCTAGTTTATTCCAAATTACTTTTTCTGGAAGAATTTAACCCGTCAATACGGAATACCAAAACGTGTATCTTAGCGTCGATTACGCAGAAATAGAAAGCGCCTGACTTAAGAAAACAGTTTTTTCACAAGTTAATCAAATACTCTGCATCTTGAACGGATGAGTACTCAAGATCCACAAATATGTAAAAATATATCGAGAATTTTGCCGGAATTCTGTGAAGCATCCTTTTTATCTGTAATTATTCTCTGGAAATATGGGTTAGGTGTCCATCAGTTCTATGAATTGAATATGCTTTTTTTCTATCAACCCTCGTAATAGATCGTTTTGTAAGTGTTGCATAAAAATGATATTTTCATTAAAGTTTAAATATCTAAACTAATCACTCATACACGAAGACCTTAAATACAATTCTTGAATGAATATATGTAGAGGATCTAGATGTAAAAATGTTTAGTGTATGTTGAATTGTGTATATTGATTATAAGCATTTGTAAATGTGTTTGTTATAAATAAATGTGTTCTATTTAATGGGAAAGTAAAAATGACAATGCAAAACAGAGAATTATTGTAAATAACAAGTAGTAATAATCTACATGGGTTAGCGGATGTAAGCTGAAATGAACTAAGTAAAAATATAAATGAACAAAATCCCCGAAAAGTAATGTCCAACAGGAAAATAAAACTTCTTTAAAAATTAAATACTTTTTTTTGCTGATGTTTCTCCAAAATAATGTTTGTTCCAGGACTCCTCCTAGAACCGCAGTCTGAGGTGTACGGTCGGGCGCCAGCTGAATCGGGGAAGGTGCTGATTTCCAAAATCAGGGGAAACGACAATTTGGTCGAGAAAGACGGTGGAGACTACGGTGCCAGGTACAGCGTTTTGCAGGCTGACATCGCCACATGCTCTCGGATATTGTATATTTTTAAAGGCTGCGAACTCAATGGCAAGAAATACTCCGACGAAATGCACTTATTCTCCGTCACTTGGACCCCCGGTGAGTACCCTACAATAGCTTAATTGAAATAAGTAATTTCCAATTATATCTGCTAAAAAGAAAATGAAATTATGGTATATTAAAATTGAAAGTAAAAAAATTTAAATGAAAAATGATTTCACTGCGCCAAAATATATTTCCAACAGATATATTTCAAATATCATATAGATCTTGAATTCACGAAAGTTATATTCAGGTTACTTGTACTTACTCCCTGATGCCCAACACTTAAAGTTACAACTGCAGTCCGCACGGCCAGTTTTAGAATGAGACAAAAATAAGCGAAATAATAAAGTAGGATCTTGTGATAGCTTATTACTTAAAGTAAGAAAGCTACATTCATGAAATTATTTACTTGCGAAGGTTGCTTGGATGAGTTCGTTTAGATCATCTCGGTTACATAATATTTTCAAGTCCCACCTTGGACAAACGTTTGCTTGATTATTAATATTTCATGAGAAATGAATATACACTTCTATGGTTAACACTGTGGATGGAACATTAACGTTGATACTATTATTGCAGTCATCACTTAATCAGTTAAAGAATACGATGAATTCATAGGGTTCTTTAATGAAAGTGCATTATTAAATACATGAATAATTCTCAAGATGTAGAAGTACACGAAGGAATAGTATTATAATTAAAATAAAGTTAAATTCTATCGGCGCTAATTATAATTTATGGGTCTGAAGTAAATCACAATCAAAGAACTATTCATTTACTGTGGTTGTAATTATAGCAAGACTACCCTAAATGCCATTTCAACTCCGGTATTCACTAGTGATCGTCATCTGTGATTGAAAATAACATGAACGAGCCTCAGTGACATGGACGTCCAGACCGACTGATTCAAACGTGGATTGCGTTGAAATATTATTTGGCAATTCATTCATCATGTGGCCAGAATTTTGTTAGGCCTTTTTGTTTTCATAAGATTATTATTCATTGTTATACATACGAACAACTTAATTCACATAGTGCAAAATATGAGTTCTATAAATGTTCATTATTTTATTGTAGAATCTATGAAGATAAAACTGGATGATTGTGAACATGAAGTAAAACCCCCACATGGCAGCTTTCTGAAGCATGGGTACTTCAAAGACAATTGTCAAAATAGTCCCTGGGAAAAGGGCACGCATTTAGTACCTTTTGATCAAGAGGTAGGTTTTTGGGTGAAGCTAAAAGTATATCAGTTCAATCATCATATACTAGTGTCATAATATTAATAATTTTCTCTGTCGTTCAGTTTTATGTCACACTCAGTCTGGTTCCGGGAGGATTTGGTTTGCACGGCGACGTGGGCAAATCTAACGGTCGATTGAAGTCAGAAATATACGTTGACAGAGATCCTAGGGTACGTCTATCACTCCCACATTTATTCATATTATGTATAAAAGTTTCTGGTTTTTAGTCTCTTTATATTTTTCATATTCTTTTTCAGGCCCCTCTGAGCTTTTGGAAAACCAGAGAAATATGGCTACCGACATGGAAATCAGACTTAGAAGTGGATTATGTGAAAGTATGGGCTCTGTGATATGTATTTATTTTCCAATTGTTCTTACGGAAGTTTACAACTGCAATAAATTATGCTGACCCTTTTTACCTTGAATTAAATTCATTATAGCAATTAAAATAACTGCATTTTGATTATTGAATAGATTGAATTGGACTCATTTCATATCTTTGGCAGAGTTCGAAACATAATTTTTCAGAGCATCTTCTGAATGATAATTTCCGAATAATAGTACTCGTTATGTTCTAGTAGATATATTTTTGAGGCGTACCCTGAAGAAATTAACTGAATGCATCCAAGAAAAATAATTTCTATTATGTGCATGGTAATAATCGTCAAGGGTTTGAAAAAAGAAATTAATCTACCTTCCACTCAGTTTTTTCGTAATTGCATACGTAATTGGCTCGGCAGAAAGGCGGGCGGGCTGATGCAAACAACTTTTCAGACGCTCGGCAGCCCTATTTTTTTAAATTTACTTATTTTACGTCAAAAACAGTTAAAAACTGTTTGTGACGTGCTATTGGGAAGTGAATCATGTGAAGGTTTTCAAAATTCTGGAATCCCTACTATAAGCCGTAAAATACTTGAATTTTGAAAACAGACAAATTAGCGTTTTTGCAAGGATTGTTAAAACAAACACCAACTCTAATGTAATAAAATATATTTTCAAGGCTAAATCAGCAATAAATTTGGGCTCTCATCCATCGTGTCCTTCGTCAAGAGATAATACTGTCTTCCACGACAACATGGAAACGATAATTTGAATAACTATATTTCCCACTGAATTTTAGAAGACGTGCACAGATATTGAAGTTACATTTATATCAAGAAGCAAAACAAGGGACCATCTCAGCATTTGCTCAATTGATCATGAAAACTGCACGAAAATAATGATCGAGATGGGGGTCATTGACCCGGAGGTTGTGGTACAATCCTTGTTTCAGGATGTTTAGATATGTACAGTCCAAATGGTAAATAATGCATGAAATATTACTGTTAAAATTAATGTTACTTTCCTTGCGATGCTCAGTATAGTCTCTAATTGTATAGAAACAGTTATGCAGCAGAAACGATTTCACTTGTGATTTAAACTTTTCTATCGAATTTTATCGTTTAATGTCATCTGGCAAAGTGTTGTAAAATAATGTACATGAATGTGAATGTTTTGTAATATATTGTATGTGCGTGTTTTCTAATGAGTTGTTGATACTTTAACCTAATGAATATGATTTCTACGTCGAATGTTATAGAAAAAAATAGGCGTTTTCTGCATATATATTCCCGCCCTTAAGCAAGTCATTTTTGACGAAAACTACTGATTCGTAAATCAAGAGATAAGAGAATGGTAAAATCCTAGATTAATAAAAAGATGCTTAGAAGAATTACGTGGGTGGGATTTAGATATTATTCGTACAATTCTTTTTTGCAATCTAATAGTCTGGAAACTATAAGATGTATTTCCCCAGAATATTATGCCATATCTCCGGCGTGAATGAACATTCGCAAAATATACACAACGAGCAGTATGAAGGCTGACTGAATTTGAAAGAATTCAGAATGCGTAGCATAATGAACTTAATTTTTTGTTCAATTCATTTAAATGGACGTTCCATTTAAGGTTTGACTAAATTGAGAAACCTAAAAATTTTGTTGCCTTAACATTAATCAATGGTACCCCGTTCATTTTCAATGGAGCATAGAATATTTTATTTGACTTGGAAAACTCCATTAAAACCGTTTTCTTTTCATTTACTGTTATTTTGGTATTTCGAAACCAATTTGAAACATCTGATATCGTACTATTTACGGTTTTTTTATTGCAAAGAATGTTCGTATCATCCGCAATGAGAACTGTTCTTCGGTCTCGAATCGTCGAGGGCATATCGTTTACGTATAGTAAGAAGATAATAGTGCCAAAAATCGATCCTTGAGGAACTCCATGTGCAATTGGCAAAGAGTCGGAAAGGTATGTACATAATGTTCCATCATTCCAGTAAGTTATATCCACTATCTGAGATCGTTGTTTAAGGTACGAAAATAACGAATCTAGGACACTACCACAGATTTCATGTGATGGTAATTTTGAAAGTAAAATGTCATGATCAATAACGTCAAAGGCTTTTGAAAGATCTAAAAATAACCCAATAGGTGCTTCATTTTGGTCCAATGATGATGCGACACCTTTAAGAATAGAATATATGGCTGTTTCCGTAGATTCTGATTTTCTAAATCTATGTTGGCAATCTGAAAGCGCGTCGTGTTTACTGAGAAAGGTTTACATTCCTACGTAAAAATGTCTCTCTAATATTTTTGAAAAAACTGACAAGTGAAATTGGCCGATAATTTTGAATTACATTTTTGTTGGCTTTTTTGACGAGCGCCTTAATCTTAGCTGTTTTGAAAATACCTGAAAACGTTCCGGTGCATAAGAATGCATTAAATATGTGAGTTAACGAGTGTACAATGACAGGCGCACAGGTCTTTAGCAAAGAACCCGGAAATCCATCTAAACCGGTCGAATATTTATTTATTTGCTAGTTTACCTCTTATTTTGAGAATTTCATAGGAAGAAGTTTCGGGAACGAACATCGTGTCTAAAATTTTTGGTGAAATATCTGATATTGAATTTTGTGGTGGAAGACCCTTAGTATGATCAGCAGCAATTCTTGAAAAGTATTTGTTAAAGATACTAGCCACTGTTGTCGGATAGTTTACATTTATATCGTTATATTTAAACAAAAATTCTCTACAATGTTTCTAG
Organism: Teleogryllus occipitalis; assembly: GCA_011170035.1. NCBI lineage: Eukaryota > Metazoa > Arthropoda > Insecta > Orthoptera > Gryllidae > Teleogryllus > Teleogryllus occipitalis. The sequence goes on along the minus strand of BLKR01000482.1, from coordinate 319,949 downwards.
TTGATTTGGTCGTATTTTTTATTATGTTCCAAATTGCTTTTGTTTTGTTACTTGAGTTTAAAATATCCTGATCGTGTATCATGATTTTAGCCTGCGTTATTATTTTTCTTAGCAATGATTTTTTTTAATGTAGAGGAATATATATGATGATGTTTAGAAATGAGAGAAAGAATTCGCTTGTTTTTACATGATGTTCTAATCCCTTATGTTATCCAAGAATTGATTTTCCGTGAATTATTTAATTTTCTTTTTTGAAGAGGAAAGCAAGTGTTAAAATGAAATGAAAGTGTTGAAAAAAAGAATTATATATGTCGTTTGTATCAACAGTATTATAAACCGCTTCTCATGACTCCTGCATCAAGTAATCAATGAATAATTTTATTTTACTTTTTGTAAACAATCTAGTGATACGTGTATTATTTATTGTTTTAGTGTTCGCATTTCTTATAATGATAAGTATTAAAGCATCGTGGACACTGTATCCTAAATAATTTGTTTCAGCTCAATATTGAGTAGAAGTTTTGTTAATTATAATTTGATCGATTGCTTCATCGAATTTAGTGTGATCCGTGCAGGTACAATAATTGTAATATCTAAATTGAAGGAATTAATTAATTTGAGAAACTGTTCTTTTTCGCAAGATGCGACGAGAAAATCGATGTTAAAATCTCCGCATTCAAGAATGGTTTCAAAAGAGCGATTGGTTACTTTGTTAAGTGTTATCTCGTTTTTCTAAGAACAAAATATATTCTAGAGCTCTTTTTGTTGGAGGTCTGTAGATGCAAAGTAATATCACTTTTAGCAAAGTAAGATGTACAACAGAAATTTTGAAAACATTTTCAACGGAATACACATTTAATTCCATAAAGGAAAATCAATGTTATTTCTAACGTAAATACAAGAACCCCCATATGTAGGACGTTTATGCGATTCTCTCTCTCTCTCTCTCTCTCTCTCTCTCTGCAATAAAAGCCTACGAGGTAAAAGTTTGGAATTTGGAAAATGCTAAGTTCATTAGGAGATAATATTCTGTAAAGCAAATCCATTTGATTTAAATCGCTCTGTAGAGCTGCCTCGATAAATTCAGTTTTTCTTGAAAGGGATTGCCACTCTTCGCCCCCCACAACGTACAACGACAGGCTGCCCCGGGTCTCCTGCGCAAGCCGTTTTTTCGAGACGGGAGATGCCCTTCCACCACCCCGCCTCATTCTTTCTCTCCGGCAATCGTCGGATTGAGTACCGGAACGATCACATTAGGGAAGTCGGTGATACTTCGTCTGTCAATTCCTGAGAAGGCACCATAAAATAATCAGCGAGGTAGCAGACAGCAGGCTCCGTTTCGCCTTCTCCGAGATCGCCACGTGTCCATGGTTGCATACAGGCGACCAATTCAAAACATAGCAAAGTAGGTCACTAAGGGAAGAGATTGCCTAGTGCCAATCGACGGAAAAGATTGGGGAAGCCTGATGATTGAACCAATTTGAGGGAAAGCATCACGCACGTGACAGAACACAGAAATTTCCAAATAGGGAGAAGGAAAACCAGGGCGCAACAAAGGATCTAGAAAATGGAACACTTGAGCTAGAAACTTGAGAGAGGAGTCGTGAGCAGAGAACTTGATAGAGAACACTTGAGATGATGATTTGATAGAGGAAAATTGTTCTGAGAACTTGGCAGGAGAAACAGTGTGAGACAGACCCGATAGGACGATCTGGAGAGAAAATGACTTCATAAGACGAGAAGTATGCAACTCATTGAGTCAACTATTTACGGGCGTGCAACTGCCGGTCTAAGCAATCCGACCATCTATCACTCACACAATCGGAATAAATTGCGTGTGGTTTTCAGTCGGACCGCCCCTCTAAAAGCAATTGAAAGGGTGAGCGAACGCAGAAAGGTGACGTTTGACGGCCTTGTCTTGCGCACCGACATCGTCATTCGTCGTTTCGAGCATGGTCGAGGACAGATGCTGATTTCCCGGGCATGCGACGGGAGCACGAGGTCCTGTTCTGTACGAGGCCACTACAGCCGTACTTCGTTGGGACTCCACAGCCAGAATTGATCAGTAAAGGTGAGGTAACACGATCATCGCACCATAATTTTTGTTTATTTGCCCATCTCCATTTAAGTTAAACAACAGTCCAGGACTGGAGATTGTTAAGTGAAATAGTAATTTTAAATTGTTTTAAGACCTATCTATTTGCAAATAAACGTATTCCTAAACCTATTTATTTGTCCATAAACTTAGACGGGGTACACATTACAAAATTCCATCTCTGTATTATTCAAATAGCGAGTAAACATAATGAATCCCATCGATCCACAGCACCCAAATCCTGGGGTTCTCAATGCCGGAGCAGGACAGCAGGTAAGATGCACGCTTGGCGCTCAGTAAACTAATTTAGTGGGTGTGCCCTGAAATCAACCAATTACTGGCGCACACCGTGTGCGACGGTAACCCCCCTTCTGTAGTGTCATTAGAGTGTGAATATTTTTCCGCTTGCTAATCAGAGAGAAATGTGTTATAACACCGACTCAAACGAAGCGCTGGAAATTTGATTTTACCATTTCAATTTTTCCCCACTTTTCAAAAATACAGAGTGCGACAAAAATATTACCAGTACCACTTAATCTTAATCGTTATTTGCTTCATATGTGGAAAAAATTAAAGAAAACATTCGGAGCTGTTTCTCAGAAAATTAGAGTTTAAAGTATGAAAATTATACTTTTTCGCAGCAAAATTATTAAACAAATACTGATATTTTCGAAAAATCGAACATTACCTTCTTTAAACATGTTTTTGATGAACACATTTGATTGAAAAAATTCTTCAGAATTGCAGTTGTTGAAAGACACCGAACAAATTTTCAATTTTTATAATTTTTCGAAAAATCATGAATTTAAACGAAAATAAGGCATCACCATTATCTTAAGCATTATTTAAGTTATACAAGGTCAATATTTATTAAAAAATGGGGTGCCATTTTTTAGAAAAAATATTTAAAAAAATAAAAATTGCCTAATTTTAATGCGAAATATTTAAATTTTCGAAACATTTTACATGAAATCTGTCTTCGAAATCGTCTTTAAAGAAGAGGTTTTATAAAAGAAAAAATCTCTATTTTTAATATTTAGTTGTAGAAAGACGCCGAAAAGATTCATCTTCTTCAATTTTCGAAAAATCTTGGATTTCAACGAAAAATCAGACTTGCACCATTTTGTTTTTTATACACACAGTCGTTACCAGAGCCCGGCAATAAGAGGTTTTTGAAGAATATTCCCACATCATTACAATGCTTTCTTTATACAGCGTAAGCAGTCGTGAGAAAGTAAAATAAATTGTCTATTCCATGCAAGATCAGGCTGTTCTTGATTAACAAAATAATTGCAGAAATGCACCTCAGATACTTTAATTTGCTGTATCTATTCAATTAATTAACATTTTTAAAATGCATTTTTTCACTATGTAGACCTAATTTTAAACTTTTTTAACTTCTTTCGTAACCCGACAATCTAAATATTTGACAAAATAACATATTTGGGAAAATTGAATTTGCACTTTCAAAAATTGGCAAAAATTACGCGAAACTAAGTACATTAAAAAATACATCATCTTATTTAAAGATCTAATTTTGATAGTCACATTTCATTAACTGAATTAACTGTATCATAAATATTATATATTTTGCAATGTTAAGGTTTTGTAAGTTTAGACAATACCGTCGATTCACCAAAATTGGGTTTGGCACCATTTTTATAATTGTAGATTGCTTTATTCTGATAAAAGAAAACAAATAGTGAAAAATATTTGGAGCCGTTTTTAAGAAAATATTTTTCAAAAAGTTGGCTTTTTTCAAGTCAATTTACGCAAAACGCATCAGATTAAAGAAAAAATATGATGTGATTTAAAGATTTCCTTTGAAGAACAGATTTCATAAAAAAATATATCCTTGAGAAAAATAATTTTTCTTCAAACTTTTTTAGCTATTAGTTGAGGAAAATTTTTTGAACAATTGAGCCGTTTTGGGGAATGTAAATGCATGAAGTTGCCAGTGTGTTACGCAAAACTATTCATATTTTCTAAAAATTGTACGTTGCATTATTTCAAGATGTCTTGAAACAACAAATTTTATTAAGAAATATATCACTATCTTCGTTTGGGAAAACGATTCAAAAAATTGAATTTTTGCAATTTTAGAAAAATTACGGATTTCAATGAAAATAAGACCCACGGAAGTTTGAAAAGATATTTATTTTCTAAGTTTGAACAAAGTTTATATGATTTATATTTGAGAAAATTTTGAACATGTTGTTGAAGCTTCATGTGAAGTATCCCCCGAAACCGAAATACCGTTTTTAAACTCACAAGAACTAAAGTTCATTCAGATCGATTGGAGAATATCAATTGTGAAGAAAATCATCTGAACGTCTTAGGCGCTAACTTTGTCATCAGATTTACTGACTATACTTTACCACTCAAAATTGTGACTTCTCTTCCAAGCGACACACGGTAGGATATTTAGCCGATTTAGGCGGCCAAAATTATTTTTGCTGTTTAATTGCATCTAAATATGCCACCTTTCTCATTCGTGACTGTTTAGATGATACGAAGAAGACTTTAATAAGAAAAATAACGTTTTGAACTTTTTATTTGTAAATAAATTTTGTTTTTATTTCTATATAAATACAATCAAAAGAACAGAGCTCAATTTAGGTGTGACGTATGTTTGGATGCCGAACTAAATACAAAATATAATTTTTTTATTAACAATAATATAAAAAAACAAAATATAAAGAATACAATTAAGTATCAGAAATAAATCAATAATAAAGAAAATATGTACAAATCTAATAAAGTATAAATATGAAATAACCTGCTACTAGATTTTTTTAGCTTAAGTGACTTTCCCTGCTTCACTAAAGCATTTCATTGTCTGATCTTATATGCCATTTTTTAGCAAGCAGTTTATATTAATGATGCAATAAACTTTTAAATAGGCGAATTCTATCATGTATGATTGATAGTCACAATTTTAGGTTTCTCGTTAAGTTTTTAACAATCACATCTACTTTCTTATGTGGGTCAATCCATTTTAAGTGGTCCAGCAGTGGTCGCTCGACCATCTCGAAAAAAAATCATATTTTGTACTTAAATTTCCTTATGTTTTGGCTGTTGAAAAACATCTTTAATTTATTCTTATTGTATTTGGTTTACAAATGGCGGCCATTTTTGTTTTAGGCCGTGTGCCATTTTTTGCTTTTGTAGACATTTACTCTTTTCTAAATTACTCAGCTCTGTGTAGTTATAGCATTCTAGAATAATAGGCATTGATTTCAATTGGCTCTGGCCTAAAAATCTAAGTTTTGTTTATCTACCTTCTATGTTTTTATTTGAGAAATATTTGCAACCAAATCTATGAACCGAAAATTAACCAAGTTCAATTTTTAGCGGGGAAATTTCCCAAAGAAGAAATATAATCTCAGCCTTAATTTTTTCTGTCCTTTTACACATAACAGTATAGTTGTGTTGGAAAAATACCATTGGTAAGTAACGTACTCCTTAAAAATTACACCCTCTTAAAAATTGGAGTTTTGGATTTTTTCCAATTTTTAAATTGTAATATCTGGGTTGGGGGACTAGATAAAACTTTGAAAATTGCACACATACTACATTGCTGTGATACCAAACTTCATTAAACATTTCAACTTTTAGATTTAACTCGAAGTATTTTTTAAAAAATTGTAAACTTTTGCCAAAGAAGGCTTCATTTTCACATTGAGGATACGTAGTGACAAGTAGTAATCATATTATTTTGAAGCTATTTGAAACTAAAATCTATTTTGATTGAAAATAATTAATTATGCTTTATTATTAATAAACATAAAAGTTGCCTAATATATTTTGAATATTACTTAACTTTAAAACCAAATTTACATATTGACATATATGTTTGTAATTGAAAATATGGTTATTTTGATGTTAAAAGATGAACAGGATAATACACAAATAGTTTATAAATGATAAAAAATAAATAAATTAATAGTTTTGTTTATTTTGTCGCGTTTAAATTTGTCATACTGCTTATTATTTGTGAACGATTCTTCAGATACGGACGATTGCACAGTACTACTTAGGTGCGAATAAAACACGACTGGGTTAACAAACGATGCAAGATTCAGGGAAAATTGTGTCAGTGCAGAGGCAAACATGGCACGTGGAACGGTATGGGAGACATGGAACGTACCATGGGCGCCACTCACTAGGGGCGCTATATTTAGAGTATACCCGCTAAAACAAATAATTATAACCCTGATTTGAAGTATCCTGACGGGCGCAAAATATATGGTAACCATTGGCACAATAGTTACGCTTGCCATCGTCGCTTGAATACCTATTAACAACTCTGGGTCAGTGCAGTTTAGGAAGATACCGTCGAAGCACTGCCAAACTTGACCGCGTCCCCCTATCATTCCTTACAATATCAACCTAGGTTAGTGTATCTGACAGAATCAACGCGATGGGCCGAAGATTTAACACGTTGTGAAGATCGCACAGACTTTTAAATTATCTATGAGTTTGTCGTATCATTTTATGTCTTCCCTTTCTGTCAAAAGTTGTTTCTGTGTCTTTGAGCACAGTTGTGTGACCGTTTATCACAATGGAGTGTTAGTGTTGAATAGGTGATTTTACTAATGAATTTTGCCGTAAAACCGGTTATATTGCTTTTCCTAAGGACATTAAGTCAGTTGAAGATTTTATACTTCCAAAAATTACTATAAAATACTTCAAAAAATTTCATATATATTGCCAGTTGTGGTCAGATCCTTACAAAAATCATAATCAGGCCTGTATAAAAAGTATTCAGAGAAATAACTTTGGGTCATTATTACACGAATAAAAATGTTTCGTTAAATCTTTTACCAGGAAAATCATTGCGTCCAACATTTTATTCTACAATTCATTCTTTGAGAAATTACTCTCTGAAAATCGAACTTGGTTAATTTTCGTTTCATAGATGTGGTTGCAAATATTTCTTAAATAAAAACATAGAATGTAGATAAACAAAACTTAGATTTGTAGGCCAGAGTATATTGAATTCAATGCCTATTATTCTAGAATGCTATAACTATACAGAGCCGAGTAATTTAGAAAAGAGTAAATGTCGACAATCGCAAAAAATGGCGCGACTAAAACAAAAATGGTCACCATTTGTAAACCAGATACAGTAAAAATAAATTAAAGATGTTTTTCAACACCGAAAATATAAGGAAATTTATGTACAAAATATGAATTCTTTTTCGAGATGGTCGAGTGACCAATTTATTGAATTCTGGACCACTTAAAATGAACTGACCCATGTGCTACAGGCGACTATCGCTTCATATTACACTTAAAATATGAAAATTTATGCTCTATTTCCTTTCTTTGTTGGTGAGAATAATTTTCTTTATGTAACAATAATTTTCTATAAAATCAAATTTTTCGTTAACATCTTGTAATTTTTTGTTGCTGAATCATGCTAAATAAATTTCTTCGAGTCATTACGTTGATGCTGGAATGCCCTAAAACGAAATTTGGAGGTAATTAAAAACTCATATAAAAAAATCCGTAAATCGCATTCGTACATAAATGGGTGCATATCTTGCAAAACCGCGCGAATTGATTTTTGCCAAATTGTTAATTATAAAACGTAATCCTTCCATTGCACCAAAAATTGTAACCCGGAAACTCCCGGAAGTCCATTAATTTACTTACACTAATTAAAAATTGAATAGCTCTATCTGAGCTACAACAATTAAAATCTGTACGAAAATACGCACAGTGTGTATTTACCTGCTTCATCAGCCTCCACGGCTCTTCACTTCAAAATCGAACCTCAGAAGACGCAATTCACTGTGAGATTAAAGCCCGCGCGGGAGTCAAGAACGAACTGGCGCACGTAGAAAAGTTCAGACAAGATACGCCTATCGTTAACATTTGTGCAGCAGCTTATTCCGTGACCTTTTAGCTTTACAATGTGATATGTTTTATTTGCCTGGAGTGAAATTTTCAACATTGCCTTTTGGCCGCCTCAATTGGCCAGATACCCCACCGTGCGACGTGTTCGTCGAGTTTTCGACATCGTTTCGACTCTTCCACATTTCCCTGCTGGGGCGCGTCGGTGGGGGAATACCCCGCTGGGAGAGAGGCGGAGACGCTCTTTCCGGGAACTCCCTCGCGACGTTGCCGCGAAGGCCGCACGGCTGACCGCTTCCTTCAGCGCCGAGGCAGTTCGGTGCCGCACAGCGAGGATATGCTACGAACACTGTCACCCCATTGATCTAAACATAAATGAAATAGCTCACCAAATAGCATACCTATCAAACAACTTTTACACTAATTTACCCTTCATAAAGGCATCAACTCACTACAGACTCGGAAAAGATCCCAGATGCAAAACCAGAATAAAGAACAGATTCCCGCTCCATTCTTTCCTCCGGATATTTTCAAATATTGATTAATTCTGCTGAGGTGTTGTTTGTTTCCTCTCCCTATTAAAGTTTGTTATGAACAATTTTAAACTAGATTAGTTGATTAGATTAAGTTGTCTAGATTAAGTTGATTAGATTAAGTTGTTTAGATTAAGTCACCATACAATTGCAAAGTTTCACTTGTAAACGAAACATTGTAATTTCAACTAAACAATAAATAAATTATATATATATATATAAAAACTGTCACCCCATTAGCCAAATCTCTTTTATTAAAGTGCACTTAAAACATTTTACCAATCAAACTAAAGAAGGATATATAATATCAAATGAAAGCAAATATTACTTTTATTCTAGAAAAGTTACAACTTTAAATGTACTTTGATTGAAAAGTAAAGTAAGTACGGAAGTTTTAAAAAACAAACCATACTTTAAAAATATAAAAGAATTAAAGAGTAGTATCAGAGTATTTACTAAAGTAAATTGAGAAAATACAGCTATTAACGTATGATTTTTAAATTGGTTTATATAATATTTTTTATTGTAGAAATACTTATATTAGATATATTTGGATGTTGAACTTCATCTTTAAACGAAATAGACGCGTATTTATCGACAGGTTGCTTTACCACTTTCAAGTTTATAGAAAGCGGAAGTCTATTTGCTCTAAATAATATCGAAATAAGGTTTAATCAAGACATGATAGACTTCAAATTTCATTGACTGACAATGAGAACGATTCCAAACTATCAATCGTCTTCCCATTTTACATCAACATCATCATCAAAAAATTATATGCTCTTGATATTCCTTGAGATGCTGCACCTAGCGCTTTCCCGTGAGCTTTCTTCTTGAACTTCATAAATGAGGAGCAAACATTCAAAAGGTGAGATGTCCATTCGGCAAAAATTGACTTTTTCTGTTGTTTTTTTTCCCCTAGAATTTTATTTCCAGGGAAAACACACCGATATTTTAGAATTCGTTAAATAGTACTCTTCGTTGAGATAATGACGGTGTTTTTAGAAGTGTAAAATTTGGGCTAAATTTTTCATTTTTATCGGAAAAGTGGGGAGTGAACGTGTCACTGTTTGCTCCACTAATATCCGTATATTTGGCAATATCCGGAGACACCTCTCAACCTTTGCCGCGTCCTCTCAGCGAGTGCTCACTGCTGCGCGCGGCGGAGATTCTGCCAAGCGGTGCGCGAGGCGAGGTGAGGCGAGGAGCCGGCCGCCCTTGGCCGCCTCGCCGCTGCCTCGCCGCCGCCGCCGCCGAGGTCAGTGCGCGTGCGGACGCGAAGCCAGCAGCATGTGCGCGCCCACCGCGCTGCTTTTGTTCTGCGGCGTGTGCGCGGCGGCGCTCCGAGGCGCCAGCGGCGACGTCACCAAATCCTCGGCGCCCATCGTCGTCCAGGCCCTCAACCCTACGGGCCTCCGCATCTCCGTGCCAGGTGCGTCCCCCCCCCCACCACCACCGACAACGCTCGACAGACAGTGATGCGTGTTTTGTTTGTTTCTTGCTTGCTGTGGCCATTTTGTGAATATTCGTGCGAGTTGAGGTTTCGATGATGGTGCATAAAATACAGTCGTATCACCTTCAATTAAATATTATTTTCAACAAAGATTCCAGATATATGTCATCTAGGAATTGGAGAATCTATATTATACATGAAGGAAATCAAAATCTTGAAAAATAAGTTCAGGGCGCAACAATGATAAGATAAATTACATTTTACTTATTGATCACGTCATAGGAAGTAAATAAAATTGCAAATTATCTAACAATATAATATTGATTATATACAAACTTCAAAAATTTTCTAGAGTTTGTTTTAGTTTTCTTGTTGAATGTATAAGCTTTTACCACGTACATGTGTCTTCAGAGATCCTCTATCTTGAAACAGATTTTTGTCTGGCCTTGCAAATCAAAACCAGTCTTGTTAGGGATCCGTTATGTTCAGTCTATAGTTTTCAACAGTGTTCCCAATTTAGGCAATTCGCGATCTTAAAATAAAAGGGTTCTAACTGCACTGAAACAAATGTCACAAGAGAGGCATTTGAAGTTGATGCTTTAATTTAAGTGACAAAATATTAACGAAACATGTGAGTTTCTAGCAATTTTCCCTTCCTCAGAAGATCTTGCAATAAAGAAACCGTAAATAGTACAATGTCACAATTTCAAATTGATTTCGAAATAACAAATTAATAATAAATTAAAAGAAAACGGTTTTAGTGCAGTTTTCCATTTCAAATAAACAATTCTGTGCTCCATTGAAAATGAACGGTGTACCATTGACTGATGTTAAGACAACAAAATTTGTAGGTCTCTCAATTCAGTCAAACGTTAAATGGAACGTCCATTTAAATGAATTGAACACAAAATTAAGTTCATTATGCTACGCGTTCAGAATTCTTTCAAATTCAGTCAGCCTTCATAGTGTTCGTTGTGTATATTTCGCGAATGTTCATTCCCGCCCGAAATATGGTATAATATTCTGGGGAAATACATCTTATAGCTCACAGACTTTTAGATTACAAAAAAGAATTGTACGAATAATATCTAAATCCCACGTGATTCTTGTAAGCATCTCTTTATAAATCTAGGAATTTTACCATTTTTTATCTTTTGATTTACGAATCAGTAGTTTCTGTCAAAAATGACTTGCTTAAGGCGGGAATATATTTTCAGAAAATGCGGATGTCTGTTACTATAACACTCGATGTAGAAATCATGTTACAGTATCAACAACTCATTACAAAAAATTCACATACAATACATGTACATTATTTTACAACACTTTGCCAGATGACATTAAACGATTAAATTCAATAGAAAAGTTTAAATTCTAGGTGAAATCGTTTCTGCTGCATAACTGTTCCTATACAATTAGAGACTATACTGAGCATCACAAGGAAAGTAACATTAATTTTAACAGTGATATTGCATTATTTACCATTTGGACTGTATAATTCTAAACAATATGTTACAAGTATTGTATCGCAGCGTCTGAGTCAATGACCCCCATCTCGATCAGGTTTTTCGTCCAGTTTCCCTGATCCATTGAGCAAATGCTGAGATGGCGCCTTGTTTTTCTTCGGGACACAAATGTAACTTCATTATCTGTGCACGACTTCTAGAATTCAGCGGGAAATATAGTTATTCAAATTATCGTTTCCATGTTGTCGCGGCAGGAAGTATTATTCCTAGACGAAGGGCATTATGGATAAGAGCCCAAAATTTATTGCTTATTTATCCATGAAAATAGATTTGATCACATTGCAGCGTTTTTTAAAATTCAAAATTCAAGTAGTAAATGGTTAGTGTAGGGATGACAGAATTTAAAAACGTGCACAGAATTCACTTCTCCATATAGCACGTCATACACAGTTTTAACTGTTTCTTTGACGTAAAATAAATAAATAAAGAAATCTTTCGTGACAGTAAATTCAAGGGAAAATATGCATAGGAAGTATAGTAATTTTAAATATACTTTTGCAGTTAGAACTTTGCCAAATCTGCTAGAAAATACGTATAAAATGAAATCTTATTTTTATTGAAACCTTTCCGTCAAATGTTACAAAATGCTGAAATATGGTATTATTTATTATTTACAATATATACAATGCAGGGTGGTTTTGTGATATGGTGCATGTACGTCAGGCATCCATTTCATCATTGACTTTATACAGGTATCTGATATTTAGTATGTCTTTCAAAAGTCTTTATGCATTATTACTAGAGACCGGATTTGTATGTAATTACATATTTTTTGCCTTTCAGCTTACCATGCTCAAAACAGAAATCTTGGCGAATCATCCCCATCTTAAAACATTATCAAATTTTTTCGTTACATATTTTTACATATTTAGTACTATATTACATATTTTTCTATTTTCACGAAATATTTTTTAATCTATGAATTTTCTTACATATATATATATATATATATATATATATATATATATATATATATATATATATATATATATATATATACGAATTTATATAAATATAAATATAATACATAAATCTATAAATAATATATATTTTCACAATTTTTTCCTTCATAAATACTAACTGCTATCGACTGGAAGTGCGCTACATTAAGTCGCGGTCGGATGTTTTTAGAGTCCGGCGCCCCTGCTTCAGTTAGCTCAGTGATGGGGAAGTACGCGACTGAGATCATTGTCACCTTTAGGTGTGAAAAGTCTTATGGACGTCGCGTTTCGTGACCTTTAACCGGAATTTTCGAAAAACTTTGGCGATCGCCGACGTTGCAGTGATTGTTTTCTAGTTGTAGGAATTGCCAGTTTGTTCGAGGGCTTCCATTGTGTCGACTTTGGCTACTAAACTATGGTCCTGGATAGCGATAGATAAAGCTTTTATTACTGACCGAAATGTTGTAAAGTTCAAAAGGTGCATCAACTTGTGCCCTCCAAATGATTTTTAAAACGTTTGAATTTTAAAAAAATTTTTTCGGAAACTTTTGATAAATGTAATTTTGAATTAGGTTAATGTGTTTTATAATTTGTGTATTTTAATATTACATATTATACCTGATTTTACATATTTATTACATATTCTTACTGTATTCATTATGTATTTATGTACAGGTTTTGAAGTTTCACACTATATATTTTTCCGGTCTCTAATTATTACAGTTGTGGAGAGTTGGATACAGTGACCGTGCATTTCCTTCTGAACGACTGGAGATGAATTGATCGAACACTTGCGGACATAAATTGTTGATCTCCGTGATTAATTTTTTAATGAATTTTGAAACTTTACTGTGTATAATTAAGTTGCACTAATCGAAAACTTGATACATTATTTTATTTAATATTTCTCCACCTTGTAACAAATTTAGTGCCATTTGAAAAGGAAATTCGTAACTGAAGTCACAATACAATGTATTTTCGATTGTGATAAACGAATTAACGTTGTACTTTGAGATGTTTCTGTATCATTATTACTTTCAGAACTACTAAGAAAATACTCCGACCCAGAATCTTCAAGACACTTCTCCTTATCACAATCACAACATTGTTTTCTTTTGCAAGTTACAAGCTATGAAATTTCTGGAAGGTGCTTTTGGCTAACTTTCCTACATTCCTTAGGAACGCAATATTTCTCATGAATAAACACTATTTAAATTATGGAAGTATGTTGAAATGCATAAAATTAGGCATTTAATGGTTTTAAAAAGATTTGCCAGTCTTCATTAATTCTTGGGGAGAATCGTTGGACAATAGTAATGTCTTGGAAAGGCGTCACTATAATTATTGCAGATAAAACCTCTTTATTAAAGAAAATGAAACGTGCAGTTAAAACTAATTTCACTGTTCTCAAGTCGAAGACAAAACGAAATTGACATCTCCAAATTACAGCTGATAGAAATACTTCTTATATATCCCAGCATGTCGATTACTCATTTTTCTATAAAAGTGCAATTAGAGTCCTTTTATTTTAAGTTCGGGAATTTCATTAAGTAACTCTGTGCATATAGACTCCCCTGGCACCGATGTCGTCATCATCAACGCTAACATCAACATCCCCATCGTCCAAAGAGAAACGGGGCAAGTGTCAGGGAGCGTCCTGGAGGCACGAAATGGGTTTTGGATGTTGGAGACAAAGGAAATAAATCTGAAACCCGGCGACGTGGTGTTCTACTGGGTTTACACAGCGAAGGGCGGAGACGGGGAGCGCCGAAATGGACATCAAGTGATTTACGGTACGAGGCAGTTTTGAAAATACTGATACTACCTGATGCACGATTCCATGCGTATTTCTGAGATTATTTTTTATACGTTACGTCTCCTGAACTGCATTTGCAGAACTGCTAGAACCGAGTTGCCAACCGTCTGCAACTACATACAACAATGGAAGAACTGCATGTGCTGGGCAATTGTTATTGGATGAGAATTTCAACTCGTTAAACCTATCTCTTTGGAAACATAGAATACAATTTTCCGATGATCCAGTGAGTGTATCCATTTTTTGTGGCAAAATTGTATGGTCTTTAATCTGCAAAAGACTGTAAAAAAATTGCTATACATAAGTTTTTGTATTTACAATTTTTTTGACACTGAATTTAACTTTTTAGTAATTTAAGTTTGTTGTAATCCATAATAAAAATCATTGAAAGGGAATACTTTGTATGTATTATTGTGATATTTAGGAATACATTTTATTGTTTTGCTTACGAGTTTTGAAAAATATATCTCATTAAAATGTCATTAAAATATTTAAAAAGCAAGGGTAAGTTAAGTTTTAAAGGAGATACACTTTTTGTGGTAATGAAATATGAGAGCATGCAAGAATAATTGTTAGAAATTACCGTATTTGCAATGTGAAATATGTGAAATATATGTCTGTGTGTGCAGCACTTGGAATTTACAACTTATGTTGATAACCCGGAAAACAGCTTCGTGAAAGATGGAAAGCTTCACATGAAAGCAACTGTACGGAATGAAGATGAACTTCTTGTACCTACCAAATTGGAAAAGTAAGTGACATCGTTTCAATAAATTGTGGTGGAAATGAACTGTGATTGCACTATTTGCACATTATATGTTTTTGATTCTATTGCTTGGATACTACTCCTTTTAAGATAAAAATATACATTGTGATTTTGTATCTTACCCAGAATTTCCAATTGCGACACTGAATGTAATAACATTGCAAGATAATTAACATAAAGGAGATCCCGTCTTTCGTTAGGTTTGAGGCCAGATTGTTTGATGTCGATATATTATTTTCGTCTGCAATTTAATTGTAACGCCAATGAAACTGCAAATGCGTCTCGTTGTTTTTTAAAATTATTTAAGTTCGCGGATTAAGGCTTTTCAGTGCACAGTCGAATTAGTGCCAAACTGAGAGACGATTTAAGATATATTATTGTTTGACCGTGAAAGGGTTTTGAATGTAAAGACAAAGGCAATAAAATATTCGTAGTTATTAAATTCCTTGAAAAAAGCAAAAAAATCTTGCACATTTCAGCCCCATTTCATTTCTTTAATAATAAAGGTGAAGAAAATATTGTTTCCCAAATTCGACAAAAAAGAATATTGTATTTATAGTTAGAATATTGTATTGTACAACGTCCCTGCATGGGAACAAACAAACCGCTTTACCCCCAAAACTATTTCACCGACAATACTACATTACAAAGGTTTCTTGTAGCTTTGAGATATGTGAACTTGGCGAATAAAACTTCATAAAAATCGAAGAAGACCGCACGGGGTGCTTTACCAAAATTGTCGTGGAATGGCCCTTTTTATATCTCCGAAATAACTTTTCATTTCACATGTTCATAAAATGCAGCATAACTCCAAAAACTGTACGAGATATCAAAAAGTGTGGAAGGACATTTCTTAAATAGTTATTTATGATACGAGTGGTAAAGTGGCATTTTATTTTATGAGTAGGAAAAGTTGCGACACGGAGCCGATAGCCCGAGTGACGCAATTCTAAGAACAAAATAAAGTCACTCTAACTACGTATGTCATGCATTATTTTTAGACAGCCTTATTGACTTTCATTTTATTTTAATTCAAGTTTGCAAGTCTCCTGATTATGATTATAAATCTCCTGAAATATTAATATCAGTAGTATATTTGGGCACACGATAGTGTATTGTTTTCTTTTTAGCATTCACAGATTTATTCGAACACTTGAGCATCGTTTAATTTTTTACCACTACTACTAAAAAAGTGAACATCTAGCACGTTGTCCATGCCCTGAAAGTCACTTTACAATTCAGTGTCTAAAAAATATTTTATCAGCCTTAAGTCAAAACCAAAAAATATCCGGACTTGTGGGTAACAAAAATAATGGTGTTTATACTCGTATTATATTGTCATTCAACATTTCAATTGCGTCTCAAAATAAGCCCCACTACATTTGGTGGCACTTGTAATAAAACTAATGTATGAATCAAAAGAGAAACCGCATCGGAAGGTCATAAATGTAGCATCATTATGCTCACGTTTTGTTCAGCGTTCCTTTGCTTGTAGTGGTAAGGAACAAAGCTGGGAGTGAGTTACTATTTTGTTAGCAATGCAGAAAAATCAAATCTGCAGTTCGATTACCGATGCAAATAAGTTTTCTATAACTAAGGAACGAAAATGTCTAATTTTTCGAATGTTGCTATTCTCGTGACGTTTAAAATATTATTATTATTATTATTATTATTATTATTATTATTATTATTGTTATTATTATTATTATTATTTATATTGTTTTATTTTTTAAACTTTTATTCACCTTTCAACTATTTATAGTTAGGATGCCGGGAAGGGATTCTGAAACTCCAGGAAACGTGCGCAAATGATCTTCTCCCCCATACGTCACATACAGTTGTTACTGTTTTATTTTTGTTTAAATAAATCAAACATCAAAATCAAAGGTGTTGCACTATCATGTGCTACTGCTAGTCTATCTGCTAGAACTGGGCTGTGGTGTTTGTAAGATGCGGCTATTTCAAGCATCAAGGTCTAGGAAAACAACAAAGAAAATGCTTTTTCTTCTTAGTAAACGAAGGGAAAGTGGAAGTGAAATGTCACATAACTAACAGGAAACTTAATAGACATTATGCCGCTACCTGAGTTTGGAATGAAAAGGACTATTCCTGACACCTTTTATGAATCTCTACTCTCCTTGGTAAATTTCACTTAATAGTTCGAAGCTCTTAACACAGATTTTGATGCGAACAGAGCTTAACTCTAGATTGGTGGCCGTTACGTTGTTTCCCAGAACATTCCCTTCAAGGTATTGTTCACTAAGAGTAAATTATTAGAAAATTCTTCAGGCTTTTCCATTTCACTAAATATATCCCTCCTTTAGTATACAGACTATATTTGAATCAAAGATTTTGCACTTGCGTCGTACAGAACGCATACGTACGGCATTTTATTTACATGATGTATTTTTTTAAATAAGAAAATCTTTCAAAATAGAAGCATCATTCCAAACACAAACATAAAAAAATATAAATCAATATAATAATAAAAATAAAACTAACGAATATATTTATACCTACAATTCTAACATGAACGTTTTATTTTTCAAAGCCTTCTTATTGAATATTTTTTTGACTTGTTGATTTGGTGACGTTAAGCATTGTTAACTGTCCTAATACATTCAAAAGAAAATTGAACCTATTCTTGTTTTTCTTGTGTAGATCAAGTCAAAATATGCTCCAAAACAAATGTTTATAATTAAATCACTCACTCTATAACTATTTTTTCTGGTGAATTTAGTTGTAAAATACATGTAAAAGCATATATAAATAGTCTTGTGTAGATTACGATTATGGTTAATTTCACTTACGTAATTTATTGTTTTTTCTGGTATATTTCAGGAACTTTTCAATTGTTAATTCCTTTATGGCGTTTAAAAGAATTGAACTCTACTATTTTTCTACCATAATATTTAGTGTAATGCAGACAAATCTCAACTGTAAAAAAAGATTTACATTGTCTTTTTCTAATATTAGATGCTTACTTAGTATTTGGCTATATCCTATAATTTTAACGAAAAATATAGTTTTTTGTGATAACAACATTACAATATTTTTACGCAGAACCGTCTTTTTCAGGTGCACATGGACCCGCGGTGGGTCAGAATGGTGCGAGCGGAACCCGAAGGGTTGGAACATTCTGCCTCCCACTCGCTCAGCCATGTTAACAACCAGAGACAATTTTAGCTTCAAGTTCGGGCGCCTTGAAATTCGCGCCAAAATAGCGGTGGGCGATTGGCTAATGTCACGTAAGAAGAAGTTCTCACACATCTCAAAGGAAACTACTTAGTTAGTTAGTTAGTGAGCTAAAGCCTTATTTTATAAGGCGAGACTCCGGCCATCATGTTCGCTCTTCCTTCTGACAAGGCAAATTTCGCTACGCTCCTTTCTCCATCTAGCGACGAATCAGACGATTTGAATTTATCTAAGAGGCTTCTTCTGCTTGCAGTAAATCTACAATATGGGACGGCCAGCTTTACTTCCCCTCCGATGGAATACGTACGAAGGATTTTTTCATCCTTAAAAATGCAGTTTCGATTAGGTTTGATCCAGCGAACAACAGTTGGGTTCAACAGTCCGATACGCTAACCGTTATACCACCGAAACCACCTTACAATTTAGTTCTGTAGTAGCGACGAGCAGCTTGTATGGAGACCAATGTATTGTGGCTTATGATAAATGCATGATGAGATGATGTTGGCCCAGTTTGTTTGGGAATGATATGTCTTCGTAAAGTGACATCTATTACATCGATAGTAAAAGTCTGGCGGTTTTATAGACTCAATCGTAAAGAATTTTATAAGAGATAATTCCAGATCCAAAAATTGCGGGGAATAATTTACCTTTCTCTGTAAAGTTTTTTTATTCTTAAAGTTGATCAAAGTGTTTTTATCACACTTTTCCTATGCTAAGATGTATTCCTCATAAATCTACATTTGAATCGGTCTGTCTGTCCGCTGCGTGTCTTTATTCCTACTTAATTAATGTCGCATTGAAGTAACCACAAAGTAAACAAAAAAAATGCTACTTATATGCAACCATATTAAAAGTAACAATATTAAAATTATTATTGTGTGTTTATATGAATATTTATTGTATAATTATTTAAATTATTGAAACTCAATTCTGTAATATGTACTTTCACTTCAGCGTACACTTCTACGCTGGAAGACGTCGCAGCACTCTTAGCTGCTGTGTTCTTAATTACACGTTTGCCGTGCAATATCTCGAAAACTCGTATTTTATTTTGTAAAGAATTCAAAATATTTTGATGAAGATTGATATTTGAATAGTCGACCTAACATAGTCGACTTACCATAACTTGACTTGTATAATTAAAATAGTTACTAACCAAATAACCAAAAGGTATCAATATGATCATTGTTACACAGTGCATATAGCATGTGCGGTGTCGTGGTTTTTGCTTTCTCGCACTTACTAACGTAAGAAGAGAAAGTATTGTAATCGTGCGACGGAAAACTGCGAATATTCGACATAAAACTCTTATTGCCGGGCCCTGGTAACAAAAAATTCAGATGCTAAGTGTAGAAAAAAGTTCCTCTCCCACGTGATGTAGCCAGAATTCATGTTTTGTACGTCCTCCATATCGAAAAATCGATTGACAGCAAAACGTCTGTCAGTCCGTCGGTCTCTTCGTCGCTCTGTCTGGGCACAATGCTAGCGTAGAAACCGTTCAGCCGGTTTTCTCGCCAGTTGATATTCCCGATGATCGTTCTGGCGGATGCTGGAATTTGAAACCGATATTTAAATTTTGGGTGATACTCTACATGAAGCCCCTCGGATATTTTCAAAATTTTCAAAAAAAGGCACCAAATTTTTTGATTACAGTTTGTTGTTGAATAGTGGGAAGGACGTTTAAGAGAATAGTAAGGGTCTCATTTTCGTTAAAATCCCTAATTTTTCGAAAATTACAACAAAAAATCATACACATTGAAGATAGAGACTTTTGCTTCACAAAGCCTGTTACATAAAATTAGCTCTTTAAAAAAGGCCATGTACAATTTTGAAAAAAAGTAGTTTTAGCTTAATTTGTGTTTGAAATTAATGAAATGTTTACAAGTTTCACACTAACTACGATCCACGAGAAAAATTGAATCAATATTATGAAAAATGATTAATTTAATTTGAATTATAATTTACTATTGATCATGCCAATATTAATTCTATTTTTCCTTTCTCACTATTTTACTTTTTACTCAATGTATTTACATATTTATTTTGAAGCAATCCGCAAAGCTTTATAGAAATTTCGCAACAATGCCACATTGATATGTTAGAAACTAATGGTTGTCGAACGTCGAGATGGTGGCGTGTTAAGATACAGCTGTTTTATTTAGTGGAGTTGGTGGTGGTGTAACTCCTAGGCCGAGAGACAGTACTGTCCTTTGGGATGAATTTCGCAACAGTTTTTTATAATTTACTCCTCAGAATGCTCGGTGAGGTATGTTATATACCATTTAATATCATCTCATTCCTACAAAAAATTTACTGCGTAATTTTGTAATCAGTAATCAGTAAAAAAAATACTGAATAAAAGAAAAATGTACATTAACCGTAAAATATTTTCAAAACTTTAAAGTAAACTATAGCCGCGAATGTTTCTCCAAAGGGGCCTGCATTAATTTAAACTTCTTTTATTAAAAAAATTAGGTCCGTAAGGGCAAACTTTTTCTCATCATCTTGAAGAACAGAGATTTTCTTTCATTTAAAATATTTTTTGGGGGTACTTCGCCGTGATCTATCTAACGAACAAACTATCTTAGTTTCATTTTCCTGGGCTTCGTTTGAGGTGGTGTCAATATATAAAAAGGCAGTAATAAATTAACTTAACACTAGAACGACAGGTGCCGTCATTTTGACGGTTACAACATATTCAAATAATGTTATCTTTATTAAAATGAACTGTAGATGATTGTGATTACTTGACGTTAAATGAATTTATGAAGTAAAGAATATGTGAAAATTTTGAAAATATTCATCCACTTGAAATTGTAATATTGATCGATTTATCTTAAACGCCCGATAGCCGTTAAATTGACTGCTTCCCAATATCTGCTAAACTCAGGGTTACGAGATGTGTTGCGAGCTTTTCCCCGCCATTACTAAGGAGTTTCCCCAAGTAACCTCTCCAATGAAACAAAATTCCCCAAATATAAAATGAAAAAATATTCACCAAATTATGGACTAATGACATGAGCTGTCCTTGACGATTCCATTGGGTGTCCCCTTGAATTCAAATTAACAAATCATCGTTCTCTAAACTGCTCGAAGCCGTATACTGTCTTCGTTTTTCTCATGTTGTTCTTTCTCGATGACTGTCGTTTATTTATCTCTTTTGATACATAAAAATGAGAAAGAATAACGTCTTATATTTCTTTATTATTCATAATAATTAAGAGAATAATATTGCTATCACCACTCCGGATGAAAATAATTTCTCCTACAAATCCCCAAACATTTCCCCGTGCATTTGTGATCCCCCATTCTTTCCAAATGTATTCATCGTATCCAAAGTGTGGATATTAGAAGTCGATGATAAAATGAAACGCTATGGGAACTGTTTTCTTACGTCGAAAGGAAACTCACAAGTCCAGAACTTTCGTAATTATTGTGAGGTCAATTGCAAAATATTCTAATTACTATATTGATATTATTAGCCAAGTGGATGCACACAGTTTTGACAACGACGTGCTGGCAACAATGCGTTGCTCGCTTCTTGGTTGAATTGAATGATTTCAAGTAATAGCTGAGGTGTTAGCAGCGCCGAAAATGCAATCTTTCAATGTTACGTAACTGTTTCCAATACCGCGAGAAAGTATGTGCTGTTGTAGCACCACTAGTTATTTTCAGTCTTCTTTGGCAATGTTAGTAAAAGAAAAGTCGTTTCAGGGGCATAATTCGATAACATATCTTCGATGTAAAATGAAGTAGAATGACGTAGCCAGGCAAATGGTGAAGCGTAGATGAGGCAAATGGTGTGCAAAGGTGGCGGTGTTATGTTGAAGGACGCGATGGCCGTGAAATACTTGAAGCATCACGCCAGAATGCGTGAGAGGAAAAAGTTGGTAGGATATGTAATGTACAGGTAGGAGTGAGAGCAAGATGTGGATAAGTAGAAGAGATGTAATTTGAAGTAAATGGTGAGTCTTAGAAGTATGCAAAATTGTGATATAGGCTAGTGTGAGACGATTTAAAAATTAATTGTGCTTAGTTAATAAGAAAAAATCCTTTATGTTATTACCTTGTCAAAAGCATAGTAAAAGTCTAAACGTGGCAGTTTAAATATTTTTTCCCTTGGACCTAAACTCAAGAAAGTTCCTTGCAAGTAGAAGAGAAATCCGAAAAATCCACACTGAAAGTAGGATGGCATACTTAGAGGGGTTATGATGCAATCTGTCCGCATGAAAGACATCGAATTGCTGCCACATTAGCAGTTTAAATGTCATGAGATGACGGATATTAAAGTGATTGACATTTAATTATTTACATGAAAAGACCGTTCTTTTCTCGAAAGAACATCCTGCAAAGGTGATAATATATATGTCGGAAGTGCTTCTTCAGTATCAGAATAAACTGGTTTTTTGCTACCAGTAGTCCACTATTGGGATAAGTAAGACTAAAAAATGATATAAGAAGTGTGCTTTTAATCAAGAATAGAAAATGTAAGTACATTTCAAGTGCCTTAAGTGACATTTGTGAAAATTAGTCAAAAAACTTAATTCAATTTTATAAGTTCCATTTTTACTAATTCTTTAATATATACCAAAGGCAATAGTTATACGAGTGGTAAAAGTGACCTTTTATTTTGCGAGTAGGAAAGGTTGCGACATGAGGTCGTCAGGACGAGTGGCGGAATCGTACGAGGAAAATAAAAGCACTTTTACCACGTGTGTGCGTTCCGAATTACTTCCGTTATAGGCATCAGTAAATATTGATGTGATATATAAATGTTGATCACACTTTTCTCCAAAACAATGTTCCAGAACTTATCCTAGAGCCGCAGTCTGAGGTGTACGGTCGCGCGCCAGCTGAATCGGGCTTGGTGCTGATTTCCAAAATCAGGGGCAACCAGAATTTAGTGTCGCCCGACGGAAAGCCAGAAGGCGCTAGTCGTAGCGTCATGCAGGCACACATTGCCACGTGCCACCGGATATTGTTTATTTTTAAATCTTGCGAACTCCAACATGGCAAGAAATACTCCGACGATATGCACCTATACTCCGTCATTTGGACCCCTGGTGAGTTACTAGACAATCACAATGCAGTAATACGAAATTTCTTTTCCAATTATATCTGTAAACAAGAAAATAAAATTATTCATTAACAATTTTATTTTGATTGAGTGTAAACAACACATTTTACGTTACCTACAATTTTCGTCACTACTTATTAGAATATGTTTAATTACCAGCAAGGAACTATAATTGAATGAACATTAAATAATTAGTACTGTGATAGTAGAATGTTTTCCCTGTATTCAAAATTCAAGTAGCTTAGTGTAGGGATCACAGAATATTGAAAACGTGCACAGTATTCACTTCTTCCCATAGCACGTCATACAGTTTTTAACGTAATTAAATAAATGAATCAGCGTGATTCATTTTTAGCAAGTTAATTTGCGTTTTTAGAATCAATGTTAAAAATGTAAACGACAGATTATTTTACGGTGTAAAACGATACTTTTTCAGTAATATATGTAATCGAATGTTGTTATGGAATTCACAAAGTTATATTCACAATATTAGACAACTTACTCTCCGAAGCTCAACAATGAAGTGATTCAATGGACGGGTCACGTAGAAATTTACAACGAAACAGAAATAATTTTTCTAATAAAGTAGAAGCTAGAGAAAGCTTACTACTTAAAATAAAAAAAATCTTCACTAGAATACTCACGACGTATTCAATGACGTCTATCCTAAAAGGGAAAGTCACGTGGTTTATTTATTTACGTCAAAAAAAACAGTTAAAAACTGCGTATGACGGGCTATGGGGAAAAGTGAATTGTGTGCACATTTTCAAAATTCTGTGATCCCTACACTAAATCATATACTACTTAAGTTTTGAATTTTGAAAGGGAGAAAAAAAACTCCCATGTAATAAAATCGATTTTCAAGGATAAATAAGCAATAAATTTTGAATTTTGAAAGGGAGAAAAAAAACAAAAAAACTCCCATGTAATAAAATCGATTTTAAGGATAAATAAGCAATAAATTTTGAATTTTGAAAGGGAGAAAAAAAACAAAAAAACTCCCATGTAATAAAATCTATTTTCAAGGATAAATAAGCAATAAATTTTGGCTCTTATTACTTCCTGCCGCGACAACGTGGAAACGATAATTTGAATAATTGTATGGTTGATTACGTTTCACATGTAACATAGATTTGCTTCATTCATCTTTCATATAAGAAGAATCACTTCTAAGGTTTACATTGCGGTTGGAATAACGTTGATACGATTATTGAAATCATCACTTAATCAGTTGGAGGAAATACATTCTTACTATGATTCGAAAAAGGTGCAGTATTATGTACATGAAGAATATAATACATGTAGAAGTACTCAAAGGCATAGTATTATAATTAAAACGAAATTATATACTATCAATGCTATTCAAACAACTATTCATAATTATATATAATATTATAATATTTGTAATTATAATAAGACTACTCCAGATGCCTTTCAACTTCAATATTCACTAGTACCCGTCATCTGTGATTGAAAAGATCATTACTGAGACTTAGTGATATAGAGGTCCAAATCTGTGGGGTCAGGGTATGGAAAGAATTGAAATATTATTTGACAATTCATTTGTCAAGTGGTCCGTATTTTGATATACCTATTATTTTCATAAAATTGTTATACACTCATATATATATATATATATATATATATATATATATATATACACAATTGTTATACATTCATGTATACAATTAAACTCATATATGTACGAAATGTATTCTGTAAGTGTTTATTATTTTATTGTAGAGTATCTAAAGATAAAGCTGGATGATTGCGAACATGAAGTAAAACCCCCACATGGTAGTTTTCTGAAGCATGGATATTTCAAAGACAATTGTGAAAATAGTCCATGGGAGAAGGGTACGCATTTAGTACCTTTTGATCAAGAGGTAAGTTTTTGGGCAAAGCTATAAGTATATCAGATCAATCATCGTATACTAGTATCGTAATATTGAGGATTTTCTCTGTCATTCAGTTTTATGTCACTCTCAAACTCATTCCGGGAGGATTTGGTTTGCACCACGACGTAGATTTATCTAACGGTCAACCAAAGACAGCTATATACGCTGAAAGTGATCCTAGGGTACGTATATCACTCCGATGTTTAATTATATTACACATAATGTTTACTGATTATTATAGTGAGTAGTCTCTTTACACTCTTTATATTCTATTTCAGGCCCCTTTGAGCTTTTGGAGGACCAGGGGGATATGGCACCCGACGTGGACATCAGACCTAGAAGTGGATTATGTGAAAGTATGGGCTTTATGATATGTATTTATGTGCCTATTGTACGTACGATAATTTTACAACTTCAATAAATGATAGTCACACTTATTACCTACAATTAAATTCATTAAAGCGATAAAAATAATTTAATTTTTTAATTGAATTGCAATGAGTTCAAATTTTTGGCTCTCGTGAAAAATATTTTCCAGGCCACCTTTTAAACCATCACCGAAATTTCCAAAAACCTATCCATGTACCAGTTGTAATGCAAAAGATGTACTTTCTGGGATGTACAATGACGAAATTTACCAATTGCATTCAAAGAAAAATAAATGATTTATAGTGTGCGCTATCGATCGAAATTGGCTTGTGATAAATGGATAGAAATAAGGGAAACTAAAAACTTCACTCTAACTTCCACTGATTTTATTTTGTATCTACATCGTCTTGAAATCCATTTGATTTATATTTTTATGTTGGCTTATACTGTATTGTAAAACTGTCACATTTGAACACACTCCAGAATTCTTAAAAATTCAGATGAGTAGTTTTTTATGTGGACAAGTAACCGGATGAATCAAGGCAGACTTCTGAAAACAATTAGGAAAGATACGCTTAATTAGAGAAAAACAGTTTTGGTATTTTTCAAAAAATTATTTTGGTATTTTTTAATTTTTTAAATTATTTATTTAAAAATATATTTTGGTATTTTTGTCCTTTTTGCGATAAATCCGAAAGTGTTTATAATATAATGGCTGAGTTGGAGATTTAGAGATAACAGTGAATATCAGAGGTTATTGTACTTTTGCATGTTTGGAATATAAAAAAAGTGTATATCCTCAATTAATTTTATTTTTACGAAGTAGGTCAGCCCGGGAAATTTGTATCTTCATTACGTACAGTACGAAAACTGAAAAATTACAACTCGTCTAAGAAAATATCGAAAGTGTTTGTCATTTCTTCATTTGCTACGTTTTTGATTTTATAATGACTTTTGTGAGAAGTGGTTTTCTGAGTTGCAATCATTCTATGAAATGTTTAATTAATGAGTACCAATACGACTCATCAAAACTTTTTTCATCCATGTTGGAAACACAGCAGAAATATACTTCAGATATGATTCGAAGAACTTATTTCACGTGCTCATGGTTCAGGTCAAGCAGTAAGTTTTTTTCTTTTCAATTGTTCATTTACTCTACTGAGAAAATACAACAGTATTGTTGACACTAAAAATCTTTGTGTCTAGTCTCGTTATCTATCTAAATTTCACAACACAATGTTGCAAACAAAATGATCTCTCCATGTCAACTATTGTTACTGCAGCCTATTTTATTAGTGCTATAAGGTTTCGATCAATTTTAGATTTATCATTGTTATCATCACCTTTTGTAGCATTATCCCCACGTATTTTTCACTGCAGTAGCTTCGGTTTCCCACAAAAAAATCCGCTTGTTGGCACATTCGGTTTGGAACGCCTGGTAGAGTGCAGATTTCCTTAATAACGTTGCCTACGAAGAATTTGAAAATACTGTGTTTAGAGAAGATGCTTATTACAAATTCTTCAGGTTGTTTTACTTTTCTGTGATACTATTTACAGTAATGCTTAAATTTCACTGACATGTACTAATCCACGAAATGTACAAAGACTTTTGTAGTACGTTGATTATGTGCTATTTTCTCAGTAATTTTGAATAACATTGGAATATACGCTATTATACCTGTGGTATATTATTTCCATTAAGTGCTCAAAATATTTTTTTTTCAAATAATGACCAATATGCAATCTTTTGTAAAACAAATAATTAAACTTCTTCAGCCTCCTTTGTACAGTACAAGAATTGTGTATACTGGTGGACCACTCCCCTAGAATATCTATTAAACCGTTGCAGATACTGATACGATTTTCACTGAAATGCGGGCATGCGACTAACACAAAAAATATTTAACTAAAAAATCCAAGGTTACTATATAAAAAGTAAATTGCGTCGGTATCTTACACTATCGTATGTATCATAGCGTTGGCTTGCTCAATGAAAGTCACATCTCAGTAACTGCAAAGGTTTAGGCGATATTTGAAGTGAGCATCTTAAGTGAGCAACCTGAGTATTTTTTTAGTTACCCCATTGAAATCCCACAACCAAGAAACAAATAAATGTTAAATTACGGGAAAAGTACAATCCAAATAAGACGAGCATGCGACGAATTTTTCACATAAGTGTTATTTCTCACTATAATTTTCCTTCACGGCGTGTGTGCAACGCTGTGCTGGTGCAAGGTGGGCTCTTGCACTTTGTATCCGACATCAACTAATGAGCTTCAGACACCACTTTGCGTCACTATATTAGCGAGAATTTTAAATGCAGCCAGATACCAAAATTATCACCTCATTGCAAGACATTGAAACAAATTTATGAAGCATTTCTTTTAAATATTGTATCATGTACACCTTCATCGTGCTATTTTCGGTTGGTTACCGCTGAAAATTGTCACTTTGTACCACTTTAAAAATGTTTCTCAACACTTGTGCTGTCCGCGCAACATGGCGGTCAGCGTTTAGTCTGGATTTTCAAACGAAGTGTCCGTGCTGTGGTCACGTGGTTTGTGACGCAAATTGGTGATGCAAAACCAGCTACAATTGGTGCACCGGAGAAACCATCCCATGTATTTCTACCATGGCTGATGCTACTCTGCTGCCCACGGTCGTTGCTTCCCGGTGTGACCGGGAGCGGTAGCTCAGTGCATCAATTGATGTCACTGCAGCGCCTCTGACCGGGAGGTCCTAGGTTCCCACTCCCCACGGCGGCAGGATTTTCGACTCTAGCTTTCCAGCTAGGTCTAATTCAGTCGCTGTCTGGAGGAGAATTGAAGCGGCCGGCTGCTCTGATCAGTAGTTTTCAGTGGTTTCTCCGATCAACACTAGGCGAATGCCGGAGCAGTACCCTATCAAACGGGACTCGAACCGCGCGCGATATTTCCTTCCTCTTCCTTGTCCTATCCTCTCCCCTTACACACACACACACACACACACACACACACACTTACACTAATATGCACTAAACTACCACATACTCCGGCAGACAGGTCGGGAGCTTAGAGCTTGTCCCGGCTAGGGCGGTGCCCCGCTGGTGGGAAAGACCTGGTTAGGGGGAACCCCACTTGCCGACGGTAGGTCGGCGCCGGACCTCGCCATCCAGCGGGAGAAGATCATCGCCATCTCCCGAGAAAAAACCCACTACACTAACGGGACTAATGACAAAAGCAGTTGACGCGCCCGGAAACACGAGAAAATCAATCAACTCCCGGTGTGTTCGCTCGCTACGTCCCGGTGTTCGCGCGTCCATTTCAAACGAACGGACGAACGAAAGAACGCACCACCTACAGTACGTATTACTGGCTGAGAAGGCTCATGGGTACCGTTGCCACAGCAGCATTTCTGACCGGGAGGTGCGAGTATGAGAGTTTAGACGTTGGCGAATTTTCAACACCGGCAGTTTAATTAGGTCGAATTCAACTACTGCCCTAAGATTTCTCGCAGCCTGCTGCTCTTATCGATAGTGTTCTAACCCCCGCCCAATGCCGAAGCAGTACCCTGACAATTGGGGCAGAGGCAGCGAGTGATGTTCCTTCGTTCCCTTACACATGTAGGCACACACCACACCCACTGGCACTACACTACCACGTATTACGGAAGACCAGTCGGGAGTTCAGAGCTTGTCCCGGATGAAGCGGGCTCCCGTTGAGGAGGTCCGGTGTCCGGTTGGAGGGGGCCCCGCAAAACGAGTTGCAGTTTGGCGCCGGTTCATACATTCCAGCGGGGGAAGATCACCGTCGTCTCCTCGTAACTTGCACTACTCTCACGGGACTAATGACACGAATAGTTGTTGACCGGGAGAGGTGGCTCAGTGCATCAACTGATGTCACTGCAGTGCCTCGGATCGGGAGGCCCTAGGTTCGAGTCCCGACAGTTGCGCGCGATCTTTCCTTTCTATTCCTTGTCCTATCCTCACCCCTTATACACACGCACACACACACATGCATACACTTACACTAGCATGCACTACACAATGTGGGAGCTAAGAGCTTGTCCCGACTGGATCCCGCTGGTGGGAGATACTTGGTGAGGGAAACCCCGCTAACCCACTATTAGTCGGGGCCGGATCTCGCCATCCAGCGAGGGAGGATCACCGCCACCGCTCGATAAAAAAATACACTACACTTACGGGACAAATAAACTCAGTAGTTGACGTGCCGGGAATCACTAATAACCAACCAACTGAAGTAGTTGTCGCACCAGAAAACTGCCTGGAAGTACTCATTCTATCGTAAGAATATCGGTGTTGTTTCGGACGGATGAGAGCCATGTTCAGATGTTCTATTTACCTGGGAACAGTTACTTTACATGAGATGCGATGCCAAGATCACAATATAATTTTACTGCATTGAAAGTATTCATCACTCTGAACCCGTAGGTTCAGTGTATCGAACGGTTAGTGTTACTTGTAAGAAATAAATCATATAATTGTGATGAACATGCTGAAAATCTCAGATCATAAAGTTTCATATGCTAACGTTCATTCAAGAATCCATTCAATGAAGAGAAATCTTAATTGGAATAAAAGAAGAAATACCATAAGTAAGTGTTCTGTGAAGGTAAGTACCATATTCGCTTCCCTTCCGCTTTGGCGAATGAGGTTTAAGTCTCTGCCTGTTCCGGAGCAGTTCACATGAGTGATTTGCCGTTCTGTTTTACTGGATGGATGACGGTCAAGAGTGATCATGAACGGATAACGGTTCGGGGTGAATGATAAGAGATGAATGGTTATGTCTGTTTTGATGATTGAGCTGGTCCAGGCAGTGATGTGGCATGCTAACTGCGCCACAGTCACGTAGTGAAATTACTATGACTTATGACGGGTTCAACAAGCATCTTTGAGCTCCGCGTTCGTATACCCAGCACCAAGCCCGGAGCTAAGCGAGAAACAAGTCAAATATCGATGTACTAAAAATCTTACATGATCATTAGATGGTCTTGAAAGGGCCCATATTTGGGTTTTGATAAAAAAGCGAAGTACTATTTTCCTCTTTGTTGTCTTTAATAAGAAACAACTCATATAAAATTAGAGGAATCAAAACATTCTAACCAATATCAGATATGTTCAATTATGCTTAAAGAATAGGAACACTTGGTTTGAATAGGAATTCGGTGTGTTTTAGAGTGCATATAGTAGATACTGAAGTTTTTTGAATCATTTATTACTTTATAAGTATTTTGAATAAGGCTCGATAACGAAATTAAATATAGTTCCCATGCACAGCAAAATAATAAGATGAAGATAAATATTTTAGAAGAAAGATATTGTTCTACTTTACTTCACGTAAGTGCGTATGCAATATCTTTTCTGCTTTGGAATAATTAATCAATTAACAACATTTTAGACTGTTTATTCTCGCATCTTGTTTACAATTCCCTCTTCCCTATCTTATGAAAGGAACAAACTCTTATTTGCAGTGTTATGATGATAAGATCAGTATTTACTTGCCCCTTTTCTCATTTGATTCTACACAATTTTTGTGCTTAGAAGATTTTCAAAACGTGACATTTGACCTTTCCAATCTAACAGCAAGGTATTATGAAATTAATTTAGAGAGGTGTTCAAAGGGTTTCGCATAAATTTTAGATTGCTACTGACAGCGAGGAGTATGAATATGGAGCCATGTCGAAATTATTGCGCAAACGTAGTATTTTGTGTTTCTAGAAAAATATTTTCTGATAAATGATTTAATTAAATTTCTGGCGACTGGATTTGGGGTTTTCATTTGTCAGTTATCGATCACAGTCACAGTCAAATTATCGGAACAGAGGATCTATTTAAAATAAAGGTTGTCTGAAGGGGGAGGCCTGCAGCTTAAAACAAGAGGGAGGACTGATATCTTAGCCTTTCTGGTTTCCCTTTTCCATTAAATTTTATTTACATGTGATATTTTCTAGTAAATGCATAAAATACACTACAACAAAAAAAATATAAATTTAATGAGCCGTTATAATTAATTGTATGTTGAACCACTTAGAGGGTTGCCAATTTGAAAAACTTCTTTCTGAAATGTCAATGTGAATCAATTCCCCAAAATATCAGCTTAAAATAACGGGAAATAAGTAATTGATGATTAGGGATGGGTTGTAATGCCCTAAAAGATCTTCAAATATGCCTTTTAAAAATATGTATTTATGACCTAAAAGTACTGAAATATGAACTTTAATATGCAATTAAAATTAAAAATGTTTCATTTCCTCTATCAACCTTTCTTGGCAAAACTCAAGCATGTTTTAAATGAAAAGATATATTTCTCTGCAAACATGATACCTACTACCTTACTTCGCAGGAGAAATAATTGAAGTAAATATTTAACTTAGTGAAGTAGATTGTAAGTCTTGTATTTCTTCTGCCTGATTTAAAAAATATGTTATTAAGAAATATCCTACATTAGCACAAGTACTTTATCATTTAAAGAAAAAAGGACAACAACAACAAAAAAACGCAAAATGTGACAAGCTCTTTCGAATCAAAGAACGCTCACAATAAATAGATTCTATGAAGAGAATGAAACGTTTTAGAGATAGGTCTCTATATTTTTACGAAATATGCAAAATATGCTCCTATAATTACACGATTATGCATCAACAAGAAAAATCGGTCAAATATGCACAAATTTGCATTACCATATTTATATACATACCATCCTAATCTAGCCAAATGTCAAGATATTTGACTTAGCTATGCACTGAAGAAACGGACAAAAATATGCAAAATCATAGAAATCCACTCCCTATTGATAATATTTACGTAAATATTTTTATTATGTAGTTCTACAGAACCTCTTTCAAAATTTTCAGGAGGGGGTATGCCCCACTCTCTACGCACACGTCTATACTTTGTAGCATCAGGGCCTATTGTACGATTTAATTAGAGTGACTTTGACGTCCGTCGAACTGAGTGTGTTTATCCAATCTGATATCGACCTAGGTGGCTCAGGGCATCAATTGATATCACTGAAGTGTCTCAGGTCGGAAGGTCCTAGGGTTCCAGTGTCGACGGTGACAGGAATTTCGACAGTAGATACGTCGTATTAAGGCACTTTCTGGAGGAGAATTCTAGTGTTCGGCTGTTCAAATCGGTAATTTCCGTGTCTTATCCGATCAACATCAGGCAAATGCCGGAGCAGAACCATAACGAATGGACCACGGAAAGCGCGCGATCTTTCCTTCCTCTTCCTTGTCCCATCCTCACCCCTTACTTTCACATACTTACTCTAACAAGCACTTCACTACCACACATGTCGAGAGACCTGTCGAGGGCTTTGAGGTTGTCCCAGCTGAGGCGGTGTCCCGCAGGTGATTGGCGAAAAAACCGACTGTGCTGACAGCAATGATACCACCCTGAGACTTCTGCTGGAAATCCGAGAGCGGGCAGAGGGGTTCGCGGAGTCACCAAAGGGCAACGTGAGACGGTATCATCTCTGTGGACTTCAACGAAACAAGAGCACTCAACAGTACTGCCTACATTGTGACCAGTTAGTGTGCGCATTAAGAAAATATGTGTACGATGTTCATCGGTTGTTGACACTGAATCACGTTGAGAAATCAAGGTCGAAATGCCGGCTCGGTGGCCAAGATCGCTGACGCAGTAGTGTCGTAGTGATCTCGAATCGAAGGGTCGCGGGTTTGAGTCCCGCCTCGGGCATGGTTGTATTTGTGTTCGTCCTTTCACCCCATATCATCACCGTTTCGTTTCATCTTCATATTGACCACAACGTTAACTCTAATAGTGGTCGCTAATGACCTAGATGTTGATGCGACCTTTAAATAAAAAAACGAAATGTCTAAATAATTCTGTGAAACTGCGTTTTTTAAAAATCGCAATGAAAAATATATTAAGTGCACAAAACATTTAGAACACAGATTTTGTACAAACAAAAATCTACTCGCATATGTTAGAGAATGTTTATTTAAGGGCATAATACGTATAATTTTGTGTAGAATTTCATAGAATTTGCAATTTATCAACGTTCTAATAAAGTTAATAGTATTTCGTAACTAATCAGTTTTAGATACCATTACTCGTCTATACTTGAAATACAAGATTTTTCGTAAAATACAATTAATAAGAATTTATGAAAATTGGATTACAATTGTAATCCACGCGACCACTCGCGTTCCATGTTGAGCGCGACCACTGAAGGGTTCAATCGCTGACGCTGACCGCTGAAGGTTTCCATTCAGGGCCGCGTCCGGGATGCCGATGGAGCGGCGGAAGCCTCTCGGATTAAATGGGAGTGCGAACTGCGGGTCATCGCAGCGGGCTGGCGCGCCCGCCCGCCGCCAAGGAAAACCTGCTTCCTCGCGAGCGAGCCAGCGAGCGGCGGGCGGCAACGTCGCGCTGCCCCGCGGGCCGCCTCTCGCGAGCGGCGAGGTCAGTGCGAGCGCCGCCGACCAGCGAGCAACATGTGCGGCTCGCAATGCGTGGCGGTCGCGGCCTTCCTCATCGCGTGCTGGTGCAACGTCGTCTCTGCTCATGGCAATAAATCGCCGGTCACCGTCATCGTGCAAGCCTTGTATCCATCGGGGCTGCGTATCGCTGTCACAGGTTGGTTGGTTGGTTGTTCGTGATTCCGGGTGCGTCAACTGATGAGGTCGTTAGTCCCGTACGTGTAGTGCATGTTTTTCTTCGTGAGGTGGCGGTGATCTTCCCTCGCTGAATGGCGAGATCCAGCGCCGACCTACCGTCGAATAGCGCTTTTCCCCAACCAGGTATTTCCCACCAGCCGGGCTCCGCCCCAGCCGCGACAAGCTCCAAGATCCCGACCGGTCTCCCGGAATATGTGGTAGTGTAGTGTAAGTTAGTGTGAGTGTGTAAGGGGTGAGAATAGGTCAAGGAAGAGGAAGGAGAGATCGCGCGCGGTCTGTGGCCCGTTTACTAGGGTACTGCTCCAGATTTCACCTGGTGTTGATCGGAGAAACCACGGAAAACTACCGATCAGAGCAGTCGGCCAGTAGAATTCTCCTCTGGACAGGTTTGCTGAAATGGTCGTCGCATAAAAGTGGCTCCACACATTCGGCATTCGCCGAGTAGCCAGCTACTGCTCGCCCAAACCCGAGCAGCGGTTGTACTCGGCGAATGTTTGCCTCCTGTCATGTGTGCGAACGACCGACACGCAGTGGATAGGGCAAGCACCGAATGTTCGTTACTCGGCAAATAGCCGCAACCCATCCACACTACTCGGGATTCGGCGAGAAGACGCTCGCTATTCCCCGAATACCGAATGTGTGGAGTCGCCTTAAGATGAAACCCCGTGTGCGCAATCAGTTTGTTCATGTTAATAATGCGGAGTTGTTGTGCTCTTTGAGTACTAAACCCTTCTAAATGTCACGTATATTTTTCTTCTAGACACTTTGAAAATTTTCTTCGAGGGCTTTTCTTCCGACCTCAACGATTCATTACGTCAGCTAACGTAATTTAAATATACATTTGATTTGATTGTCAGATAACAATGTAAATCATCTTAGGGTATTTGTAACGTAAAATCAAATATTATCCCACACAGATAACAAAATACCCTGTTTTTATTGAATTTTCGTAGTAAACTAAGTTAGTAGTAACATGTATCACAACTCGTCCATCATAGGCGAGGTATTCTCAGTGTAGAATAATTATATTTCGCGTTTTGAAAATGCTTCATATATTATATTCAATCTATTACTGACCTCTAAATCTCTAATTTATATACTACTATTTAAAAAAAGCTGCACTTGAAAGTCACTAGCTGGAAGGAGACGGGGACATTGTTATCCAATCGGGAGCTCCAATACTAAAAATTTAAATCCTAACGAAGCTCTCGATTGGATTCCAGTGTACCCCTCTCCTACTAGCTCGTGACCTTGAGGGGTAGCTATGTTTAAATCGAAGCATACAACTAAGTCATTCATTGTGAATGTATTTTCAAGTCTTTTTAACGAAGACGCTATATCTAGCGTGCCTTGCATTGGTATTGGTAATCCCGAAGCACGAAGAGAGATTTCCCGTGACCAACGCTATACCGCGACTCCACAATGCTTCTCGACAGCTGTTTACGTTCATTCAGGGCACACCATGCATGTCGCATGCATATGGAAGTTTGATATGAGCACCATCACCGTTATCCCCTCAATTTATATTAAAATATTATTTATTTGTGAATAAAAGGTTTGTCTCTTATTCTTTATTAAACCGAACGTGAAGGCATCAGCTCACTTCCTCGAGAACATGGCGAACAACATGGAAAGGCATACTTATAACCTCAAAATTTTTAGGTGCATTTATATTTTGATTTTTTAATGTGGCGCTTGACGTAAATCAATCCAATCTGGAGCTTAAACGTCACTACAGTGACGTCACGTCACAGTGACTGTGATATCATTGAAACATTCACCATATATTTGTGGAATCAATCAATAAATAAGTTCACCATTGGAGCGGATGTATGGATCCAAGGTGTGCGAATTACATTCCTTCATTACACATGGATAGTTTTATCATCTGTGAGAAAAATGGTAAATTATGTCCATATTATAATTTATCACCCTGCCCATTAGCAACTGCCCCTACACAGTCAGGCAACATGCTAAATGAAGTGAAAATTTATGATACATATTCTCTACAGATACACGAGGAATTGATGTCGTCGTCATCAACGCCAACATTAATACTCCTATTGCTGGAAGTGAAACAGGGACGATAACTGGGAGTGTTGTGGAGGCTGAAAATGGTTTATGGATGTTGGAAGCAAAGGATGTGACCTTGAAAACGGGCGATGTCGTGTTCTACTCGGTGTACGTGGCTTGTGGACAGCAAGGCGACCGAAATATGGGACAACAACCGATATTTAGTAAGGTGTTTAGTTTTTGTTGTGATTCTCCTTGATTGATTCACTTTTACTTTAATTGTTTTAACAAAGCTCATGACATACAGATCTGGTGGAGCCAAGCTGCCGCCCCTCACCTACTACTGTCAATGGTCGAACCGTGTGTGGTGGACAACTTGTGCTGGAAGAAACTTTTAATACTCTGAATAAATCTCTGTGGAAACACGCCATACAGTTTTCGGATGAACCGGCAAGTTTATCTATTTAAAGCTAATACATACTTTTTCTTGAACTCATTAAAAGTTTTATAATAATAAAGTACTATTTTTCCAAAACGTGCCAGTTCATTTAGGGAAATGACTAGAAATTGATTTATCTAAAAGTATTTTAATTAATTACGTTAAATTGTTTACAATCCACGTCCCATTCCACAGGATAAAGATTTTTGCACCTACACCGACAGCGAAGAAAACAGCTTCGTGAAAGATGGTATTCTTCACCTCAAAGCAACAATTTTGGAGTCTAATGAACTATTGTTACCTACAACATTAAAAAGGTACAAGACGTTTTAATTTTCTGTGCGTATGAATGTTAAGTGACTGATTACTATAAATAGTGTAACTATCTGTTAGTATTGATAAATTAATGAATTTCGTCAATTTCCTCGCCCTGCTTTCTCCCGCTCTCTCTCCGCTGAAACCCACTGTCCTCCCTCCGCCTCATCCTCCTCCCTGTGCCCACCGTTTCCGCTGCGCTCACTCCCCCCTCACAGCTACGCCCCACCCCTCCCCGCTGCGCTCCACCCATCTCCGCTGCGCCCCACCCCTCCCTGCACCATCCCCCTCATCACTACGCACCAACTCTCCGTGCTGCGCCCCACCCCGCCCCGCTGCGCCCCACCCTCCCTGCACCATCCCCCTCATCACTACGCACCAACTCTCCTTGCTGCACTCAACACCTCCCCGCTGCGCCCCACCCCTCCCCGCACCATCGCCCCCATCACTACGCACCAACTCTCCGTGCTGCACTCAACACCTCCCCGCTGCGCCCCACCCTTCCACCGCTCGCCCCACCTCCGCTGCGCCCCACCCCTCCCCGCACCATCGCCCCCATCACTACGCACCAACTCTCCGTGCTGCACTCAACACCTCCCGCTGCGCCCACCCCTCCCTGCACCATCCCCCTCATCACTACGCACCAACTCTCGTGCTGCACTCAACACCTCCCCGCTGCGCCCCACCCCTTCCACCGCTGCGCCCCACCCTCCCCCGCACATCGCCCCCATCACTACGCACCAACTCTCCGTGCTGCACTCAACACCTCCCCGCTGCGCCCCACCCCTTCCACTGCTGCGCCACCCCTCCCACCATCGCCCCCATCACTACATACCAACTCCTCCGTGCTGCACTCAACACCTCCCCGCTGCGCCCCACCCCTTCCACCGCTGCGCCCCACCCCTCCCCGCACCATCGCCCCATCACTACGCACCAACTCTCCGTGCTGCACTCAACACCTCCCGCTGCGCCCCACCCCTTCCACCGCTGCGCCCACCCCTCCCGCTGCGCCCCACCCCTTCCACCGCTGCCCTCCCTCCCCACTCCCCTCATCGCTGCTTGCGGCGCCCCGAACCTCACCGCTGCGCCCTACCCTTCCCCGCTGCGCCACAACCTTCCTCGTTGCACCCACCCCACCCCGCACCATACGCTTCCCCGGACATCGTCCTCCACCCACCATCCCCACCGCTGCGCACCAGCTCTCCGTGCTGCCCTCCCCCCCTCCCCGCTGCACCCAACCCTCTCCAAAGCACCCTCACCCTACCTGCCATGTCCTAACCTTTCCCGCTGTGCCCCCCCCCCCGCCTCACAGTTGCGCTCCCTTCTGCACAGCGCTCAACTCTCTTGATCCAGTGACCTAACTCCTTAAATATTAATAACACAATTTCTTCTGATATTACATATTAAAAAACTCTAATTGCATTTCTTCTGTCTAGATGCACATGGAAACGCCCAGATTCGAAGTACTGTGAGCGCCATCCTCAAGGTTGGGACATTCTGCCGCCTACCCGATCAGCTCAGTTAACAACGAAAGGCACCTTTAGCTTCAGGTTCGGGCGAATCGATATCCGCGCCAAAACAGCGGCGGGAGACTGGCTGATGTCAAGTAAGACTTCCTTCCATGCACCTTCGGATCTTTGGGAACATAATTTGAAACAAAATGGTAAAATTATCGAAGGTATTCACGTGTATTTCAAATGGTCAACGTATCCACTATCAGTGGAGCGATAAGAAGATTTATTTCCAAATTTCTAAAACGATTAGTATTTATTAAGTCTATACCATTATGGAAAACAAAAAACAAAAAAAATATTGCTAGATGTTAATAATCATCATCACAACATATCTACCTTAGAAAAAAGCGATGTAAAAATATGTCAGTACACTAAAGTAACGGAATTGCTCAAAACATGTCGATAAACCTAGTATGTGCGTTAGCAGGGGCAGCCCTGCCTGACCTTGCGTGGAGGACTGTTTCAAAAAATCCGTTAAACACGTGTCGCAAAAAATCAAAATTACTCCAAAAATTCTTATCTAACATATGACAATATTTATATCCAGTGCTTGATTTATAACATTGTAGGTTCCGGAACGTGCCACAAATCAATTTATAGAAATAGTTGCATGTTTATAATTAAATAATTATTACCGAGGTACCGGAACGCCGTTCCGTCGCGTTCCGCCAGAAATCAAGCCCTGTGTATATCATTGGATTCGTCATCTTACTCTCGTCATGATAGATTACAAATCTGTATAGTTCCATTTGAAAAACAAAAACAAAACAAAGTTACACTGCCCGGTTTATACCTACTGTCATACAATATCATATATATTACTCTATTCCATATATGATGGTACTCCTCTCGCCCTTCCCGTCCCTGATATCTCACTCTTTCTCCATCCGCTCCTCGCCTCTTTCCCTCCGACCCCCTCAGGCACATTTCCCTCCTCACGGCCTCGCGAGTGTGCCTCACTTTCACTAGTCACGCTCCGTTCCGTCACGTCCTTCCCTGCCATGTTCGCGAACATCATCTTTGCTATCGGCAGCTGTAAGCATTAATTGGATATTGCATAATACCGAAAAACTTTCAGTCCCCCCTCATCGAATGGATTTTGAAAAAAAAAAACAACTTTGTTTTAGATAACATATATTCAAACTATTCAAAATTTCTTGATTCCAGCTTCAATACTTCCGGCTCAACGTTGATATATCAGTCAGATTCTTCTCTAAAGAAGTAACTAGACGATTAAGAAAAACACATTATTTGCAATACCACTTTTATCTTTCATGAACCAGTGTTATCATGTAAAAGGTTTAAAATTTCTGTGATTGTTTTGTCGTCAGCTTCAATTTTCAATTAAATACGAAATTATTAATAGTAAATTAGTATATTAATTATTAATAGTAAAACCACCCCTTCTCGTATTATTAATAGTAAAAGAGAAACCTCTCCAAAAGACACGTTTAAGTGTGCTTTAAGCTCGATGAGGATCGAGTAAGTTTCGAAAGCCTGATGACTTGAGCCTCGCCACGTAAAATAAGGCATCGGTCATTTAATTAATAAATAATTAATAATCGCTTAAAATTATTAGTTCATTCATTTGTTCATAGATTTTTATGCACATTTAATAAATTTTAACATAAGTTCAAAACTAAGCGAGATATAATTAATCTATATATATAAAAGAAAGTCGTGTTAGTTACACTATTTATAACTCAAGAACGGCTGTACCGATTTGGCTGAAAATTGGTGAGCAGTTAGCTTAGAGCCAGGAGACGGACATAGGATACTGTTTATCCCGTTCGACAGCGTTCCTGTGTGAGAACGCACGTACGCAGTGCAACAAGGATAGTACAGTTTCTCACAGTGAGTGCGACGCGAGAAAAAGATGGGACCGGCTGTTAAGGCGGAACAGAGTTCGCCGGGTCAGCTAGTCTATATATATAAAAGAAAGTCGTGTTAGTTAAACTATTTATAACTCAAGAACGGCTGTACCGATTTGGCTGAAAATTGGTGAGCAGTTAGCTTAGAGCCAGGAGACGGACATAGGATACTGTTTATCCCGTTCGACAGCATTTCTGTGTGAGAACGCACGTTTTTGCACGTTTTCACGTGATTTCGCATTTTAGCGGTCATTGTTGCCTGTTGTAACCCATTGTTGTAATGCCGCACTGATAACAGAAGGCGATAATGATAGCCGCCTTTCGTTCGCCGTTATATCTACATATAGTCGTGTTAGTTATACTATTTATAACTCAAGAACAGCTGTACCGATTTGGTGAGCAGGGAGCTTAGAGCCAGGAAACGGACATAGGATACTGTTTATCCCGTTCGACAGCGTTCCTGTGTGAGAACGCACGTTTTTGCACGTTACGCAGTGCAACAAGTATAGTACAGTTTCTCACAGTGAGTGCGACGCGAGAAAAAGATGGGACCGGCTGTTAAGGCGGAACAGAGTTCGCCGGGTCAGCTAGTATTATAATAGTTGAACACCAAAACGACAATTTCAATTAAAATCGTGTAATCAACGATGACATTATCGATATTCAGACACATTTTCTACATATCGTCGTGGTAACCGCAATATGTCCCATGTCAGAAAAAAATCACTTTTTTGGTTATTAAACCATTGTGATCAATCTAGAGAACTGCAGCAGTTGCGATAGGTCGTAAGACGACAGACTAATGAAAAACCACGTATAATGATTTAACATTTCTGAAAGCAACTGTCAAGACAGAGAGAGGTAGAGAACATTTTTCGCTCCTCCTGAGAATTTCGAATTTGACATACGATCTATTGCGGTTACCACGACGATATAACATCTATTTATTTGTATGATTCGTTAAAAATTCATTTCTAGTCACGGGAAGTAAATTGATTATCTCCGGCCCCGAAAACGTGTGACTCCAATTGCTTAGGTTTATCATTATTTAGAATGAGGCATTAGAGTCAGTTCCATACACGAGAATTAACGCAGACAGAGCTGCACTATTATAGCGTTTTCCATTCGCCGCACTGGTGCACACCGAGGGCGCACTCAGAGTAGCTTTCGTGTTCCATTCGACCGCTAGGGTGAATCAGTGCAAAGAAGCGCATATTCCATTCGCACAATCACGCAGAACCAGGGCGCACACGGGCCGCCCTCAACCGCACTGAGGAGTTCGTCAGTACAGTCCATTCCACCGGGCCATTTTGAGGTAAGGAACGGAAGTTATGCATGTTGATTTGGATTCGTGGTGAAATTGTAAAGGCAATTGAGGATCTTCCGGCACACGCTATTAAGTGACAATAAAAATAGTCGCCCTTACAAAATCATTCAAATATATGTGCCAAGAAATGTTTCTCGCACGCCCATACATACACCAGCGGAAATGTTCATGTTAATATTTTTATTGTTTTCAGTAATCAAACAATTCTGCAAAAGCCTTTCGGTTCAAAACCTTGTGTACTATATCGATCACTGGCAAATCTCGAAAAATGAAATTTTTGACACATACGCATTTGAAGTTTTCGTAGTTTTTAAATAAAGAAATCACACGTTAATAATTTTTGAATTAAGAAGTTAGAATTACCAAAGACTTCATAAAAATTATAACAACGATCAAAATTCTAAATTATTATTTTTCGAGTTCCATCAGTGTGACAGACCAAGAACAGCTGTCTCTAATCTCACTGCGTGGCGCACACGCACTGACCCAGTTTCGGAATTTGTTTCGTTCGTGGGGTGTGGGGCCGCACCGTTGCAGAGCGATGACGTTTTTGCCCTGCACTAGGGTGGGTTTCAGTGCAACGAATGGAAAACGCTATTAAGAGAGAAGAGTTGGACAGGATGGGAATTTTTCCACCCCTTGCAGAGCTGGTGCTGGACCCGAAGGCGCAGGCGTACGGGGGCATCCCCTTCGAGTCCGGGCGCATGGAGCTGCTGCGGTCGCGGGGCAACCCGGACGTGCTGGAGCCGTCGGGTTGGCAGCTGGGGGCGCGCCTCAACGACCCGCAGGTCGACATCCGCGCCTGCGACCGCAACCTCTGGCTCTACAAGAACTGCCCGCTCAGCTACGGCAAGCTCTACTCCGAGGCGATGCGCGTCTTCTCTTTGGTGTGGACGCCGGGTAAGCGTTGAGGATGCCTGGGGCCAGGTGGCGAGGGGTCGCGAT
Organism: Teleogryllus occipitalis; assembly: GCA_011170035.1. Classification (NCBI taxonomy): domain Eukaryota; kingdom Metazoa; phylum Arthropoda; class Insecta; order Orthoptera; family Gryllidae; genus Teleogryllus; species Teleogryllus occipitalis. Next base: position 277,351 of record BLKR01000482.1, on the reverse strand, counting down.
ACTCGTCCTTTGCCTACTGTTTGGTACGTTGTAAAGGTTCTCACATGCACATGGATATCGCAGATTTCTCTTGCTTTACTCCTAATAGTGCAATATAGATAGATTGATATTTATTATTTCTGCAGGTAGGTATATACAACCTTGTGGCACAACACTACAATTTACATATTACAATTAGGAATATCAACATAATGTAACTTTAAATTATTTTAAGACAATAATAATAATGATAATAATAATAATAATAATAATAATAATAATAATAATAATAATAATAATGATAACAATAATAGCTTTAACTTAACTATTAAATACAAGATTACACGACCTTTTAATTACACTTCACTTCACAACATTTGCAATTCACTTCTCTTTCTACTTCTGTACTGCACTACACTGCACAACACCTTAATACAATACTACTTTGAATATAATTATATATTTAATAAAGCAACGCATTTAATAGTAATTAACACTATAATAATAATAATAACAATAATAAAATAATAACTGTTATAATAAGTCTAATTTACTAAATTAATAAAGTTTACAAATATCATTTGTTAATTTATTTTTAAATCTTTGAACACCCAGAGGAAAGGGTGCCAAGGCTGTCGCAGGTAACTTATTCCAGTCCGTTATTGTTCTATTTGTAAAGGAAAATTTTCCAATATCTGTTCTCTGTGGCCCAAACTGAATATAATGTAGAAATAGCCACAAGAGATCCTGTAATCACATGGTTTCAAATTAATTAAACATGTGGTTTCTTAAAAGGGAAGTATAATGTTACGTAATTCACTTAACATGTTGATGTTTATGTAAGACCAAATGTTTCTCTTTTTATTTATGATAGAATTTGTAGGTACACATCTAAATGTGTAACAGTGTTTAGATAATACCTAGGTAATGAGTTGAGCGTAGTCGTAATACTGATAATAGACTAATAGACTGCGTCGCTTCGTTCATTAATGATTCTGATTGAGTATGAGTTCTCACTGAGTGTTCACAATTGTGTTTGCCGTCTCCTCCACATGAAGTAAATTGAATTGCTATTTTTTTTATTCGTCACACTTTTCAACTATGTGTATTTTTCAACTATCATTTTACAAAAAATGAATAAAAAAGGGAACAAGAGCTCTTGTGGGTCTAATTCACTCTACAGCCTCAAACACTGCAAACAATATAAGGAATATAATTCATTACTGGTTACTCTTCAATGTTATCATCCTGCTTGTCCAAATTTGTCGTGCCAGTAAATGAAAGCATGGAAGTATACAATATAAATATGCATCAAGTCCACAAATCTACAATAGAAAGGCTAAGAGAATTTTCTCATCTGGGAAGAATTGCCACCCAAATACTTCAGTGGCTCGAAGGGAAAGAAAACACTGTATTCATTAGGAAGTGCCATTTCTGAACCATATCATTAAAGAGAATGAAGTGTGTGTGCACCAGAAATCTACATCACATTACAGTCTAAAAATGTCCAAAACTGCTCCACCCACAAAGAAAAGTATGGCATTTGTAAGTCGATTCCCAAACAGAAACAAAGTGTATATTTATAACTGTATTTTCTGCAATGGCACCTTAGCATATATTTCGTACTTTGTATATTTTATTTCTAAGCCATTGACCACGTGTGATCTAAGAAATCCCGAACTGCGCGATTTCTGTGTCGCAGCTGCAAGCTGGACGGCAGTATCCGCCGCCTGACCGTCTGCACGTGCAGCAGCGCTCTCGATCCGAGGAAAATTCGGTGTGCACGCTGCCGGCTAAATTAAAACCAACAGAACAAGTTTCTGGTAGGTTTTGAATATATTAATCTAACTGATCAATTCACTCCCCACCTCTTTTTATTCAATGCCTCTCTGTCACGGCAGCCAGTTCAGTAAAAATTAGAATGCAGCATTTATCCGTCGCGGCTTTTGATTGATTGTTAGTGATTCCGAGCGCGTCCACTACTAGGATCATTAGTCTCGTACTTGTAGTGCGTATTTTTTCTCGTAAGGTGTTCTTCCCCTGCTGGATGGCGAGATCCGGCGCCGACCTACTGTCGGCTAGCGGGATTTTCCACAACCAGGTACCTCCCACCAGCGGGGCACGACTCCAGCTCGGCATGTGTGGTAATTAGAGCAAGAGTGTGTAAGGGGAGAGGATAGGACAAGAAAGAGGAAGGACAGATCGCACGCGGTCCGTTGCCCGTTTGTTAGGGTACTGCTCCGGCATTCGCCTAGTGTTGATCGGAGAAACCACGGAAAACTACCGATCGGAGCAGCCGGCCGCTAGAATTCTCCTTCAGACAGCGTCTGAATTTGACCTGCTGACAAACTAGTGACGAAAATCCTGCCACCGTCGGGACTCGAACCGTGGAGCTCCTGACCAGAGGGACTGCAGTGACATGAATTGATGCCCTAAGCCATCTCTCCCGGTGCCTTTGTGCAATTCAAAGACATATTTTTAGGCAGTTCAACAATAGCACTAATGTTCATGATGTTTAAATATATATTTCAATTCTGCCATTATCGCCAAATGTAAAACTGTGATTAATGTCGTATTTGCTGTAACAAGTTGCAAACTCTGCCGGTTCACCGAGAAGAAAAAACCTGAACCACTGCCGCGCGATAATTGCATTATTCATGTACGAAATTTTATCGCGCGCATGGGCAGAACTTTAATACGTGTGATGATATTTGTTACAAGAAATTCGTGCCTCCTTTGTGCAGGTATTCGTTTACAAACTTGCGCAGTCTTTGGTGTCATCGCATCAATATACTATTATATAAATTATATGCATCTTAGTGTTTCACAGAATCCGGTGAATTTGAATGAATGTTGCGTGTTTTAACTCTGTTTATGTGTTTGATTATGTGCGAAGAATTTCGGGACCACATTCCGTTCATATTATTGTACTACTGAGTTCTGCCTAAGTGTACAATACAATCATTATTCAGTCCACTTTCAATTCACACATATGCTAAGCCAATAATCGGTCTTTTGTTCATCACGAGCGTGCACTACTTCAATTCCTTTCCAGAGAATAGTTATTATTGCCAGTAATGATCGCGCACTGGAGTGATTGAGAAACGTCATTCGCAGAAAGCAACATAAACTTATCTCCCGAGACGTACGATTAGGGTACAGGGAAGTCCGCCAACACACAGTCAGTACCAGTCGTGACAGATGGAGCGTTCCCTCAACGCACAGACAATATCACAGGGGCAAGGGGAGATTTCTCGATCGTTATTCTTACAGTAGTGACCTCGCATCCAGAAATTGCCATATCTTCGGAGCATTGAAGAACTTTTTGGCTGGTGGATTGAAGCATTCCGTCTGATCGTGAATTCATGCTGTTGACTCCCGATTTCTTCCAAGCAGCTATCAATGACATGATGCATCGGTCGAACACGTTTTGATAAGCAGAGATACTATTAAAAAATTAATATTAGCGTCTTTCCAATATGCATAAGCGTATGCTCCTGTAAAATTGATTGTGTGATCTCTTTTTGTACACGCATATTTTTATTGACGCATATTTATATTGTATACTTCCATGTTTTCATTTACTAGCACATTTTGATTCGCCATCTTATAATTTATCATTCATAAGAATATATATATATATATATATATATATATATATATATATATATATATATATATATATATATATATATATGTGTGCGTGCGTGCGTGCGTGTGTGTGTGTGTGTGTGTGATGTCCAGGGAGGAAAAGTCGAAAATTGGAAAATAAACTCTTAAGATAATTTTAAGCATATTTTGTCTAATAATCTAAAATAGTCTAGAAATAAAAAAGCACACAATTTACACTGACTGCTGTTTTATTTCTCAGTTAATTTTTCTTTCTAAACAAATAAATTCATTCTTTGTAAATAACAAACAAATTTAATGTTTCTGGAAAGTTTCTATGCTTCTGCAATTAACATTTTGGCCTAGAAATCATTTTTTCAAACAAACGTTTGAGCGCTTATTGCGGTTGAACCATTCAGAATATCCATATAGTATACTAGACTAAATATGCTTAAAATTGTATTAAGAGCTTATTTTCCAATTTTAGACGTTTCCTCCCCGGACATTACACACACACACACACACACACACACACACACACACACACACACACACACACACACACTTGTTTTTAAATGTGTTTAATTGAAGGCACTTATTAATACTTTACTTTACTTTACAGAATCCATTACAATGACTATTGATGGCGAATGCGAACATGTTATAAGGCCACCCGCTGGAGGATTCTTGAAGCACGAACGGTTGAGAGATAGTAGTTGCTACGATAGTCTCTTAGAACGAGGAACACATATGGCGCCTTTTGATAAAGAAGTAAGAATCTACTGACGATTGTTTAAACAAATTATGTTTCTGTTGAGTTAACTGCATTGACGTTCTTTCCAGTTTTACATATACATCGGTCTTTTGGTAGCCGGGTTCAACAACTATCGAAATGACGTTGTCAATAAAGGTAATCCTAAACCCTGGAATGACCGTGATCCTAGGGTAAGTTTTGAAGGTTATATTAAAAATTTCTGAAACTTACTCATTTTATTCTTATGCAATACATTCAATGTTATGGTGTTATATTTGTGAATAGGCAGTTTGCAACTCCGTTCACTGTTTCAGGCATGGCTCAAGTTCTGGCAGAAGAGACATGAGTGGGAACCTACATGGATTTCAGATATGGAAGTGGACTATGTTAAAGTTTGGGCCTTGTGATACAAAGAATTCATGCTCCATCATGCAAGAAACAATTTAATTTTTATTTATGTTTCTGTAGTAGTATGGTGTAAACTCAAGAATTTGTTTGTAATATCCTATAAAACTGTTATTAACGCAACACCATTTCCATATTTTAATTTTTACCGCTTTTGCCCCTTTTTCTCGTGTATTTATATGCAGTTGGACGTCATTACCCACATTAAACTATTTTGTAAGTATGAACTTTTTTATTTATAATGTAAACAACTGCCTTGCACGATTTCTAAAAAAATGTTTACTTAAAGAATAAATTGTTATTTCTCAATCATACATTTTATTTAATGATAGGATTATGATACATCATATGCCTATTTGCTTCTTAAATGTCAGTTAGATTGTGACATAAATTTTAATATTTAGTAGTAATCTTTGGAAAGGAGAAATATAATGTAAAATTTATGAAATGACCAGTCTCTATCACTGTCATCTAAAATAATTCGTTATCACGTATTATTTTTTAAGAATATTGTGCCGAAGGCTGAAAAGTAAGGCTCATAACTTAATTTCTTTTTCAATTATTATAAGTTTTTACTTGTTAAATATTTTTTCTGGGTGTGTAATTGGTACATTTACTGTTGAAGCGGGACGTAATATTACTAGAGAGAAACATTTATATTTTTAACATTCATTTATAAAAAAGTGATTTTAAGCTTTTACTTGATAACAATCTTGATAATAATCCGGCGTTGCAAAGTGCATTAATTATAATAGATTATAATATGATAATTTTCATTAGGAAACGGATTTACATGGAAATATATGCTCCTATAAAGTAGAATAACCTCATTTGCAGTTATTGTACTATATACTAGGAGTATACATAGAGAATATAGAAAACAGTTGCCATGAGTCCTGAAGTAACCCTGGCATTTTTAAAGGCAAACGATTTCTGTATTCAATATTTTTTTGGAGTATGCAAGACATTCTGGTCGATTTAAAAGTATTTCATTTTACTTTCTTTTTTAAAAAATATTTTTGTACAATTACATATTTTCATATATTGTAATATATTTACACGTCAAAACAGATCTTGGGTACAAGAGAGCCAACGGTACACGTTTCTGGAATGGTCTTCCTGTGAAACAAAGCAGTGTAATACTGCGCTTCTATAACCTTCAGTCATTTGCCGCGATATGTCAAAGTTGACCCACGCTTCACAGAATCCGGGTAAAATCAAGGACAAGCGAATATTCGCGAAGCAAAATTAGTCGCAACTACATGCTTGCACATGTTTCACAGAGCGCATGCGAAAATAGATCGAAATCCGACAAATATTTCTTACAGATCATCATATTGTCACACTTCCTGCACCCCGCCGAGAAACGTACAGCCCTCTGACAGGAATGCGGACTCAGGAAGCTATTTATGTAATCCCAATCGCTCGGACTTTAGGGAATTAAATACTCCTACGTTATATTATGTGATCAATATGTGATAATTATTTTGAATAGCTTATGTTATATATTGTGACATACCAAAAATGACGGACGTTTTATTTAGGCAAATAAAGGTCGAAATATTGTAGATATTGCAAAAGACGTGGGTTTCTATGGTGCAGATACGCAGATGACACCGTAGCAACGCGAGTTCGTTCTGAAACGTGGGTTTCTATGGTGCAGATACGCAGAGGAGATACCGTTGCAACGCGAAAAAACAACAGAGAAAAAACACAGCGAGCTTTGAAGGGTGAACCAGAATTAGGGCATTCCGGGTCGTGGTGGTGAGCGGATTGCTTGTGCTGTTTTTATTGAGGTTAATTATCAAATCTGGACTTGTGATATTTCGTGAGAGTGAACACTGAACTTGAACTTAGAATATTTCCGCATTAGGTGTGCAACGGGAACTTGAAAAATTTACGTGTTGTACCATTGCAAACTCGGACTTGTAATATTTTCATGAGTGAACTGGAAAGTGAACTTTGAATATTTTCGCGGTGAAGTTACAAGATTTGACTTAAAATTTTTACCAGTGAATCGTGAATTGCCCTATTATTACGACGTGGGAAAGTAATCAGTTTGAAATAGGTGCCCACCTGAGGCGCAAGATGAAGAGTATAGGCAGTGTTTGTGAAGTGGTAGGAAGAAGTTTCGACTTGGTCGCTGATCATCGTGGACTTCAACAAGAACGAAAATTGGTCTACCCAACGTGGCGACATTGAGTGACGTACGCGCGAAGAGGCAAGAAAGGTTAAAAGGTTCTATAACACTGTTATTGCAATACAAAAAAAAAAAATGGTCATGACCTAACGATAAATTGTAATAATCAATGATAGTTGAAAACTTTGGCATGTGTAATAAATTATAATTCATAGTTTTGAAGAAAGCTGATTCTTATTTGTCATTACGTGCTATCCTTGAGTAGACATTTTAGAATTATTTTCAGATTCCCCGCCACTCCGTATGGATGGCAGATTGAGTAATTGGTTGCGGAGTAAGAAGCAACAATTATTTTATAAGAATCCGTCAACCGAGCTAGCGGGATGTACATTTATTTGTAATATATCCGAAGACAGTAATAGATAATCAGGAATTCATGTGTAACCTTTTCCTGGCGCTCAAATTGTTTATAAATCCGAAAATTGGTTAAAATTTACATTTATTAGTAAGTAATAGACGTTTCAATATAATATAGTATAATAGTTTATGTTAATATAATGTTTTATAATAATTATAAAAACATTGTATTGGGGAGCACTATCTTCCCTACCGAATTCGTCACTGGCTACGGGGTATTGTGCTACTGTACGGGGTTCACGTGCGCACCGACTCAGCGAAATCAGCGTTATATCTAGTATTTACATGAATTTCATATTTCGTATCAAGCTCAAAATGTGTAGTGAAGACTTGTGTCGCATTACTTCTGTAGAAATAGGACGTTCGTTCATTCGCTCACAATCCAGTTTAACCCTTAAATGGTGACGTGCAACTTATTGAGCATAGATGGTGACGTGGGGTCAATAATGGCACCACACATTTTAAACCTATAGAATCACCTTTATTTCAAAATTTGTTTCCCAAAACTTTTGTATTGATATTTAGGACATTTTATGCACACGTTACTAAGCAAATCTATTGCTAATTGATACATATTTTTGAGATAAATCACTTCATTTAGTTTGAGTACTCATGATTGTAATGCTTTTGCAAGCTGTATTTTGACCTTCTTTGCTGCCTTAAGAAATACATATATGATCAAAAGTTACATTTGTAATTGAACAGAAAGTTAATAAATATTAATTAACATGAGCAAAACATTATTATCTAACTATTTCACAATTTTGACGTCTAAATATTAGCTTCGCTGCATTTCTGGCAAACAAGATATCTACTGTTTTGGCACACTGGACGATCAAAGGAAACACAGAATAAATATATTTATTTTCTTTTGACCTTGACTACAAGGTACACCTCTTTCTTTTTAAATTTGAAGTATATCCCATATGTTGTCAGACTGGAATTTTCCTTCATCCTTCTTGCTATCACAAGCCACAGTTCGCATGGTAAATGTTCATTGAAAAGCCTTTCGTTCAGATAGGACGAGTAGTTTAGCAAAAGGTTTTAAGGAAGACAAAAGTTATATTTCTGTATTATTTTTCATAGAAATATACAGGAGACGAACATTGACCCCAGTGATACTGATAATAGCGTATAACAAGCCATTGGCCCCCTTGGTGTGCGACGACTCGTGCTGATTTGGCGCATTTTTGGTGCAAGGAGCCAACTCCCCCTTTCATATTATTGTAAAAGAATATTATTTCATTGTCCTGATTCTGTTCTTTTGAATGATGCTGTAATTGTAGATAATAAATGACGAACTCCACTTTCTTTGTGACATAGGAGAGACTAGTTTATCTTTTGTAAATCCATATTCTAATGAACCAACTGGGCGTCTACTATTACCCTGAAAATATATTTTATTATTATCTTTTTTATTTTCTAAGGTGCCTTATACATGCATTATGCCTACAAATGTATCAATCATATACGGTCAAAATGTTCATTGGAAAGTTCGAAAATAGAATGGGATTTCCTGACATATCTGAGACGTCAATGGTTACGTGGGGTCAATAATGACACCATGCTGTAAAAACAATAGTTTGTCTAATAATCAATACAGAAATACACAACGATTGCTGCGGCAAGGAGGCTCTTAGAAACTGGTGGGAAGGTATAGAAGCTGCCAACTTTCACAAAAAACATTTTATACTGTATTTTAAAGTAAATATTTTCATTGGAGCCAAAAATGACTCCACGTCACCATTTGAGGGTTAAGATATAATTCCTCACTTTTTTGTTTTAAACTTTGAAAATGATTGAATAGAGGAAATTTACTCACTGCCATGAATTTGCCATGATGGAACATTGTGTACACACCTTTCCGACTCTTTGCCAATTGCACGTGGAGTTCCTCAAGGAACGATTTTAGCCCCTATTCTGTTCTTACGTTACGTAAACGATATGACCTCGACGATTCGAAACGGAAGAACAGTTCTCTTTGCGGATGATACGAACATTCTTTGCAATAAAGAAATCGTAAATAGTACAATATCAGACTTTGAAATTGGTTCGAAATAACAAATTAATAGTAAATGAAAAGAAAACCGTTTTAATGCAGTTTTCCAAGTCAAATAAACAATTCTGTGCTCCATTGAAAATGAACAGTGTACCATTGACTGATGTAAAGACAACAAACGTTTTAGGTCTCTCAATTCAGTCAAACCTTAAATGGAACGTCCATTTAAATGAGTTGAACACAAAATGAAAATCATTATGCTACGCGTTCAGAATTCTTTCAAATTCAATCAGCCTTCATACTGCTCGTTGTGTATATTTCGCGAATGTTCGTTCCCGCCTGAGGTATGGCATAATATTCTGGGGAAATACATCTTATAGCTCTCAGACTTTTAGATTACAAAAACGAATGTACGAATAATAACCAAATCCCTCCCACGTGATTCTTAAGACTCTCTTCATTAATCTAGGAATTTTACCATTACCTTGTGTGTTGATTTACAAATCAGTGTTTTTTGTCAAAAATGACTTGCTTAAGGGTGGCAATATATTTTCATAAAATGCCGATGTCTATTACTATAACACTCGACGTAAAAATCATATTCATCAGGTGACAGTATCAACAGCTCATTACAAAAAATTTCACAATACATGTACATTCTTTTACAACACTTTGCCAGATGACATTAAACGATTAAATTCGATAGAAAAGTTTGAATCCAAAGTGAAATCGTTTCTGCTGCATTACGGTTTCTATACAATTAGAGGTTATACTGAGCATCACAAGGAAAGTAACATTAATTTCAACAGTGATAATTAATGTATTATTTACCATTTGAATTGTATAATTCTAAACAATATATAACAAGTATTGTATCGCAGCTTCTGGGTCAATGACCCCCATCTCGAGCAGATTTTTCGTCCAGTTTCCCTGATCTATTGAGCAAATGCGGCATTGTTTTGCTTCTGGACATAAATGTAACTTCATTATCTGTGCACGACTTTTAGAAGTCAGCGGGAAGTATAGTTATTCAAATTATCGTTTCCATGTTGTCACGGCAGGAAGTATTATTCCTTGACGATGGACATAATGGATAAGAGCCTAAAATTTATTGCTTATCCTTGAAAATAGATTTCATTATATGGGAGCGTTTTTTAAATTCAAAATTCAACTAGTATATGACAGTGTAGGGATCACAGAATTTTGAAAACGTGCACAGAATTCACTTCTTCCCATAGCACGTTATACACAAATTTAACTATTTTTTGACGTAAAAATAAATAAATAAATAAATAAATAAATAAATAAATTTATAAAAATTATCACAATCAATAAAGGGAATGAATTCTTAGTGCTAAGTGTAAAATAATCTTATTTCCAGCCACACGCCTCATTGTCCTTTCTCCATCCCGCTACAGTTGCAAAATGGAGATGTGTTAGTTTTTTCAAAATATTAAGAAGAAAGTAATCTTCTTAAATTTTGAAATTTTAACTTTTCATATTTGAATTCTTGAATCCTTGTGTCCGAATGAATTATTTCATAGTATCTGCGTATCAGAGAGAAGTGAGTTAAGAACTCTATTTTTTATTCTTATGAATGTAATTACCAATTAAAATATTTGCTTTGATGTTTGAAGGAAAATGTTTAATTTTCGAGTTGATTGCTGCATGGAAATTTATTTTGATCGAGTTTAAAATTATGTGCACTTAAAAGCATGGCAAAATCGATCTAAATCAATCGATATCGCTCTAGCATTTTCTCCTTTCAACTGTTATTCTACCTGCATATCGCAGCACACCTGCTGCCAGAAGTGGAAATGCTTTTCAATTATGCTACTAGACAAAGGAGGAAAATCTCTTCCTTTGATATGCCATCTAGCGGCTTCTCTGGCAACTATACGAACGCGTCATGTGCTTTGACTGTCAGACACACTGGGGTTCTGTGTCAAGAGCGGAGTAGAGCAGTTACCGCACCATTATCTCTTAGGAGTACTACGTGGGTGGAAGCCAGGGAACTGATATATTTTTCTCTTATTACATTCTAAGTCAACGCCTGAAATCTAATTTGTTGTATATTTTATTTGAAGTGTTTATGCATTTGAATTCTCTCCTCTTGAGAAACATGCTCAGCACTGCTGCGTACATTGATGACGACTTACACAACCAAATTAATATACATACCGTAAATGGAGAGAACTTTGTGTCGTGCAGGGGGCATTGTGTTTCCACTCGTTTTATAAAATTATTGCCTTAAACAATGATGTGTTGTCTCTACCAGATGCGTTTCGGTGGAAACATAATGCATCTAATGAGTGGTGCTATTTATTACACCATTTAGGAACTGCATTTTCATTACTGTTTCCCGCGTTTTTAATTCTTAATTTTGCATCAATTGACGTTCTGCTCATGTACTTCCGAAAATTTGTGTTGCAACCCACGGTACAGTTACTCTAAGGAGAATAACGGAAGTGCACTGTTTTACAGCATTGTTCATTAAACTATAGAATCTACTCTTATTTTTTTTCTTTTTTTTTTTGAGAGACAAATGAAGTGATTGAAAAAGAAGGGGTCTCTTTCTGCCGTTAGCTCTTGAAACTTCAATGCGATATTTTCAAGTTTGTGACACTTCTCTTTAAATTAGTTAAATTATACTTAAGGTTTTTGTGAAAACGAGAAATTGAATGCTTAACAATTAATACAGTGATGATTACTCCAGTAATAGCACTTGTAATTCATTACGTACTCAATCCATACAGTATGATAATTTGTTATGGTGCAGTATGAAGGAGAGATATTTCCTGGACAAGTAACTGCTCTTGAAAATAATTCGGCACACATGGCAGGGGTATTTTAATTGCCCGAAAATAGGGATGATATTTCTTTACAAATATTAAGATATAATCCAGAAAATTCAAAACCCTGAGTTAAAATCAAAAAGAGGACTCTACGCTATTTCAGAGCAAAAAAGCATTTGGGGGAAACTATATTCTTTGTGTTATCATTACCCATGTCAAAATGTTTAGTTAATAACTTAAAAAATATTCATGAAATAAAGTTTTAAATTTTGGTGGTACTGTTTGCTTTGTAGCAAGGAATTTATCAATCATGAAGAAGGGGTGAAACTGTGCCACGCATCGTGCAGCATTGAAAGACGCGAAGCGCAATAAATGTAGTGGCATAAAGTCACCCCATTCTATGAGGTGACTTATGTCAATTTTAGGTAACTTTATTGTTCAAAAACATTTTTTTCAATAAGTATCACCATATAAAATAGACAAAGCATATTTGTAAGTGCTATAACTTATTATACTGCTATAACTTGGTTAATTACAAGGAAATAAACAAGTTATTTACTAAAATCTTCCCAAAGTGACAAAAAGTTTACGGTACGACGTTTTTTTGATGAATTTCATTCATTCGTGGATAAGAGTTGCTTTATTCTACTAGCTGTAGCATTAAATAAATTACTTAAGATTGTTCAGATATCCGTGGTTTTTTAATACATTTTGCGTATGAGCAAAATATGGTTTTACGAGCCGTCACCCCAAAGTTTCAATTTACTTTCATTTTATCTATTACACTTTGCAACAAAAGAAATCACAATATTTCTTCATAGTGAATATGAAACGAATATCGAGATATTTAGTAAATAAAATTTCCATGAAATACTACCTGAAATCATTTTAAAGTATTTATCCACAATTTATCATTGAGTAATATTTTTTTATCCTTTTTCTTTGATGTCTTCATTTTTATTGACTCAACGATAACTTGTTTATTAACTTATTACTTATGAGCAAGAACATATAAGTATGTTATTTGAAATAGTATTAATATTTGTTTCCAGAGGAAATACTGGTTACAGGAAATAAGGAGATATTTTTAGTTTGAGGTAATGTACATGTTCCGTCATTCAGTCCTCCTCTTGACGCGGCCTCTAGCATTATTTTGAGTCAAAGAGGAAGATACGAAGAATTCCTTCAGCTTTGATTCGCAAACATTCTTATACCATTTATCTCGGACGTATTTACAAAGGAAGCATTTCATGAAATGTCCTCATGTTTTCAATGCAAATGTAACGACGAACTGTCGATATTTTAGATTCAGAGTAATGTTAAAGTAGGTGTTTATTGTTTCAAACCAGTTAATAAATTATATCAATAATCCCAGAAGTGTAGTTTATGTTATATCACTGAAGGTGGCTGTTTTTCTTCCCCGCTATAATTAAGCCTGGTATTGATCGGAGAAACTACGGAAACCTACCGATCAGAGCCGCCGACCGCTGAAATTCTGCCACAGGCAGTGGTTCAACTCGACCCGACTGTGCAGTTAGAATCGAAAATGTGTCACTATCGGAACACTAAGTCTAGGACCTCCCAGTGAACAGTTCCGCAGAGACAACGACGAGTAATGTTACAGATAGGATGCGCCATGAAGTTAAAGCGCATAATACGTAAACGTTCGTTATTTTCGACATGAAGTTAAAGCGCATAATACGTTATCGTTCGTTAGTTTCTAGTAGCTAAAACTTTCTCTTGGGAACCCCCTAAAATGACCGGCCAGCAAATTCCACTGTCCGTACTTACATCACCGGGACTTCAATTGACGTCACATGAATTTTGTGATTCGTGATCAAAACAATTAAACAGAAAATTATCGAGTTGAATATTTTATTTAATTATTAAAAAATCATCACGCTTAATGGTACACAAACCGTTGAAAGACATAAAACCTGATTGACGGTTTGAGTGCCAAAGAGACCTAGCAACAGCTGCAGAGATGTAAGTTACAATTTTAAAGAAAACGATAATTTTGCAATTGGATGTAATTGAACTCATGAAACACCCGTGAATTGTTTTATTACATTTCTACGTTAATATTCGTACTTAATATTGTCAAAGCTTCAATAAACAATTTTCTGAACGAGTCATAATTTACTATTCTATTATCACTTATTTTTTTCTCATTACGTCACAAGCGAACGAGATCCACACGAAAGACCATGCGGCGACTTCATTCAGGCAGCTATCAATCCACGACCCAAGCAAAAACGTAGCCTCCCTTGCTTAATATTTCGTCATAAAAGGGCAGCTTAGGAGGAAAAATGATCTCGCACTTTACGGGCAGTAAATTATTAATGGAGGTCGTTAACCCCACGATAAACGGGTATGTCCAAGAAGCGCCGGCAATCACGGCCCGGCCGCTCGGGGGAGGATAATGGCGGGCGATAGCCGACGAAATGCTGGGAATCCCGTCGGCGGGGCCTCTAACGAGGACGAAAACACGTCGGCGCGGCGCGAGGTCAGTGCCAGCCGGTCGGGCGAGCTCTCTCAGTCGCAGAGCCATGGCTCGCGCGCCGTTGCCGTCCCTGCTGCTGCTGCTGTTGGTGGCGGCGGGCGCCCGCGCCCAGGCCGACGCCGCCGACGGGGCCCCCGCCGACCCGCCCGAGCCGCTCGTCATCGTGCAGGCGCTGCGCCCGGCCGGGCTGCGCATCGCCGTCGAAGGTGAGGACGCGGAACCGCCGTCATCAGGGGTGTCCACCGCTCGCGACCGGTTCCTGCGGCTCGTGCCCGCGCTGGGCCGGGCGATCGCTCGGGGCCACGCAAGGCCAGGTCGGATTCAGTCGCTGTCTGGAGGAGAATTCTGGCGGCCGGCTGCTCTGATCGGTAGTTTTCCGTGGTTTCTCCGATCAACACCGGGTGAATGCCGGAGCAGTACCCTAACAAACGAGCCACGGACCGCGCGCGATCTGTCCTTCCTCTTCCTTGTCCTATCCTCTCCCCTTACACACACACTTACACTAACATACACTACACTACCACATATTCCGGGAGACCATTTGGGAGCTTAGAGCTTGTCCCGGCTGGGGCGGTGCCCCGCTGGTGGGAGAGTCCTGGTTAGGGGGAAACCCCACTAGCTGACGGCAGGTCGGCGCCGGATCTCGCCATCCAGCGGGGGAAGATCACCGCCATCGCCCGAGAAAAAACACGTACTACACTAACGGGACTAACGACCAAAGCAGTTGACGCGCCCGGAAACACGAAAAAATTAATCAATCAAATCAAAAGCAAGGCCAGGGGCCCGATCGTGGGACTGATGGTGAGAAAAACAGTAAAAAATTGAAAATGACATTACGACTCCAAAACATCGTTATCGTAATTTTATAAGTCGTGGAATAGTAGTCTAATATTTCATAAAATTTTCAATTAACTTTTTACCTTAATTCATTATAATCTCTACTTATAAAGAAGGACTCTATGCTACGAATGACGCTAATATTAAGCTAGGTTCTACTGAAATTCGTATTTATTATTTCATGTCGTTAACTCGCTAGTTAGGCCCATTCTCGAGTATGCCTGTCTGATTTGGTCTCCCTTCGCTGGGAAGACCGTAAATCATCTTGAGAAGGTCCAATACAGGTTGTTGCGCAACTTAGCGATTCGCGATGGACGCCCTATCCCGCGGTTTTGCCAAGACTACGCTGATTACTATTCGTTGTGTAATATTCCTCATCATTGGGATACAAGAACAATATGTGACCGTATCTTTCTATTCAAATTGTTGTCGAGAAAAATTAATTGAAACGATTTTCTCCCTAATATCGGATTTCGGGTCCCTAGCGTGTCGACGCGATGATCCCTTATTATTTTCTGTCAAACTTGTGAAAACTGACTATCAAATGAATGATACCTTCTACCGTATTGCCTCTTCTGCTAACAAGTATTGTACGCGAATTGCTCTACAAAACCTCCTGATTTGTGATTATTGTTCCTAAATTTACTTTTTGTGACATCATTAACAAATGTGTATCTTATACTCATATTATACTTACATCTATTAAAAGGAATATCCCGTAAATTAAATAAATAAATAAATGATAAAGAAACAAGTGATGTTATTAAACACTAACTGAACACAAAAAATATTTTTAGCGTTTAAGCTCATCGTGGAAATTATATTATTTGATCATTAAATACTTTTACTTGAAACTATAATTTAAAACATATTTCTAAAATATTTTTCTGGATTAAACTTGTAAGTTTTGTACTTTTTGGAGTAAAATCACTTGTATCGTTTCTTGATACAACTTTCACACTTTCAATTTTTTCGGAGCGGGGGCAGGGGGGACGTTTCAGCCCGCGCCCAAAATTTCCTAGCTCAGACAGTGCCTGTAGTGGTTTGGAGACGACAAACTCGTTCTGTGTCTATAAATTATTTTACCCCTCCCCTTTGCACGTATATTTCGTTATGTCATGTGCTACTGGTCTCTATATTAATATCTTCCTTGCATTTTATATTTTGTAATTTAATTTGCTAATGATTATAATTTTATATGTAACAATTATTTATATTAATCCCCCACTTTATCTTATTTTGTATTTACTTGATATTTTATTTATATTTTCATTTCTTTGTATTAATAAACTGATGGCAAAGCCGTCGATAACCGGCTCTCTAAATAAATATATTAAGTTAACGGAGATGAATTCCTTTACTTCATGTGACGTCAATAACACCGCATTAGAATTCCCACAATGCCAAAAGTGCTGCCACACGTGTTTCGCTGCTTTCGGAGAATGTAATCGAAGGAGTGATCGGAATAAAGACGAAAACAAAAATCAAGCGATGATCCTTCACCTGCATACTCTGCCATTCTTACTGATGTTACATCTTCTTTCCACGGAATGCTATGTCCAACTATTAAACACTAGAGAACTATTAGACGCATCGGAAAATAGAGTGCGCCACGATGTAGAGCATTGATATTGTACTTTTATTAGACTTACGTCCCTGTTTCGCCAATGTTATTGGTCTTATCCTTATTCCGGGCACCCCTTCATTATTACAATGGCTGATTCGAAGTGCGCTCTCACGATCAGGCTGAGGGAAGTATGAAACCTCTTCTACAGAAATATGACTCAGGATCTATTTATAATTTGTATTAGAAACCAGTGTACCGGCTACAAAGCCTCAGCAGAAACATCATTTCCTGTGCAAAATCGTCGACCAGTAACACCTATGATTAGAGTCCCAGCAATGTTGAAGTTGCATCCCACTGATGTTGAAGTTGGGTCCAATCCAACAAATTGTAGTTGCCGGCTGCTCTGAACTATAGTTTTTTGTGGTTTCGCCGATCAATATCACGCGATTGCCGGAGTAGTACCATAACAAATGGGTCACGCAGCGCAAGACATGTTTGCTTCCTCCTCTTGTTCCACCTCACCCCTTACATACTCACACACCTTCGTGCACTATACTGCCACACACGTCAGGAACCTGGAGCTTGCTTCGTCGGAGGGTTGCCCCGCTAGGGGAGGTACTTGGAAAGGGAAATGAAGTCGTAGGCTTCCGCGGCCAGAGTCAATATTACAGTCTTGGCTGTCCGGGTGACGACGCGTTAATTGATGTGCCGACGTTTCGATCATCATGTCGTGATCTTCATCAGGGCTCGGAATGTTCTTGTTTATGTATAATAACAATCGCCAGTCGTAGCTAGAGGGCTGCCTGTCAACCGCGGGATGGCGGCGTGGCGCACGATCAGACGGCAGGAAGCGGTCCGCAGTCGCCCGACCGGCCGGACTGTTCCGCACCGTCCGACCTCCATTCGCGCCGTGCCGTCTGGCCGCGGACCGCGGCGCGCCGTCCAACTCCGGATCTGCCAGTGCCGTCCGACTGCGGACCGCTCCCTTCCGTCCGATCGTGCGCCACGCCGCCATCCCGCGGATGACAGGCAGCCCTCTACCTACGATTGGCGATTGTTATTATAAATAAACAAGAGCATTCCGAGCCCTGATGAAGATCACGACATGATGATCGAAACGTCGGCACCACATCAATTAACGCGGCGTCACCCGGACAGCCAAGATTGTAATATTGGAAAGGGAAAATTCCAAGGGGCGACGTAGGTTGGTACTGGATCACACACTCCAGCGTGTGAACATCACTGTAACCTTTCGGAACAAGATATGCAACACTTATGGGGCTATGTAGCGCAACACTTACGGAGCTAATGTCGTAAGTAGTTAGAGCGGCCAGAATCAACACCCACCCATTCAATCACTTGTGACCTCTACTTGCGGTGATGCGGCAACGATCAGTATCAGGTGCTGGAAGTGTAGGCAAGCATTTTCTGAGAACGTAATTATGGTTATGAACGTAATTATTTGAATTATCAACCAGGATATAAGTGAGAAATTATCAACAGGAGGTACTAAATATCACAACTGTACACAACCGTAGCAGGTTAACAATGTGTAAATGAAGGAGATCGTACTAGGGTTTACAAAAGATCCATACTAATATCGAATTAAAACAATAATAGATATTTCCCAGCATGATCAATGCAGAATCTCTCATATGTGACTGCACTGTAAATAGCTGTTTTCTAACAACTTTCCTCCATACTACATTGCATCATTAGACGCCTGTGGAAATTTGAAGAATTCGCCAACACTGCGTCCAGAATTGTTTTCTTTCGTCTACTTTCTGGTCATCTTTCGTCTACTTTCTGGTCATTTATATAAAATGTCATTTTCATCAAACGACTTCTCCAAATAATACTTTTCTTTTTACAATTTTGAAAATGAAATGATTTAAGTTGATTGCTACATTACTAAAACTGCAAAACTGTTAATAAAGAACCAAGTTAATAAAGAAATCAATACTTCAAAGGAATCAAACAATAATGTAAAAAATCATATCGGTATAAAAATAATAAAAATGAAATTACAAATTTCAAATATCAGGTGCTAAAAAAGTCTAATTATCAATCAACGCACTTGCAGATACTGAAGAATACATATATCGTAAACTTGTTACATCGGACGTCTACATAACTAATTCCACATGCACTTCCATTGTTTGAGTAGTGATAACGGACGCGTCGGCTAAGGTTATTCCCGTAAGTGTAGTACATGTTTATCGCATGTGGTTGTGGGGAACTTGCCCCGTTGAATGGCGAGATTCGACGCTGGCCTCCTATCGGCTTAGCGGGTTTTCCCTCAACCAAGTATCTCTCACCATGCATCGGGGCACCGCCTCAGCCGGGACAAGCCCTAAGCTCCCAACCGGTAACCCGGCATATGTGGTAGTGTAGTGTATGTTAGTGTAAGTGTGTGTAAGGGGTGAGGGTAGGTCAAGGGTAGAACAAGCAACGAATGCGCACTGTCCTTGGCCCGTTCGTTAAGATCCTGCTCCGGCATTCGCCTGGTATTAATCGGAGAAACCACGGAAAACTACCGATCAGAGCAGTCGCCCATTAGAATTCTCCTCCAGACACGGACTGAATTCGACCAAGCTGACAAGCTTACTAGCTTGTCGAAAAACCTGTCACCGTCGGGACTCGAACCCAGAACCTCCCGGTCAGAGGGTCTGCAGTGGCATCAGTTAATGCCCTGAGCCACCTTTCCCGGTTACACTTCTAGTGATAAATTGAGTGAAATACTGTATTTTTAGTTCTTTATTACGTTTTTTGTTATCATACCTACTTTTAACGTATTAGTCGTTTCTAATTTCTGCATGATACGTATAAGCTTTGAATTATTAATAAAATATGTCTAAGACGATAAAACTCATATTTACACACACACACACACACACACAGACTTTGCAAATTTTACGTTGACCAGTATTAAAATGTTTTAGACTAATAGGAGTAAGAATATATGAAACATCAGAAACTAATTTAACCAAATTACTGATGAACAAATACTGTTCTGAAAGGGTTCTTAAAACACAAAATGAAGCAAAAATACATGAGATAATTAAAACACACGTACTGTGTCTCGAAGCCCTCACAATTATATTTTTAAATCCATTATCGAGAACAGTCTCCATTTGTTGTGTTATGTAATTAGAATATTTTCGTTAAGTCATTAGAGAATGTTATTTAGAGACGCATTCCAATAGAGGAGAGCAAGCGACAGGCCCCGACGTCACTTTTTCCTCCCAACGTTCTCTTTATTACTAGAACCTTTCTCGATCCTTAGTTAAGGTTTCATATTTCTACGCTCATCGGATGTTTCCAAAAGAAAATCGGAACAGTCGTCACGCGTAATCGCTTCGTGGAAATTCCAGCGTTCTCTTACAGCAATGCCTGCCCGTAATAACGTTGAAATATTATTTCATTATCTGTCGATGTAAACAGTGTTGTGCAATCAGAGCAAAATAATGTACGTTGAACTGATTCTTTAAAAAATGGACGTGACCATTCGTGTCCCTCGGAAAAGAACTGGAAGCACAAAAAATGTTCAAAATATTTATAACCTTGCCTTCCTCCAATACTGAAAATATTTCAACCCAAACACGTAGAAAATGATTGTAATGTATTGCTAAGAACTTTAGAAAGGAAATGGATATATTTGTTTCCAAAGAAAAAATAACATAGAAATAAAAACAGTCGAATTGTGTAAATTAGGTCCTTTTTTATTTCTGAGATAATTTTGCTTTCTGAAAAAATGTATATTCATTTCCTCTGTAAATAGTAAACAATTTACGTTTCTGGATTGTTTACATGTTTCTTAAATGCAAATTTTTGCATAGAAAGTTTTTTTTTTTAAATTTCGAGTGCTTATTGCGGGTTAGCCATTAAGAATATCCAAGGAGTTTATTACACAAAATATGCTCAAAATTGTCTTAAGAGGTTATTTTCGAAGTTTCGACGTTTCCTACCTCAACATATTGTCTATAACGTTTCCCCTCACTTACATTACAATTTATTCTGAGGTTCTCCATTGGATTGGCGCTCTGTGGGGACCGGAATGGCATTGGTATACGATTGTTGACCTTTGTTTCTCGTGTGAATATCAATCATCTTAAACCTTACTTCCTTGCGAACCGACATTTTAACGAAATGGAATATAAACGTTTTCCTCGTCCAGAATTAGACTGTCGTCTGCAACTGTGAATTGTGATGTTTCCTCTACTTTCTCCCCAGACCGGCCCGGAACCGAGTTGGTGCTTTTCCAAGCGAACGTCAATCTGCCCATCGACGAAGGCACGCAGCGGGGCCAGCTGTCGGGCAACGTCTTGGAGCCCGCCGACGGCTTCTGGACGCTGCATCTGCCGGAGCCAATCATCAAAGTCGGCGACGTCATCTTCTATTGGATACATGTGCGCGTCAATAAACACGGATATACCTACCCGACGAAAATCGCCAAAATCACTGGTATGAGAGCTTCAATATTGTCTGCCAATTTATAATGATAATTTCCTATTTTTCGTGGACGTTTAGTGAATGCTGAGAAAATTTATACAGTACGAACTGTATCGACATTTGCGGAAGCACGTTAGAGAATACATTTATCTCTCGATTTACCGTGTCTTAGCGAAAAGTAAAGGAAGTAGAAATGAACCCTCAACTCAGTTGATTTAAAGTTTTGTTTTCCTTTTTCCAATACTATAATTTTGTACGTTTGTCATCAAGTACCATATTTTAAAGTACATTATAGAATTTTGACTAGTAGAATATGTTATTTCAGGAAAATTCTTCGATTCATAAGTGAAAAAAATAATTTTTTACGTGCTCTGAATACGTTTTGTAAATAATATTCCCTAAATGAAGATAATAGAAAATCCCATCAAAACGAATTCATCACGATCTGTTTTTCCTGATTAAATCAGAGGAACCCAGATAAGTTTCAATTGTTATTAAAACCGCGCACCTCAACTACGGTCCAAACTCCAAAAAAATTTGATATCTTAGCTACAATGATAATCCTTCATGCTATTCAAACAAATGAAACTGAGGGAGAAAGAAATTAACATTGTCACATGTATGATTCAAAATTCTTGGCATACTTATATTTCATCGAATATGTTTCACATTAAACGTTTGTATTATAATGAAAAATGACATATAATACATCACATAATTGTGATAATTTCAAGAGATGTAACTGACAGTAATTCATGCAAAATGATAGAAATCGGGATGGTCAGCAGAAACGTTCTGTTGACCGCTATAATTGTTATCGGCCGCATAAGCTTACGCTGGCATCTTACGAAATTCACGCGCCACCACGTGATTGCTGAGGCGTCCCAACCGAAAATCTTTATCAAATAAGATAATGATTAAAATTTCCTTATAAAGAAGACAGCCAAAGCGAAAATATATGTTTTTTATAAAAAATCTCTGTGGGTAGGTGGATTGCAGTATTTTCCAGCTCAAGTTAAAGAATTTGAAAGTGATCTACTTCTTCCTTCTATGTTCATTTGGTAATAAGTCATACTTATCGCACATCCTTGATCTCTCTACACTTCTCGAACTTAACATGAATAATATTACACGTCAGTCATACAATGTTAATCAAGTTACAATATTCCATAATTACTTTTAGCGTGAAATCTCACCATTCAGCTTAGAACATTAAGAGAGCAACAACAAAGCAAAATGCTCTGAATAAAACACAATAAAATGCGTGACTAATGAACAATTACTCGAATTATATTAAATAATTAAATATTTTAGTCATTTGCGTATTTCTCGAATTTAATATGTTCTCCCAAAACGCATTAAATACTGCGATAACGCGGAACAAAATAGTTATATTTTATGGATATAATTTGCAAGCAATACAGTTACACAATCTGGAACAAAATTACACATACGAACCGATAATGGCGAGTAAATTGAAATCTAACAAACGACTGTTAATAATAAATTAGCTGTGATATTCGAGTTGTTGGAATTGATTTATTTATCGATAAGTTTTGATATGCATTTAAAACGGTGCTGAACGCTAGACTAATTTACAATCTAAAGAAACATTCTGTGAAATCCTTCAAAGGTGAAGCTTGGCTCCTTTGAACGTTTTGATTTAGACAGAGAAGTATCCAGTGATGTATAGTACATCATTTGGGTTTAGGAAAATGTATCGATATAGTAAGGAGTAATAAAGATATAATGAGTATCAGATACAGAGGGGGACGAATGAAGGGAGATTATAGTGACGTGTTTCTATGAGTACATTTCCGAAGCGCAAGTACTGTTCACTTAGACTCTTGACATTCCAAAGAACATAAGGCGTATGCAGCACTATAAAGAGCAACTATGTAATTTCTTATATTATGACTGTCATATTAATATTAAAATTAGTTTGAATATAGTCATATATATATATATATATATATATATATATATATATATATATATATATATATATATATATATATATATAGACACTCAAATTGGGTAAATAGTTGAATACACATAATTTTTAAAATATTATTTTAAATTTAAAACATTATTCAAGAAAGTGCATAAAACTATGTTTCGGAAATCTGTCTTGTTCTCATCATCAGGTAATGAAGTTTGAAGAGTGTCTCCTCTGATGAGATCTATCTTTATACATTGATATTTATGGTTAATTTAATATAATATACTTGGTGGTGAAGTGAGTCCGAGTATGTAAAATACATACTAGTGTTTTCAGATTTTGAAGTAGAATTCAGTCCAGTTCACTTGGATATTTTAAATCTAAATCATTAAGTAACAACTGAAGCAAGAAAGTTCTATAAGTAACTAGCGGAACCCGGCAGACCTTCTTCTGCCCTTCATTTCTTTCTCACTCTCTCCTTCCCTTTCCCCCCTCTCTCTCTCTCCGTTTCTCCCTCTCTTCATCCCTCTCCGTCTCTGTCTCAGCCTGACTCTGTCTCTGTGCCTATCTCTGTCTGTCTGTCTCTGTTTCTGCCACTTTTAGTCCCTCTTATTCAAATTTAGTTGCAGATTCTGCACGTCTCTGAGCAGGTGGGGTAACATTGAGAAGTGCCGGACCAGCAAAAATGTAATAGAATGTTCAAGAATTTCTCATCCTATAGATTGCGGTGCGAAAAACGTTTCTTTGAGGCCTTCGCCTCAATATATTTTTAGTCTATCATGACAAGTGTTAAACGACGAATGCAGCGATATACATATTGTCATATGTTAGATTGGCTTTTTTGAGTAATTTTGATTTTTGTCGACACTCGTGTTTAACGGATATTATGAACGGATAACAGTCCGTCACACGAGATCACTCAGCGATCCCCCTGCTAATGCGCCCTCGGGCAAGGAAAGCTAAGCACAAAAATCAAAATTACTAAAAAAAGTTATCGCCTCCTATATTGTTTCAGTAGTATACATACTTTTTGCGGCTCTCACACGCAGCCAATCTTTATATATGAAGTCTCTAGAGAAAGAGAATTTTATGAAGACGTTACGAATTGCACTTTGACTCTAAAAATATGAGAGATTTGTTTAAAAAAAACGCATCTAAATAATCATGTCAAATGCAACCTACTACACTTGGTCGAATTTCTTAATCGATATCGTTAAATAACTCCTAAAATATGCGTTTTAGGGCCTTAAAAAATAAAATTTTGGAGCCAGAGGCCTCAAAGAAACGTTCGTCGCATTGTTATCTAGAGGATAAGATCTTCCTGAACATTCTATAACACTTTTGCTGGTTCGACGCTTCTCGATTCTACCCCACCAGTTCAGAGCCGATAAAATCTGCAACTGTATGTGAAATTAAACTAATTACTTGATATTCTACGTGATTGATTTACACAGATATACCGTTCTGCTCGGCAATAACGTTAAATAATAGTTTGTATTGACAAGGGTGTATTGTATTATCATCAATTACAAGGAGACAAATAGAACAAGTGACGGAAGGGTGAAGATAAAGATATATTACAGGCTTTATATGGACAAGCCAAAATAGGGAAGAGGGTGTGTTTTCTGATTGATTGATTGTTAGTGATTCCGGGTGCGTCAACTACTGAGGTCAGTAGTCCCGTAAATATAGTGCATGTTTTTTTCATCTGGAGTTGGCGATGATCTTCCCTTACTGGATGGAGAGATCCGGCGCCAACCAACTGTCGACTAGCGGGGTTTTCCCTAAAGAGGTATCTCCCACCAGCGGGGCACTGTCCCAGCCGGGACAAATTCTAAGTTCCCGACCGGTCTCCCCGCATGTGTGGTAGTGTAGTGCATGTTGGTGTAAGTGTGTGTGTGGGGTGTGGTTTCACATGCAAGTGTTCTAGCACGGGCAAGCTAGTGTAACATAACAATATGTATATCAATGGATTCGTCTTTTTACGCTCGTCATGGTGGACTAAAAGATATGAATGGTTCCATTTAAGAAAGTAGTTACCTCAAAAACTCGTAAAATATACGTGATAAAATAGGAAGGAATACGTGTACCAATTAGGCCCATTCCCTTATGCACTTTCGTAAAAATTGCATTGCAATAACGTCAACCGCTCAAAAACTGCAGGAGAAGCTCAAGTTACGTGACTCATCCTGTGCATAGATATCGCTGTTAGTAGAGCAGAGATCAAGCGGAATACGAGAAGTGTAAGAACATGTATCGGAAATTACGGTACCGGTCCTGGCAAAAGAGCCAGCCGTTTGAAATGGTACTTAGTATGTTTATGAACGAGACGATGTTAGCCAGAATGTGAGTCTCAGGAGCACGATTGATGCGCTACTAGGTCAATGCTGGAGAAACTAAAGGTACTAGCGTACCCGTGCGAGAACTCTCGCATGTACCGACCCTCCTCCCTGTTTGTCCAATTATATATTAAGCCTATAATATATCTTTTTCTTTAAGACCTTATCCTCCGTCACTTGTTCTATATGACTCCTTGTAATTAATAACAATACAACACACCCTTGTCAATAAACACAATTCTTATTTAACATTATTTGGAGCAGAGAGGTAAGCTCGTGTAATTCAATCGCGTAGTATATCAAGTAATTAGTTTAATTTCACATACAGTTGTAGATTCTGCACGTCTATGAGAATGTGGAGTAATATCGAGAAACGTCGGACCAGCAAAAATGTAATGGAATGTTGAAGATCTTATCCTGTAGATTACGGTGTGAGAAACGATGGCCTCAAAATGTTACGTTTTAATGCCCTAGAACGCATCATTTAGGACTTATTTAACGATATAGATTAAAAAGTGCTCCCGAGTGCTGCGGATTGCATTTCACATTAATATTTAGATCCGTTTTTTAAAGAAATCCTTCATATTTTTAAAGTCAAAGTGCAATTCGTCACGTGTCCGTGAAATGCTCTTTCTTTAGAGACCTCGTTTATAAAGGTTGGTGGCGTGTGAGCGCCGCGAAAGGTATCTATACTACTGATATAATATAGGAGACGATTGTTTCATATTTTAGCCCGTCAGGATGAAAGCTGTCTTCCGTCTATAACAACTTTCAATGGCAAAACAGCTTGCAAAGGTCAACTTATAGCGGAAGAAAACTTCAATTCCTTGGAGATATCGACTTGGGAACACACCATACAGTTTCCCAACATCCATGTGAGTACAAAATCGTTAATTAAACGTGAAATCTGCGCAAATGACACAAATATTTCACTTGAAAAAGCTTTTGACTCAATTGTTACGTATAAGCTTATATACGTATGTTACTCTGAATGCAATTTTATATTTCTGAGGATCCAACATTAAAGTTATTTCAAAACTTTCTCTATATTCTGATTGCTTTAAATTTATTGCAAACAAAAAACGAAGTTAACAATTCATAACAGACAAAAAAAACTTTCGTAGTGCAGTCAGTGTCTTTTAAAATTGCTTTCTGTTCTGATATGATCTGAAAAGAAAAATCATTGTTTTTTTCTGGATTTCTTAGAACCCATACTTCAGCATTTACACAGCTTCTCTAGAAAACAGTTTTGCAGAGAATGGAATACTGCATATTCGACCATCACAAGTTCCTGATGATATCGTGAACGGAGCTCTCACTTTAGAGGGGTAAGTTAAACAAATATCGTTTACGATCTTCGTAAACAAAGTAAACAAACAGCAGGAAGTCTATGACATTTTCTTTAGGAAAAGAAATAGGGAATTTAAGTGGCCAACTGAAAATTAATAAATTTGAGTAACATACTCATAATTAATTTTGAATATTATTTTAACATGCATTTACATATTTATGCTTCGTCAAAACTACTAACAAAATATACGACACTTTAAATGCCATCTGATTCGAAAATTAACAGTTCGAAATATCTCTTCTAGTCATTTGGCAATCCCAAGTCTTTTTTTCATTCGCCAAGGATTTACTATTTATTACAAAATTTCCAGACATAATCTGCAATATTTCATAATTTATTTGTATAGACATTGTGTCACGATTAGGATATCACTCTCTGCAATAGGTATTTATGTGACGGTAGTGATTGTGTCGTTTCTCCAGATAAAGGTTTTCCTCGCTTAGCTTCTAAAGACATAACGACTTTGAAAATTCTATTCCTGCCTCTTGATGTCATGTTCCGAGTTTACTACGGAGAGGGTTACAATAATTTCATCACTATACTTTGTTATTCACTAATGAAATGATGGTAAAATATATACAATTTTGTAGATATTGCACTTTTGATCACTCATTACGAGTCGACTTTCCATTACGTCATTCAGACATGATATTTTTATGACACATCCCCTTCAATGAATGCAACTGAACTTTTATTGGTCATTACGAAAATAATTCTGGAGCAATTAAATGATTTGACAGTAAAAATTTAGAACTACGGTATCGTTTTATTTATTACTCGCTTAGAAATATTAAACTATTTGTACACGTGTCGATTTTACTGCGCCTTCAATAGCTATTCATTTCCGAGTAAATTCAATATATTTATAGCCCGTAGAGTTGATTAATCGCCTGCACAATCTATGGTAATAAACGTGCCAACGGATAATTCGGTAAACAGCCCATCAAGGGAAAAACGACACGAGGGCATCGACCACAGCCTGTAGAACACACGTTTTGCTGGACAACATAATATTCCCGTTTAAAGACCAATGCTCCCAACATTTGACAACGAATGTAAGGCCTGCAGACTATCTAACGATCTGGTTGAAAGCTCATTTGACAATTTGAGAATCATGATTAGCTAAAAATGATTAAGAAAAATTAATCCATTTCATTTCAATTTAATGCTTTAAATATTTAAAAAAATGTAAAATGGACATGCATTATTTTTTCGATTCAATTTTTCGTGTTAATTAAATATACGATAACAATATTTATTCTTTATTTGTTGTGCTTTGTTTTCATTTCTCAGGGAATGTCAACCGAGACGAGGATCTTTACCTGATCTGATAATAAAATGCAAAATGATTTTTAAAGTCGAATGAGAGTTAAGAAGTCACCATTGTTGTTATCTTCAAAGAAATAAAAAAAATTAAATATAACTCTCCATTCCAAACGTTCTTAAAATATATTGTATATCTACAAAGACACGTCGCTAATTTCCATCTCTTGCAACTGTAAATACCCAGTAGCTAAAAGCATTAAGGGTTGAAGATTTAAAAATCAAAATAAATCAGGGTATTATTTTTAATTCTAAATTTTGAATCACAACTTTTCGTAAATTATGATCTACCAAGAGAGGAGTTAGTCAATTCTCTGCTTTCCCAAAAGCGATACATCGTGTTTGAGTTGTGTCAAGTTTTCGCGGATTGTTGAAGTGCGGGAACCCCTTTTCGGTTTTTTTATTTTTGTTTTCATAATAAAGACAATGTATCATTTGGAGAGTTCTAAAGAAAACGTGATAAAGTTCTAGGTAAAATGGGGCGTAATTCAAATTATTTTCCTGGCATAAAGTTTTCTATAAAGACATCTATAAATAGTATTTAAACTTGTATAATAGGAAAAAATAATAAGAATGTGTATCAGTGTCAACCTCAGAGGCTAATGTTCACCAAAGGTGTGAATTTCAACAACAAACTTGTTAATCAAAGATTCAATTTGCTCTGTAAACAATAGATGCCTAATTCACACTATACAAACGAAAGTAAAGACCAAAGTATGCAGATTTTCTAAAACTACAACGACGGAAACGTAAAGACCATTAATAAACATGTAAGTTACTCTAGAGTAGTAATGTCTGTATTAAGGAAATTAACGTACCGCTACGACACAGTTTTATATACACGAACAAAAAATATTGAGGCGCAGTAAAATTTATTACGTGATAAAACGGGCCAAGGGAAAATCCGGGCGACGACCACTGCAGAGCCGAGCGAGGAGAGCAGGTGCAGTAGCGCCGAGGGAATCAAGCAGCGTGGCACACGCGAAACATAGAGACAAATATTCGGGACACTAATAGTTAAAAATAATATAAATAAAAATATTTAGTGTATAGTTAGAAATAGAGGCAGATTTTGATGACCTAAAGGCGCCAAAAATGATCAATAAAATGCTCTTAAAATGTTTTAAAAATGCCCTAAAAGCAAAGAAAAATGACGTAAAAAAGTTGATTAAAATTATTTCAGATGAACAACTCAAGCTATTGGATATGTTACTGATGTAATCGAGGCTTTTTCTATTCGTTTAAGTGAATTCGGCTTCCAAACTTTCGATTTCGACTGTTCTTTACCAGAAAATCTCCGTCTTTAGTTATCCCGGCATCGGCTGAATCAATAATGCGCTGACAGGCGTCTCAGGAACTTTAGATTACATACAATAACTGACATTACAACTTCTGAGCGAAGAAAAAGGCACTTAGGAATTCTGTGGAGAGTATTTGTTGCATCTTGATAATATTATTTGAAGCAAGTACCATTAAAATGGTATTAAAATCAATCATATGACGGGAAATGAAAAAAAATGACTTATTCGTGGAAATCGATTAAAAGTGCACAAAAATGACGTATAAAAATGGTTCATTTCCTTTTGTCATAATATAAAATGAATTTCTATACTGAACGGCATTTTTCTAAAGTAAAAAGAAAAATATGACTTTTCTTTGAAATCCGACTCCTAATTATAATTATAAATAAATAATTATAAATATTTAATAAATAAAAATAATTATAAATAGCTAAAACACTAATTCATGATTCCGCATCGGTGTTGAAAGCGAATCTCCCTTCCCATTTATGTGTAATCTTGTAATTTCCGAATTATTCCTTGGTCCTCAACGCACGAGAGAACTTATTATTCATATTTATCAACTTTAAAGAGTAGAAATAATTAAAATTAAAATTACCTCAGCAACTGAATTTTTTCTTAACCTAATCAAATTATGAAATGGCATAAGTTATGACGAGTAAAAAAAGTCTAGTTTCAGGGTGCTTATACCAGAGTGCAGTTCACTGATAGATTTGTTACGTTTATGTGAGAATAGAAAATCACTCAAGAATATAATTTATGCTTTGTTAAACAAAAACGTATTTTAGTTACACTTACAAGTGGAAAAAAATCGCGGTATTTTAATTCGCCTTATTCCTACATGAAATGCAGATCGTATTTTTTATATAGTATTTTTCACAAGAAAATCTCTTTTTTCTATATTGCCAATAGGGAAATAAATCCACCGTCATCATCACAAAGCCAACATCTCCTCCATTATCACGTACATTTGGAGATATTTCCTAGTAGCCAAAGCAATCTGCGAGAGGATAACTGTCACGTCGCAGTGGTTTTATTGTCTCTCTTTTTGTTCCTTTTGCTTGTTTTGCGCGCGCGCGCGCGCGTGTGTGTGTGTGTGTGAGTGTGCAAGCGCCGTGTGCGGGCGCGCGCGTGCGCAGGTGCACGGGCCAGCGGGAGACGCGGGACTGCGCGCGGCGCGCCGCCGCGTGGGACGTGCTGCCGGCCGTGTACTCCGCGTGGCTGCGCTCGCGCGACGCCTTCCGCTACGCACGCGTCGAGGTGCGCGCCAAGCTGGCCGTCGGCGACTGGCTCCTCAACCGTGAGTACGCGGTCCTCACCTACCTACCCCTCCCCACCTCCGCTCCCAGCCACGTCCAACCCATCCACGCCCCACCCAGCCTCACACCGCCCCGACCGGGCGAGGTGGCGCAGAGCATCAACTGATGTCACTCTGACTGAGAGGTCCTGAGACTCCAGTCCCGACGGTGGCACGATTTTCGACGCTAGCCAGATAGCTAGGTCGAGTGCTGTTGTTGCTGTCTGCATGCGAATTCTAGCGGCCGGCTGTTCTGATCGGTAGTTTCCCGAGGTTTCTCCGATCAAAACTAGGCGAATGCCGGAGCAGTACCCTAACAAACGGGCCACGGACCACGCGCGGTCTTTACTTCCTCTTCCATGTTCTATCCTAACCCCTTATTTACACTCACATGCACTATATCACTACACTTATCGGGAGACCAGTCGGCATCTTAGAGCCTCTGTTGGCTCGAGCAGTGCCCCGACAGTGGAAGATACCTGGTTAAGGGAAAACCCGCTAGCCGATGGTAGGTCGTCGCCGGATCTCCCTATCCAACGTGGGAAGATCACAACCACCATCGAGCGAAAACATGCATGCGTTACACTAATAAATAATAATAGTTGACGCGTACGTGATGACTAGTAATGAATAAATAAAACGTTCCACTTCGCCCCGTTCCGTCCTTACCCGCTCCTCCCCTCCCACTCCTCTCACCCCTCCCCACCCCGATTCTACCCGCCCCACGCTGCTGCGCTCCGCCCCGCTCCGCCCCGCTCCGCCCTCCTTCATGAGCGGGTAAACACAGTAAATGAAAATTGCGAAGCTTTAAGAATAAAGGAGAAATTATTGTGTTTTTTGATAAACAAAACAAGTTCAATAGGGAAATTAATTTCCTACGAAAAGATTGGAGAGATAAAAGAAAGATTTCTAACTGGAAGTAAGAATTTTCCGAGGATCAGATTCTTGGCAATAGAACATATCCTTTATTGGTCATCAGATACAATTTGAGAAGAAGATAAGAAAAAGTCTATCGCTTTGGTAATAAGGAGAAAAACATATTAATTATGAGTTTTACATTATTTTAATTACAAATATCACTTTAATTAATTTTCTTACAAATCCTATCACAAACACATCACTCCGTGAGACATTGCTGTTTCAACCTCCTATTATTCGGGATTGTATCTTGAAGCATCTTTGCACTGAACAAAGACGTCAAGATGCAGAGTCATGAAGCAATAGTCGGCAAAGTATGTGTTGAAGATATTACATTGCTTTGTATGAAACTATTATCAAGCTATATTATACTGCTTGCATGCAACTATTAGGTGTTCTTATCCACGAAAGTAAAAGTTTCGTAAATTAATTGTTTTTTCGTAGATTTTCAGTAAACAACGAATTAAAGACATTTCGAAGTCATGTACGTGTTATGGTTTTCAGACAATTTTATTCCACTACCGGAATTCGGTTAATATTTATTATTATACCAATCAACCAATCAGTTTTCTTGAGAAAAAAAATCCAGAGCTTTGCGATTAATCTATCCCTTCATACAACACTATACATTTACTACAATAGTAATTATAAAGAGAAGAAGTATTACGTTTACTTACACTTCTATTTATATAATTATTTCCTCAAGAGAGTCAATAAAAATAAGAAAAATATAGTGCAGAAATTTTCCTTCGGTTTTCTTTTCAACGAAATTTTGTTCTCACACTAGGATTTCTCGAGTACTAAATTTTTTCGCCCAGAGGACATAATCGCGCTGTATTACCTCGCATCACGCTCGTTTGGCGGGCGGTCTCGGAGTTAAAGTATCCGGACCCCTCGCAACTAAAGCCAGTGTTTGGAGCACAGTCTCCGACTGTGGGCTAATCCTCGCCCTAATTCCATCCACTAGTTACGGGACTCGGAAATTCAATGCAGTAAATTGCGCCCGCTACCTCCCTTTCGCGCGCCCAGAGGCGCGGGCGACCGACGCTGGCCGCGCTGCAGCCTGGGGCGAGGGACGGCGGCAGTGAGGAAGAAAACGGCGGAGGAAGAATGAATTGGCAGTTTAAGTCGTTTCATGGCTACGCTGGTGTAGCGGTTAGCGTATCGGACTGTTATATCCACTTTCAAGGGTACAAATCCGAATGAATCCACGGATTTTTAAAAAAACTCACGCCCTTAGGAATCCCTTCCTTCCGAGGGGAAGTAAAGCCGGTTGTCCCATGTTGTAGATTTACTGCATATGAAATATTCCCAAGACTACAGGAAGCCTCTGAGGTAAATTCTAATCGCCTGTTTCATCACCCGAGTGATACTTTTTTTGCTGCTAGATGGCGAAATGAGCCTTGTCAAATTTGCCTTGTCAGGCGGGAGAGCAGATCTTATCTCCTGAGCCTCGCCATGTAAAATAAGGCATTGTTAAATTTAATTGGAAGACGTAGGCGAGTGCGAAATTTTGATTACCGGACAAGTTCCGTTGAAAGAGTTTGGTTAGTGACGAAAGTCGCAGCGTTATCCACGTAAAGTGCAATGAAGAGAATATAGATAGACACGATGGGAAAGGTGAAGGGAAGAGAACGATCGAAATATTGCGGATGATAGCAACCGAACGGCTTCAGGGAAAATGGAGAAGAGATGGAGAAAGGCTACAAGTAAGAAGTAGAAGTAGGAGGGCCTCCGGATATGCGGCGAGGCCATCAAGGATGGTGGGCGGAGGGCGGTCCAATTGGCAGCGTGGAGACGATTCGGAGGGAAGAGCTATAAAGGGGAGGCGAACGTGGCGGAGGCAACGGAGAAGGTAGCCCCCACCCCCCACCCAGGGCCCGCTCCCTGATGAATATTTCACTGGCGCTGCGCTGCGAAACTGTTCCCTCAGCCATCACATCCGAGTTCCGACAGCTCTCAACTCGAAGCTCTGAGAACGAGGACTGACTTGAAAATGATAGCAAGTTTACTCTCTTAGGATCGTTAAACAATTGTTCTAGTTTCTTTTTAGAAAAAAAAAACTTCAAATAGTAAATATTTGAAAACTGCATCTTTAGTGCATGTGCAAATGTACAGGTACATTTATAGTGAAGATAGAAGTAAAAAAAAATCTACATAAACACTCTCAAACTTACATTAACAATACTTTTGTCTACAAGTTTAAGAAAATGTACGCGAACTAAACTTTTTTGAGGTATCGCTTGTTTTTAAGTCTTAGTTATTTCTTAGTTTAAAGGAATATCCACTATCCCAGTGAGAGTATTTATATGCAGTCTTTTTAAGCATCATTTTTAAAGATTTCATAGTTTAAATTGCTTTTTACAATAAATATGTACTTTTTTAACGAAATTCAACCATTTGGTTTCCTTAACCGACGAGAAAAGACAAAATTAAACACGAAAGAGTTTGAGACTAAGAAATTGCTCGGGATATGATGAAACTTATAATTAATTGCTATATTCAATAAATGAATTCAGCAAATATTCGTGAGTAGAGTCTAAGAACTTTATATAAAAATGAAAGAACCTCTAAACTCGAATAAGAACTGTAAAAAATTAATAGCTCAATAAAAACACTTAATATCTGTAAGAAATCTTTTGAATATTTTATTAGAATAACCCACAAGTTTGTTAAAATTCCTTCATTTTATTGGTCTGATTTGAAGACTTTTAACATCAGAAATCACTTAACGGTGCTTCTGGAATTGTGTTGAATGTTGCCTCTGCAGTTGTGTGTTTGTGATCAGGCGGAAGAGCAGGTCAAATGGCCTGAGCCTCGCCACCAATAAAGACATTTATTTAATAAACTTTATTAATTAAAATTATTTCATTTATTAACATTTATTTATTTAGATTTTCATTTTGCCCATTTTTTACAATTATAGTTTCCGATGCATGGTTTTATATTTTGCCTAATTTCTATTTTTATTATTTTCGTTTTGCTCCTGACAGTGAATTCGTTTGGACTAGAAACCTAAGAATCTGCTAATGGACTTTGCCGCCTTTAGTATTACAATGAAACCAGAACAATGACGTTGAATTCAGATTGCAGGACCAGGAACTGTTAAAATCGTTGCGCGAAAGAGATATGGTTCAAGTGAACATTTTTGGATTTTTTTACGTCGAGAGACTCTTGTCGGCCTTCAGGAATATCATTCCACCCTAGAGTATGGCCAGTGCCCCCTTTCTAGGGCAGAGTTATGACCATGATATGTGATATGATGATATACGAGTTTCACTTGCGTCATTGGAGGATTCAAAAGAGCATCTGGTGGAGACAGTATGGCGATTGAAACAAATGCGTAATTATCGAGCAGAAATTTACTGTCATAACAGTAAGAATAAGTATCACTAAAGAAGCTAAAAAATATTATTTCTGTTATTCGGAATTCGCAAAAAATAAGAAATGCTTGATGGTTAAGTGCAATCAAGATTAGGAAGATTAACGTTTTCCACCAAATAAGTATTCATGGTTAGATTAAAAATTTGAATAATTTTAATTAAAAGGATTTTATACTATAGATTTTTTCTAATTCTTATTCATCGTTCTTAAAGTGACTTTTAGCATTCCTTCTCTTGCCAGAATAAATGCCATTTTCCATGCTATTTTAGTGAAAATAAATGCTTTTGTATTCAACTTAGCTAAAAATAAACTCCTAAATTTCGGGCTCTAGATACTATGTACTGTGTTTTTAAATAAGTTTTACCTACTCATTAAATTTTATAATGTTAAAATTAGGCGTAGAGCTCAACAGTACAGCTTAATATAAGAGTGGTTTATTTTTTCCTTTTCTTCAACAACCCTTAGCTTTTCCGAGGGATCTCATTTCTGTGCTTTAATTTTACTTTAAACTCGCTTTTGACTCGTGGAATTCTCCGAGAGAATGTACGGGACTACTATTATCACTTGAACTTACGGAGTATTATAAAAATATTTTAAAACAAGTGGTGCGACAAGCGGCACAGACTTTCCCGTATTTGTTAGTTTCCTATTCTATAAGTCTGTGGTACATTGTCGATATTGCCCCACTCTCTTGCCAGCGCCTAACAGCCTTTCAAGGGCCTCTCGAGGTATAGAACGATTTTCCTAAGGATGAGCCAAAGTGACAGTTCGCGAAAACAAGTGAACATCACATGTATTTCAGAGAAGTACCCCTCCGCCGCGACAGCTGTTCAGCCACTCCCCTTCGTAAACTGCAAATGGCTCCTGTGAAAACATCCCTATGCAGAAGTAAGAGTTTTGCTGACATATATGCACGTACGCGAGTCCGGGAAATATTTAAATTTAATTACGTATGTGGAAAATCTCTAAACATGCTCTCACAATGAGTAAAAGAAAACTGCCACGAATATAAATAGAAAGAAAAATGATTTTAAGCCGGAAACACGAGCACCGGTACGTATCTCACATTCAAGTCTCTGTTTTAAAATAAACATAATATTTATCACACAAAAAGCTAATTCAGTGTAATATATAAAGAAAAAAGAATTTTTACAGAAGAGCACATTACACTGCACTTCCTAATATCAATTATTTCTCGCAGCGCACTATATTTTTTGTCGGACAAGGACACCACAAAAGGAAGTGTGTTACGTGCAGGTTTCACCCACGTCTCATACATTTACCTGTCAAGGAAATAGATTAGGGAAAGATTTGGGCATAGGCGAGGGAATTCGGATTTCTCCCACGCCACAAACACAGTTGAAACATACATATTTTACGCTGGTTTTGAAGCTCAATTCCCTGTCTCACGAGAACAAATCTCCTGACTGTCCTATTTGTAAATGTGTTACTGTTATATAATAAGAATAATAATAAAAAAATAAAACTTTAATATAGAATCAAAATCGACTTTTTATTTATACGCAGCTTTAAATGAGGTTTGTTGCATTGAATCTCTAAATCTGAATGACTTTGACACCGTTTGTTTCCATAGCAACGCAAATCAAATTACATTAGCAATCAAATCTATTAACTGCTTGATCAATAATGAACAATTCTCTCAAAATTAATTAACAATAATTTATAAAACATAATATTTGCATTACAGGACAATTAACTCAATGGTTTAGTTTACCTCCATATAATATTTATCTTGAGGAAATTGTGTTTTATCAAAATGTACATTTTTTACATCGTTTCAATTTTACGGTCCTCTAAAAGTCTATCGAAATATGACGAAAATAGTATCGTAGATGAGTAAAATCTGTTTCTAAATGCACATTTTCATTGAAAAAATTTGGAGTCATTTTTGAGAGAATAATTGGAATAATTATATTTTTATATAATAATAACTTTATAACTGGAATAATTAAATTTCCATTGAAATAAAATGTGCAAAATATTTTACAATTACCTTGTAATTCATTTTGGGTTAATATCAATTTTCCATTTGAAATTAATGTTTTTCAAGCAAGTTGTGGACTGTACAAACAAGATTTTTTACCAACTGTAGGATCCTTCAGGTTATGAACAGCGTGCTGAAAGTTCAATTTTTCCTTTATCGCTACGTAGTAGTGACAAAGTTACGTAATGACGCGCGAAAACGGCGAATTTTCGCGAGAAAAATCTCTTATTATAGGGCTCTGGCATAAAAAAAAGTGGATAAATTCATTTTATTCAACGAGAATTATTCAGTTATTTTGTAATATATTTCAAACAAGACTGTTACCAACTGCATTTATTTATTTAAATAAATAATTATATTTAATTAATTATATTAAATAAATAAATAAATAAATAAATAAATAAATAAATAAATAAATAAATAAATAAATAAATAAATAAATAAATAAATAAATAAATAAATAAATAAATAAATAAATAAATAAATAAATAAATAAATAAATAAATAAATAAATTAATTAATTAATTAATTAATTAATTAATTAATTAATTAATTAATTAAAACTGTATTTTATTAGTGTGTGTGTGTGTAAAAACGCGTTCGTTTGCCTGCCGGGCGCGCAGACATCTGGCTGCAGCGGGCGGACGCGTCGCAAGAGGAGGGCGTGCCGGAGACGGGGCGCGTCAGCCTGGCCTTCCTGCGCGGCAATGCCAATCTCACGGTGGACAACG
This sequence comes from Teleogryllus occipitalis, assembly GCA_011170035.1. NCBI lineage: Eukaryota > Metazoa > Arthropoda > Insecta > Orthoptera > Gryllidae > Teleogryllus > Teleogryllus occipitalis. Next base: position 239,303 of record BLKR01000482.1, on the reverse strand, counting down.
GCACGGCCCTCGGCGCCTCGCGCCTCGCGCCCGGCGTCGTGCTGGGCTACTGCTACCGCAAGCTGGCGCTGGGCATGGAGTGCGACGTGGAGGGCGACGGCCTCTGGACGGACGACTTCCACGTGTTCGGCGTCACCTGGTCCCCTGGTACGCAACCGCGACGCGTCGCCGCGAGGAAACACTCTGGACCGTGCTGGATACTCGGATTGACGTGGAATTTTACTAGATTGTTCACCGCCATTGAAAACACATACATACAAACTTTATGAGCTATGAAGCATTGCAAGTAGTGTTTTGGGGACAGTTAGTCTTGAATCCTTTCATGTCCTTACTGGCTGACGGAACGCGTAAATCGCCGCGCGCTGACGGGAGCTGCACGGCTATCAGCATTTCTGTCGGCAGGGTGTCCATTGACCCAGAGGGCAGGTGGAGTGATGAAAACGGGAGTTTACATGGCAGGTTCAAACAAATGAGAAAATCGAACTCTTGCTTCAATAATCCGAATATAAATATTGCAAAAATATGGGTCCCTTAATGGGTCCCCCTCGATAGACAATAAATAAATAAAACACATTTCGCTTTTGGTTTAGAAACAAAATTTTCACAATAATGGGGTCTAATAAAACAATTTCAAAACAAAGAATGTAACATAATGTCCTTAGGTGCACTGACTAAATTTCTTTTTCAGTTTCCTTAATAATAGTATTGGTTTGCTCTATCCATAAAACTGACTTTGGTAGAATTATTAAGAACGCGTGTCTCTCTGCACTTCAAAATAAAGAGACCAACGAATATGGCCTTTGCCATTAGTCGTGAAAGAACGAGCGTGCGAGAAATTTGACCAGTCGATAAACGTCGCATAACTTTCCTGGCGCTGCCGAAATGGTTTGCCCGCTGCGGGAGGAGCGGAGGTCACAAAAGGTCTTGATGCACACACTATTTCTAATGCTTCATAACCCTTCAAAATTTGGATATGTGGGTTTTACATGATATGTGGGTTTTACCAGCTGGCGAAATTCCATGAGAATCGGAGCATCCAGCACAGTGAGTGTTGCTTGGTCAGTTGGGTCCCGTAGCGTGGTGGTTATGGTGGCAGTTGCAGACTCCGGAGTCTGTGGATTCGAATCCCGCGTTGGGCATGGATGCTTGTATTAAGGTTGTCTTATGCCAGCCACCATGTTTCATCTTGCATACCTCTTTCCTTCTCCCAGACCTCTCCCTCCCCGAATGGTGTATGAATGTTGAAGGATGAATCTGACTGCCTGCGTGCTCGAGGGAGAAAGCTCCGCATTGGGCTTAAGGACCATCACGTGAGCACTAACAGGCCACCACCAAACTTCCGTTCTTGAAATTGGGTTCATGAGTCGTCACGGGCTTATGATCCAATAGCGGCGAAGGTAAGTGCTTGGCTTGCGAGCCGCAGTAAAGTTATGGAGTGGAGGCTAGTCAGGGTACTCTAGGATGTAAAAAGGGAGTGGTATTAACTAAGAGCAAGGAGCGACAGTGGATAACCGAAAAGTTAAGTAAACAAAATATGCGCGATGATGATGTTGATGACTAAGCTTTGCGCTTAGAGTCCCCGCCAAAGACGGGCACATCATTTGTTAACAAAATGTTACATTATCCCTAAAATATTTACCGATAGCTCAACAAATTGCGTACACCCGGAGACCACAGCGGGCAACAAATTTCCTCTGCTGCACCGTTGACCGAAAGGCCCTAGGGATCGAGTTGAGAAGGGGGGCAGAGTTTATACAAAACCCACGTAGGTAATTGGAATTTAACCACTGCCTCCATGAGAATTCTGGCGGCCTACTGTTCTGATCGGTAGTTTTTCCTAATTTCCCCCATGAATACCAATTCATAGGTGAATTCTGAACCAGTATCTTCGCAAACTACTCATGCACACTTGTATGCACTACAGTGTCATACATGTCGGGAGGCAAGTCGAGATCTTAGAGTTTGCGCCCCAGGAGTAGATACTTGGATGGGAACACTCCGCAAGTCTACAGGGACACTGTCCCCCTGGGGTAGGTACCTGGATGGGAATACTCTCCAAGTCTTCTTTTAGGACACTGTTCCCCAAGTTCTGCACCTGGGTGGGAACACTCCGCAAGTCTACTGGTAGGACAATGTGCCTCAGGAGTAAATACCTGGGTGGGAACACTCCGCAAGTCTACTGGTAGGACAATGTGCCCCAGGAGTAAATACCTGGATGAGAACACCCCGAAAGTATACTTGTAGGACGGCGCCGGATCTCACTATCTTGATTAGAAGGAACCCTTCCGAGATATGACATGAATTAAGGACGATAAGTCGTGCGTCACAGACAAATCAATCAAATACAAATAATTTAACAAGCTGGAAAACAAGCGGTGCGTAATTATCGTTTTCCACTTACTTTCATTCGTCATTTGTTGAGATTAAAATATATTTATACATAATTTAGAGCATGTGCTCGTCTTCTTTGTCAAAAGATCAGATTAATTTACATGGACAGATTCTTGGTAAAATGTTTGAAATCCTCTCGGTCTCGTAATTTTCCAGAGGAGATAGTGTTCGGCGTGGACGGCCGTGAGATTTACACCCTGCGCCCACCTGACGAAGGATTCACCTTGCTGCCGTTTTTCGAGGACTGTCCCCGCCATTCGCGAGGGAAAATTGCACCTCTTGACCAAGAAGTAAGCATCCTCATTTTTAACTTCCAAAGGAATGTTTAAGGAATTTGAAGAAATAAGATATTCAAGAACTTCAAAGAAATATATTTATTTCGTATTTTTCAAAAGGTCTTAGTTATATAAATAATTACTCAGAGAAGAAAATAATGTAGAGTTTTTTTCTTGAAATTTAAAATTTTGACACTTTATTTGAAAATATAGAGAAGGAAAGTTTCCGAACTTTTTACATGATTTCCATTCTGATTACTTCAAAAGATGTTTAAATGCAGATGTACCTGAATATTGCACTCCATGTCGGCGGCTCCCACGAGTTCCCGTCCGGTGTAACCTCAAGAGGACTACCTAAGCCATGGAATGATAAAGACCCTAAGGTAGAGTTTACTATTTGTGAAAATTATTACTGTTCTTGTCGATGTTCTCACTACTGATCTTTTTCACCAGGCTAACCTCAATTTCTGGAAAGAGAAGAACCAATGGCTGCCAACCTGGTCGCTTCAGAAATCAGAAGTGAAGATCGATTGGATAAGAATATGGGCTCTCTAGCCCCCTCTTTTCATGTACTAGGCGAGTCGTTGACATGTTGTAAGTTCCGAGGACCGCGGTTTGCCAATAAAGTGCCTTGTAAACAATCCTCCTCCTTCAGCGCTGTAAATGAACTGGCACTGGCGCGGGGGTGGCAGAGGCGGCGGGGGCAGAGGGGGGTGCGGCCTGCGGAGGGTCGACGGGGCGTAATTACTCGGTTTGATGGCAAACAAGCCGCCGCCAAATGGTGTTTCCGGAGGCCATTAACTGAGGGACAGTCCGCAGACCCGTCCTCACTCGAGGATCCAACAGATGGAGGACTGCTCACGACTTCTCTGGGAACACGGCACGACCTCTATTTGCCGGAGGTATAGCTAGCTTCGATTGAGGCTATGATCTCAGCCTTTCCTCAAAAACAAAATTTTACCCCGAAAACGTGTGTTAAAAACTTAAGTATTTTATCTTGATTATGGCATCAACATTACATTAAAGAACTTACAAATATCACATTATTATTAATAAAAACTTTTTAATAGTGCTCTTTGTTAAATGTATTGTTTTCATATTTTAGTAAGAATAACGTGATGTTCCTTACTCACATTACTTTATTACTTACTCACAGTATTCATTGATTTTCCACATTTCCTGTCTTTATCATACTCAAGTAGTACATAAATGTAAATTAAAAGACACGTACATTAATTGAAAAATGAAATTACCACAATAATATTACATCACAATTCAGTAGACAAAGTATAAAGATTCGTATTGTTTTGTAATTAAGATTGCACTGAAAGAGAAAGGGCAAGTACTGCCCCGATTTTAGTTGTTTACGTTCAATATTGCACAACTTACTCGTACATCATTCATTTCGAAAATAAATTTGACAATTTTAATCGTAAATTTTAATTAACATTTTAAACGAGATAGAATTCTGAAGATTTATACAGCATTTATAGTTGGATACCCACTATCCACTTTGAAGTGTCCAAGTTCCAAACACAAGGGTTCAATAAACAATTTATTGACAGAAACAGGTACAGAGCTATAGTGCCGGATATCCAGGAGAATTGGTAGAGAGACGAAGCCGTGTTGCCGTAAATCCAGGAGATGTACCACTATACGCCAAGTCACCAAGTAGCCGAAAAGGAAAGTCCGTTGTAGTCGCGCAGTTGTCGTAGTCTATCACTCTTCACACCGTAACCACCACTTAACCACAGTATCGTCGCTCTATCACCGCTGCTCACTCGCTCACTCTCTGCCTGCCTCAGCTCCGCGCCGAGGCTTTATAGCTGCCCTGGGCCGTAGGCCCGCCGACTGGCTGTGTAGTAGGGGCGGGGTCGAGTCTCGCCCCGCTCGCTCAGGCGTGGCGGCCGCACTCAGCCGAGCACCGCTGGCCCGCGCTTGTTGTTGACCGCTGCCGCCAGGGGCGGTAACGCCCTACTGACGTGCTCCTGTGGCGGCACATTCAATTATGTGCGGCCGGTCACGACACACTTTAGATTACATTAAAAGAATCCATTCCGATCTAAAACTGACTCTGAAGTTGGAGTGTCTGTGTCTGTGTGCAAATAAAAATGAGCTTGCTGGTGGCGCATAGCACCACTGAGGTCCGAGTTCAAGTCCCGTTGAATCTCCTGTGAAATTTGTTCCAACAAAACGAGTTTGTGTGCTTCACAAGGGGCTAGTCCACCCCTGTGAAGTGTCCTAAACCCTACCCCTATCCTTATTCCTTTTTCTTATTCCCAATTCTGACCGCTGGGTAGTGACGCAGGAGGGCGAAGTTGGAGGCGCGTACGCGGAGATGCTACCTGGCGATCCTCTTGACAACTGACTGCCACGTGTCGTGACGTAAGACAAAGTGGATAATGGAGGATTACTCCAAAAATGTGCAAAAAGAAAGATAATGGAGGATTACCCCCCAGCGCTCAACGCCCTCAACGCCCTCCAAGGGGCTGCGTCAACTTGGGCGCAACCAATAAAAATAATTCAGTTGACAGAAAAAAGACTCTGAAGTCAGTTGGAGGCTCGCAATGACGAAGGAAGAAACGCTCAGTGTTTAACAATGTATGGAGTCACGTTACGTTCTCCCCAGCTGACGTCGTCCAGGTCGTGCAGGAGAAAATTCATTGAAAAACGCAAGTAGCCTTTTCAGTTTTGAGGTGTACGTACTTTTTCAAATGCACCATTTGGTTATCACAAAAAGGGGTTAATTTTCTAGTCTTCCGATCATACTTTTATAGTTGACATTTTTTCTCAATTTCATTCTCAGGAGGTACATTACAAATTATATATTTTGTAATATGTCACGTTATTTAAATTTTATTCATTTTAATGAAGCTATTTATGTCTAAGACAATTAGAAATAATAAAGATACTAGGAGAAATACTATAAATGGGACGCCAAAGGATAAATTATTCACAATATCTACACCATTTCTTCCTAGCGTCGTTTTCATTTGTCATATCTCAAGCCACTTACTATAGCTGTTATGTTCACTTCCATTGTAGCTGATTGGAAATAAGAAAAAAAATTGATGAGTTGATATCATCAATAACTCAGATTTTTATTTAGAGGAATCATGGCAAATTCAAATTCAACGAATGGAATACCCATTTTAATTTTCATTTTAATTATTGTGGGTCAGCGGTATTGTTCGAAATTGTATGCAATTTCTGTAATTCGAATCTCTATTGGAGCGAGTCTTTGTCATCAGGTATTGTTCAAAGCCAATTCTTTCCACTATACCAAGAAGGAAGATAATTAGTAAGTGGATACAAGGAAGACATTACAATAAATATTACGTCATTCCTCACTAACATCAGAGAGCCCTCGGGCCGGTGAAGGAATTGTTTTCTATGAGAGCGGACTCACTTCTCAGACGTGCTGTTTTCCTCGTGTGCACCTGTCATGCTCCCAAGCGCACCATTTATCCTCATCGCCAAGCTCCACAAACAATCAACAGTTTCCTGCTTCTTTCTCGTATTTCTATTATGTATTTTTTGTTTTTGCGTATATTTCACTATTACAGTTATTTTGAAAGCATTGGAATTCTCGAATATATTAGTGAAATATTTCCTAGTTCTTTCAAATCGAAAGAAAAAAAAATTCCAAAAAGATTTCAGCCTAAAATAGAGAAATGTATATTTTGAGTTAATATTCTCTACAAGGTTTATCTTTTAACTCTAGAGCAATAATGATATCTAATTGGAAACAAACTAAAATCGGTAAAATTCGTTTATATTATTAATGCGTACATGGTAAAGTTATTTAGTGCATTGGAAGTGTTTACTTGGAAATCCAGAAACAGTCTAACAACTCAAAAGAAAATGTATTTGATTTATTTAATCGTATTGCAGAAGGCTAACATAAATTTCAGATTTTCGAACCATTATACTGCTTAAGAGTTTTGCACGTTTAATATTGATGAATCAAATGTCCTTCTAAGAATGTAATATTCCGCTAACATTCTGACTCTTGAAGACATCGCAGAGAACCTGCCATGTACATGCCAACATAACATGACAGACACGTGTCAGACGCATGCATTATGCATGCCAACATAAAAATATGTCTGACACGTGTCAGACGCGTGCCAGATCGTTCGTATTTCAAGTATATTCATTAACACGATCAGTATTTACTTGAAATCTATTTTACAGGGCCAGTAAGATGATGTTCTATGTGATACTCGTGTTTTATTTCGAGTTAGTATACTAAATTTAATCTCCGCTCGACCATAATATTTTCTGGATCCTGTAGTTATTTCTAAAACGATTTGCATTGGACTTTGGAATTGAAATGTGCGTGTGTAATCGCTTCTTGATAAGACGTCCCACGATGTTTGGATAATTATTTTAAAAAATTGACGCGTGGAAATGCACCAAAATGCTACAAATCTCGCGAGCAATACAGCTAAAACCGGCTGAGTTAACATATTGAGCCGTTGAAGCCGAAAGGAGTATTCCGTTTATCCAATTGGATTGTTTCCTTCTCCGTACTCCTTCTCGTGTTGCCTGATGAGTGTTTCCGGGCGCGTCAACTGCTAAGACCATTATTCCCGTACGTATAATGCATGTTTTTTATCACGCGAGGTGGGAGTGTTCTTGCCTAACTGGATGGCGAGATATGGTGCCGACCTTTTGTCGTCGGCTACACGTCGCTTGATTGATTGATTGATTTTTTCGTGTTTCCGGGAGCTTCAACAGCTTTGGTCATTAGTCCCGTCAGTGTAGTGCATGTCTTTTCTTGGAAGATGGCAGTGATGTTCCCCCGCTGGATGGCGAGATCCGGCGCCGACCTACCGTCGGCTAGTGGGGTTTCCCCCTAACCAGGACTCTCCCACCAGCAGGGCAGCGCCCCAGCCGGGACAAGCTCTAAGCTCCCGACCGGTCTCCCGGCATATGTGATAGTGTAGTGCTTGTTAGTGTAAGTGTGTGTGTGTGTGTAAGGGGAGAGGATAGAACAAGGAATAGGAAGGACAGATCTCGCGCGGTCCATCGCCCGTTTGGTAGGGACTGCTCCGGCATTCGCGTGGTGTTGATCGGAGAAACCACGGAAAACTACCGATCAGAGGAGCCGGCTGCTAGAATTCTTCTCCAGACAGCGACTGAATTCGACCTAGCTGAAAAGCTAGTGTCGAAAATCCTGCCGCCGCCAGGACTTGAACCTAGGACCTCCCGGTCAGAGGCGCTGCAGTGACATCAGTTCGTGCACTGAGCTACCGCTCTCGGAACACGTCGCCTAGCGATGTTTCCCCAAACAAGGTATCTCCCAAAAGCGGGGCTCGTCCCGGTTGGTGCCAAGCTCTCAGCTCACAGCTGGTCTCCCAATACGTGTGCTTGTGTAGTGCCTGTAACTGTAAGTGTGTGTAAGTAAGGGGAGACGATAGGACAAGGAATGGAAAGGAAAGATCGCGCGCGTTCTGTGGCCCGTTGGTTAAGGTGCTGGTCCAGCATTCGCCGGGTGTTGATCGGAGAAACCACGAAAAACTACCGATCGCAGAAACCAGTCGCTAGAATTCTCCTCCAGACAGCGACAGAATTCGACCTAGCCGTGTAGCTGGTGTTCTGCCGCTGTCGGGACTCAAACCCTAGGACCTCGTGGTCAGAGGAACTGCGACATCAATTGATGTCGTAATCCATAATCCTAAGCCGGTCGCTCGAGTTGCAATGGCTCTAATGAAAGGGTGGGAGTTGGGGAGGATGATTGGGATGGCAAACATACGCCTTGCAGAAATGCAACTGAGGGACTTATCCGGGTCCCACGGGAAGTCTGAGAAGAACCACTGATGCACCAACATCATTGTCTCCGTTTAGACATACCAGAAAGTTGGGATGACAAAAAAATCTGGTCATTTTTATTACCACCGTCTACTTAATTTCTACTGTTACCCACAGTTACCCTAACAGTGTTTTTTAATTTACTGTCCCACTGATATTTTTAGATTATAATGATGCAGAAAATCTATTAGAAGAATAAGACAAATATTCTGTATGTTGTAATATTGCAGAAAACTTCGACTGATATTTTTAAAGTACACATGTTAATGAACATATGCCGTAACGTCTTTATATACAATGAAGTTTTTTCTCCAGCTTTTTGAATATGATACTGCTATCCACCTTCAAATTATTCTTAATTGGTACTCACAACTATGATGCCTTTTTTTAAATGTACGTCAGAATTTTGAGGAGTATCCCCTGAAGGGAAAGAGAAAACCAAAGAAAACGCTTCCAGATTGAGTGTATTGGTATTACACAATCGACTTGAACAAGTAAGGCATCATTCAGTTAATTTTGTTTATCTTTTCCAAATTTTCTTGCAACTGGGAACTCGTAACTTGAAGCAAGGGAACAATTTACATTGCCAGTGGAGTAGTAATTTATTGCCCCTATTACACATGTGGTTTTATTGGTCCTAGTTTACAGTGTAGAGTTTTATTAGACAAAGAAATAATGTAAGTATCTTTTAAATATTTATACTATTTTCTCACCTTGTTATGAGATATTTGTCGTAACCTTCAATAGTATATTCTATAAAAAGATATTTGTATCGCTCGGTAAGACATGAAATGTTCCTAATTTTCAGAATGACCAGGTACAGGGATAAAAAATAATCAATGAATTAATGTGTTTGCTTTTGGTAAACACAATCAAAGAGAAAAACGAAAATTGAACCTGAAGTGCGCTGATAACTTATAATATGTACTTTCAATTGCATAAAACAGTGATCAGTTGTTAATCATCAGTAACTTCGATTTAAGATATATGTTTAACCATTTAACTGGTTTTGCACTAAAAGCATTAAGTGGTAACGTGATGCTTTGAGCAATGCACTTTGAGGCTGTGATAAAGACGATACATTTCTATCACTCGCTTTCACAGCTCAATTACTAGAAATTCCACAATTAGTTACACTAAGAGAATTAGTTTCCAATTACCACAAACAAAACGGCAGAACTGTTAACGATGAGTAAATGCTCTAACTCGAATTACAAATAACTACAATTCAAGATCAGATTAGTGGAGAAGCACAATTTCGGTGGTTTTCAATTGAGTCTATTTTAAACGATACGACCGTCCCATGTGGATACTGCGAGTTAAATTACATTAGAGCAATTCGACACAATTAGCGGGGACAACAGGAATGCACCGATCAATAGCAGAGAAGCCAACTAGTTCTGCATCACCGACTGCGGAAACGACCTAAAGGGGATCAGGGTTTTTATTTTAAAGGAAGCCATCTGGAATTCAAACAACATTGTCAACTAATGACGAACAATATACCTCACACGTTATTCTGAATTGAAGCATAAATTAATATGAATTGTAAATTAATGCATTATAAAATCATGAATTACACTGTTCTTTGTGTCTTCGTTTTATATTTCAAAATGATAAAAAACTATGTAATTAGTAAAATACAAGAGTAGGATAAAAAGTAATGACTGATTTTTTCTCTGAAATGACTGTGCTGACGGAGGTATTTACATTTGCATACCTTCAATATAATAGACTACGTTAGTAATGACCTTTTGCCAAATGTTAGGAAGTCTTCGTACACCATCTGCGCATCTATTTCTGATGTTCCATATTGACCACCCTATAGCATGAATAACTTCTTCTCTGGTATTGTTCCGCGTTCTTCGCAGTGGTTATTTCATATCAATGAAGAAATCATAATAACAGGGACTCATATCAGGCGAGTAAGGTGGATGTCCCAGAATCTCTCACTGCCAGCGGTGCAAGAGTTTTCCATGTGGGGTCGTCCGTCCAGGACGTTATTTTTCACATCCGTCCAGGGGTTATTTTTCACATCTTCTCTACCTATCCCTTTAACCCATCGTGCGATTGTGGAATATGGCAACTCTGCATCACCACAAGCATCACGCGGTCCCTAAAATCGTTCTTGTTTACTCGATATCGTGCCAGTTCAATTTTGAGCCATTAACGTTGATCTACCTTTGTAAACATGACGTTAGGGCGCTTGCAGTATTGCTATAAAGTTCAACGATTTACATATCTCAGTAAACTGACCGAGTACTGTTCCAGCTTGCTGCACAGACTCGTCTAATAGTCCTTCCTTTTGTCATGACAGACGGCAGCACGCTGACTCACTCACCCGCTTTAAGTTACAGCAATATTCTCATTACTTTTCATCTAACCTATGTATATTCTCATTGCAATACCTAAAAAAATGAAACAGTTGTAAAGAAATTCAGGATACCTGAAATACATTACTGGCTGAGGTGGCTCAGAGCATCATCTGATGTCACTGTGGTGCCTCTGACGGGGAGGCCGGTGGGCTCGAGTGCTGACAGCGGCAGCAGCTTTTTCAACACTAGTAGCTATGGGGCTGTCCGGGAGACGCCGCGTCCCAGGCACAGGGGCCAACGTTTCAGCCACTGCTCTGCGACCTTCCTCAGGGCTAAATGTCCTTTATGCGTCCCGAACAACCAAGTAGCTGCTGACTCCGGCCGCGTTACGCTCTCTTTTTTGGCACTAGCTTCGAACTAGGTTGAATTCAACCGCCGCCTAGAGGAAAATTCTTTCGGTCGACTACTCTGACCAATACCAGGCGAATGCCGAATAGTGCCATAACAAACGGGTCAGGGACCTCACGCGATCTTTCCTTCCTCTTCCTAGTCCTATTCTCACGCATTACTTACATACACACACTCTGCCACACATGTCGGGAAATTAGGGCTGGTCCTGGTTGGGGCGGTGCCTCACTGGATGGAAAAAAAGCCAGCAAGCCGATGTATGGTTCACCATCGCCACCTTCTGTGATAAAAGGTGCATTAATGAACTAATGAGAATAATAGTTCCTAAAGACATTCTCGAAAACACGAAATAATTTATGAAATGAGTTCATTTAAAATGTATGACTGTGTATGTATTCAAGTAAAGCGATTAACAGAGAAAGAGAAAAAGAGAGAAAGAGAGAGAGAAAGTGAGAAAACGAAAGAAAAATAGAGAAAAGATGAAAAGGAGAGGAGAGACAGAGACAGACAGAAAGACACAGTGACAGAGAAAGAGAGAGAGTGAGAGAGAAGAGTAGTACGATGGATGAGCAGAGACAATGTGTGGGCGAGAGAAAATATAAAGAGAAGAATATGGGAGATATTAATGTTAGTAATTTATAAAACGTATATACAGCACAAAGCCACGCCTAAACTATTTGTTATTAACATTATTCAAATAAATTTTCCAAAATACCACCAACATTATAGTTCTACTTCTCTTTTCCCTGTTTGGGAGTCGTGAACAACGCAGCCCCGAGTTTCTTGCGAGAGCCGCGTCGTGCCGCATCGCGTCGATTTGCAGCCCTTTTGAGCGCGCCGTGGCGGGCGGGGCGGGGCGGGGCCGTGCCGAGCCGGGGTGAGGAGGGGCGGGGCGGGGCGGGGCGTGAGGCCGCAGGAGGGCGATAACTCACCGCAGTAATCTGCATGGCGATTGAGCGCGTGTGCTGTCGCGGGCTGCGCGACGCGCGGGAGGCTGACGGACGAACGGACGGATGGACGGGCGGCAGCGGTCGACTGCGCACCCTCCCGCTTGTCCGCCCACGCGCCAGCCACCGCCCGCCTGCCGGCCTGACGGCCCGCCCCGCCCACCTGCCAGCTCGCCGGCGCACCGCTCGCCTGCGCTAGGCAGCAGCGACGCCTCTGCACCCGTTGACCTGCCGGGAGGCGTTCGAGGCCCGACACTGCACCACGCGAGTGCCGGGGCAGTACCCTCACAAACGGGCTTTCCTTCCTCTTCCTTGTCCTATTCTCACCCTTACACACACACACACACACATACAAACATGCACTACACTACCACACATGCCGGGAGACCGGTCGGGAGCCTGAAGCTTCGCACGGCTGGGGCGATGCCTGCTGGTCGGAGATACCTGGTTGAGGGAAACCCCGTTAGCCCAGGTTAGCCCCCACGATAGGTTGGCGCGGGGGTGATCACCCGCGATAAAACATTCACTACATTTTCGGGACTAAAGACCTTAGATGTAGACGCACTCGGAATAATCAATCAATGAATTCCGACGCAGGTGAATTTACACAACTAGCCCACATTTACATGCACTAAAATACCACACATGCCGGGAGACCGGTCGGGAGCTTAGAGTTTGTTCCACCTGGGGTGGTGCTTGCTGGTTGGAGATACCTGGTTGAGGAAACCCCGTCAGCCGAGGTTAGCCCCCACAGTAGGTCAGCGCGGGGGATGATCACCCGTGCTAAAACATGCACTACATCTACGGGATTAAAGACCGTAACTGTTGACGCGCCCGCAATCATCCATCCATCCATCCATTCATCAATCAATCAATCAATCAATCAAATCCGACGCAGGTAGATTAACAAAACTAGCTACGAAGCTGAGTAGAATCCAACGACGCTCTCAGGCAGAACTCAAGCGGTCGGCTGCTCTGATCGGTAGTTTTCCGTGTGTTTTTGATCAATAACAAGTGAATACCGGAGAAGTTGTGCAACAAATGCCACGGTCAGCGCGCGATTTTTCCTTATCCTGCCTCGTCTCTTTATGTTTCCTTACTCACACATACTTACAAATGCATTACATACTTGCCTACTTAGAGGTAGAGGAGTCAGGAACTTAGACTCACTAGGACTGTGCGTCAACCCCTGGGGAAGTTACGCGGACCGGTGGAACTGCAAGCTGATGTGTGGCGGCGGGCCATTTTTTATTGCATACTTACATAGGATACAGAAAGTTATCCCATGCTACAGCGATTTTTCGTCCGAAAACCATCATGAGCAAGCATCATGGGCCCCTGATACCCCCTAAAAACGATAATTGTTGTTCTTATATGTAGTAAATAACTTCCTCTAATAAGCCGGGAGGGGTCCACGTGGTCGATGTGACTGTCCGCCACGAGGATGGGTCTAACCTTCTAAAAGCAGTGGAGGAAAAAGTGGTAAAGTACCAACCAGTCATTCCTCTGGCAGCCCAACTTCATGGACTGCCCAACGCCAGAATCCTGTCTGTGGTGGTTGGAACCTCTGGGGCTATGCCACGATCAACAGTCAGTGCCCTCAAGACGTTGGGGATCATGTCTCGGGGAGATTTACTGACTATCTCGTTAATTGCTCTCAGACGCTCTATTAAGATTTACACACAATTTGTAAATTACGATGGAGCAATTTAGCATTGCTGGCAGTAAATGCAGAACATGAACTTCTTGGTCCCGTGGGGAAGTCCCAGGGGATCCGACAATGCCTAGAATATACCTAGTTACCACGACTTTAAGTGAGAAGTGTATGCTATTTAATGTAGCATATAGAAAATTGTGTAGTCCAAGTTTTGTGGGTCTTAATACCAAAAGATGTGTTTACGGCAAAACGTCTGCCGTTCGTCTGCATGTGGAAAACGCTATCGACTAAACTATTGACAGCATTTTCAACCAAAATGATATTCCCCTATTTATCTGGATGAGGTCGCAACTCCATGTACTTGAAATGATTATTTTGATTTTTGGGATTTGTTTACATGAAGCTCCACGACTCTTCCAAAATTTTCACAAGTTGTCTTGCTACAACTTCAATATTGAAAATATTAAGAGTTTTTCTGAATAAACATTGTTCTTCAAAAATTGATAAAGTTGTGTACAAATACTTTAAAGAATATTCGTGTACAATATTTTTCAAAATATGACTAGTTTTAGGGCAATTTTCGGTGAAATAAAGGCAAGTTTTAAATCAAGATTTTCTCAAAAACTGATCCAAACTTCTTTATTTTTTCTTTGACAATGCAGTTCCAATTTTTTGTTGAACCTTGTGATTTTTCGAAGATGGGAAGAGTTACGAATAATGAGAGTTGTTGTGACCCCACCCGTTAATTTACGTATTCATAAACCTTTTAATTACTCAAATTGTTTTTAATTTTAAAGGTAACATTAGTGTCGTGATATGAACGCAGTGAGAATATGAAAGATGGATGAGATGATGAGTGAAGATGAGACAATGAGTCACACGTTAAGATATAATATATTCAACTGAAAGTTCTACTCATACCTTCTACGTACCTGCAAAACGTTATTCTCGATCAATTCTTGTATTTAATACCACATAAAACGATATATTATAAGCCTCAGACGGTGTAAGGTACTGGAAGTTTCATGTTTCACTTTACAGAAACACCTCATTACCTTCCAAATACGCATAGAAGTTCAATATTCCCTTTCAAAAACTTGTGCAGTGTTGTCTGTTTCTTAAATTTGGACGATCTGCCGAAATTGGATCACAGAAGCTGGCCTTGATTGCACCAGTCCATATCAGATGGCGGGTAACCATTATTTTATATTTTTATTTATTGTCAACTGAAAGCAATGGAATTGAATGAAGGAAAATATAACGTGACCTTCTGTGTCATCTGATGATCTGACAGTAGAAGTAGATAACGAGCAATCCTCATTCTAGTTACGTTGTGAATCCTCATACTAGTTCAATCGTAATGAAGAATTTTCTTCAGATAATTATATTTATAAATACAGAAACAATGGAAATAAAATATAGAACAAGACCTTCAAAAAGTTCATCCATTATTTTGGAAGAAGTGGGGAGAACACTGTGACGAACAACCCATCCAAATAGAAATTTCGGTAATTAAAAAGGCAAAGCATGAGATTTCAAGAGAATAAGAATGCAACATTTATGTAAACATCGCGATGAAGATTAATCTAATTGTGGAATGATAAGAAGAAAAATATGATAGTGTGACTTGCATGTAGATTATAGAGTTACATTTAGTGCATTAAAATGAATTCCAGCATTAAAAAAATTGTCTACATAAGTTGCGGAGATGAACAACAAAGTTACTAGCAACAATGGTGGACCATCAATTTTTCTCAAAGGCTTGTAGAATGTTTTTATCGAATAAAAACTTCAGTATTTAATTATTCATTTATGTAGTGTAATATCAAGCTTTAATTAATGTGCAATATTTTAAACCAGACCAACATTTTCAGTTAAATTACCATTAAAATTATTGTCTGAAGATATAATACTAATTATTAGAAAGATGTGAAAATAATTGAAGAAAGGAGTGGACTGACGATCATATTTTCTCCAGAAAACTGTCATTTATTTCAAGAAATTCAACAATATGATTTTTACTTATTCATATAAAATTTGTATTAATGTTCTTTTCAATAAATAGAATCGTTTTACCAATATGTTTATTCTCATTCGTGCATTTCTTTTGAGGTCTAACTTAAAGAGATTATGAGTTCAAATTAGGCAACCGATATCCCAATTTCGACCGAATTCACACATTTAGTTTTTTCCTCATTCCTCTTTTCCCATGTCATTTTTTGCCCATTTTTCCCGTTCTGAGAACAGTGTAATATAATAGAATATTTTATAATGAAAGTATATAGATTTTAAATTGTTTTGTAACTATTTTGTTCTAATTGAAGAGGAGAGGATACAAATTAGATTATAGGATAGTTCGAATTGAGAGGATAGAAATGAAAAATATACAAATGACTCCAATTAGACAACTTTTACCTATACACAAGCTTAGTACCTCCAGGGGGTATTTTCATATTACGGATATTTTTTGTGCTATGCATGTTCATGATAAAAACAAATTTTGAACAGAAAACTATTTTTTCCCTTTTTCATCCTCGGGCATAAAATTACATGAAAAAGAATCCATATAAGTACTTTTTTCAGATTTTTATATTTCATCACAAGATTGGGTTTAATAATCATTAACATGATAAGTTGCAAGGTTTTATTTTCCGGCGAAAAGGCAACATGATAATTCACAAGGTACCTTGAAATCGCAGAAAAACGCTTTTTTCTAGAATTATTTCACATGAATTGAGATAAACTATTGCCCACAGTTTCGTATTATCAAGTGGAATGGAATACCGTAATAATCTCCTTTATAGTTGGCTTAATCTCTTCCCAAAAAGCGCTTTTAGAGCTTAAACACTTTTTTCTGAAAATTCTCTTGGAATATTCTGGAGGATAAAAATGGCCATTTGAATATTTTTTGTAGTTCACAGATAGTTCATTTGTTGAGATAAAACGTTCATAATATTAATAAACAGGTAATAAATAAGTGATAATGCATAAAATAATATTACATTACTACCGATTTTGACATTCCGTAGAATATAATCAATATGAAAATCTGACCAAATAAGACAATATTAAATAACAATAGAAATAATACCGAAAATAATCATACGCTCATTATTAAGAGTAATTCATGAATTATATTTGTATTTAATTTCTATTATAATTATTTTTCATCTTCTATTTTAAACTATGTATCTTAAACTACCCTTTTAAAAAAACTTAATCTCTTAGGGATTATGGCAGACTGAATTTTCACTTCCAGAAATAAATATAAAATACCTCTCTCGCGTTCTTTAAAAAAAATAATAGTATTCAAAGTTTTAAGTGGGAGATTGAAGAGCAAGGGTTTTGGCTGAGAATTAAAAAAAAATTCAAAATATATTTTGGACCCATTCAGACAGAGGAAAAACGCAATATTAGAACTAATTATTTAATTAATTTTAGATTTTTCCAGCAATTATTGTGTTAGTTATTTATTTTGTGAAAAGGTGAACGATTTCTTCTCTAGTAAATTTTGTAATTACAGATTTTTAATTATAATCTAAGAATATATTTATAAATATTCACTCTGAAGTTTTATAAAAATGTTTAATAACATGGAAAAGTCGGCGCAATCCAGAAGAGTTGTAATTGTGCTGATTGGATTGATTAAAATACATTGACTAATATACTTATCTTTCGTTCCAAAATATGGCACAATTTATTCACTGTGCACAAATGTAGCAAGTTTCACTAATACTGAATAGCTTCTTATTAAATATATAGTGATTGGTATTTTAAATAGGCTAATATTACTCTTTCACTCAGTTTATCTAATCAATTAAATTACACTTCCTAAGAAGGTAATGAATTAAATAAAACTCAATATCACGTTGTACAATTCGGGATAATTCTGAATCAACATAATAAAATTGGACACATTCGTGATCTCTTCACATAACCTCACAACTGAAGGGGCGCAAAGGCCGTTTCGACCATGCCCATGATTTCATCGGGATACCTAGGAATGTCCAGAAGATCTTTCCTACAAACTTTTTGCAAACGGCGGGTCGGATCGGATCGGAGCGGATCGGATCGGATCCGATCCGTTTGTCCCGTCTCGTCCCGTCCCAGTGCGCGGACCCCTACGGAAATCAACGTAATTAACTTTTTAAAAACCCTTTCCGTCCCGTTCGTCCATGCCGTACCGACCCAGTGCGCGCAGAGCTTTAGTCGGACAATAGCAACGTTTTGCCTCTCCTGACGAGTAGCGGTCCCCTGCGGTAAGCAACCCGCGCGACCCCCCAGTTGCGTGGGCGCGCGGCTGACAGGCGCAGTCTGGCGCCGCTGCGAGTGACGCTGGGGCTCACCAGGACCTCCTGGCGGCCGCTGGAGGCGCCCGAAAGGCTCGGTCCAACGCAAAGGCGGCTCCGCGCGTTCGGCATTCGGCGAGCACTGAGCGGCTGATCGCCCAATCCCGAGTAGCCCAGGTGCTCACCAAATGTTCGCTTCCATTGAAATGAATAAAAAGGTCGCCCTGCTTCGGATAGGGCGACCGGCGAATACTTAACTATCAGCAAATCTATCCCTCCTACTCGGAATTCGAGGAAGGATCGGCTTCAGAATCAAAAGCGTGTGCAGCCATGTCAGGGGCGTCTCCCTCTTTGCATTATCCCCGACCAGCTACTGCTAATGGGCGCCCACCTTGAACCCAGGGATCCCAGCCCACAGGTAGCACAGGGCATCAACTGATATCACTGCAGTGCCTCTGACTGGGATGTCCTAGATTCGAGTCCCGAAAGTGGCAGGATTTTTGACACTAACTCTCAGCTAGGTCGAATTCAGTCGCTGTCTCGAGGAGAATTCTAGCATCCGGCTGCTAAGATCAGTATTTATCCGTGGTTTCTCCAATCAACATCAGGCGAGTGCCGGAGCACTACCCTAACACACGGAACACGCGCGATCTTTCCTTCCCATTCCTTGCCCTATCCTACCCCTTACTTACACACCCTTACACTTACAGGCACTACACTAGTACAAATATTGAAAGACCAGATGAGAGCTTAGAACTTGACACCGACTGGGGCGGGGCCCCACGTTTGGGAGATACCCGGTTTGGGAAAATCCCACAAGCCGACGTACAGACGACGATAACCGGTCGGCACCTAGTCTTGCCATCCAGTGAAGGAAAATCACCGCCACCTCCCGTGATAAAAACATGCATTATACTTTCGGGAATAATGGCCGTAGCAGTTGACGCGCCTGGAAACATTATTCAAACCGTCCAAAGACACTAATCAAGCGACACGAGAAGGTTGTAAGAAGCACGGAGAAGAAAACAATCCAGTTGGATAAGCAGAATACTCCTTACAGCTTCAACGGCTCAATGTGTTAACTTAGCCGGTCTTAGTTGTATTGCTCTCGAGATTCATAGCATTTCTGTATTTTTCTTCGCTTCAATTTTTGGAAATAGATATCCAAATTTCGCGGGAAGTCTTATTAACAAGTGATTATATGTCGGAAGATTGGTCAAAAGCTTAGAGTTAGTCCCGTCTGCGGCGGTGCCCCACTGGTGGGAGATACCTGGTTGTGGAAAACCCCACTGGCTGACGGTTGGTAGACGCCGGATCTCGCCATCCAGTGAGGGAAGATCTCCACTACCTTCCGATTAAAATATACACTTCACTTATGGGACTAATTGCCTTAGCATTTGACGCGCCCGGAATCACTAATCAATCAATGAATTGAAACCAGGGCAGCCGTCAGCGAACCATAGGCATAAACTCACATCACTGCTCGGAGGGGTATTACACCTGGCGTAGCGGTCGCCCAGCGGCCAGATTGAGTCCGAGTTAAAGCTGATGTTTTGTAATGCCTTGTTTTAGAGTGAGTACGTCGACCACTGATATTAACTTGAGATTTGCTCTTATATTTGTTGTGATATCCGCTACTGAATAGAAATTTTCTTTTGCATCTACTGATATTTGTTTTCCAGAGACAGCTACTGTCCGCTCAGAACACTGTTACCAGGAAGCGCTTTTGGTAATTGAATTGAGCTGTACAGCATCCATTGTTTCAGGTCAATGAACTTTCTTATTGTAAAAAGAACTGCTGCTTACGTTACTTTCTCCCTAGAACACTACACAGCAAGCCAGACTTTCCGAGAGGTATTAGCGAGAGGAAGTATCGAGCTAGTCTCGGGAAATCTCGAGAACCTATATCGAAATTCCAATCTCTAAACTGGGTGAGATGGGTACAATGCCAACATTTTGATATTCAGTTGGAACTAAAATGTTGCATATGTATCTAGGGATCGTGAGAACGAATGAATGATACAATTTAAAGCATATAATTATCGTCTATTTTCAAAATAAGATACAGCTGAGTAAAGTTAGCATAATATTTACGCCAGCTTTGTAAACTATTCTATAAAATTGACGAAACAAGCATACTATCAGAGAGATAAATTTTAAGCAACATGCATTTGGAATTAAAGAAGATAGTTTCGTTAGCGGCGAACATCTACTTTCTAGTTTGTTGAAGCGTCTCCAACTCCGTCACGCACAGTTGAGTGAATGTGCTTTCGAGAAACAAATGGAAATGTCGAGAACAAACCTTATCACCCATTAATTCTTTGTCCAACATCCCAGCCTGCAATTACCTCGGTAACAACACAAAACACGCGTATTGCGAAAATCAGGCTGCCACTCAATGCGGAGTAAGTGCTGGATCTGACTGTCAGGAGCGCGGGGTGGGGGGGAGAGGGGAAGTAGGCGGGACGCAACTAGCCATACAAATGAAGGTCGCGCCGTGGGCGGGCGCGGGGGCGGGCCGAGTGGTGCGACGCGGTGCCACCGGGGCGCTGCAGCTCCCGGGCGAAGCGGCAGGCTCATTAGGCGCGGCAGGCCCCTCCTCCCACTCCCCTCCGCCCCCAACCCCGCCCCCAACCCCGCCCCCAACCACGCCCCCAACCCCGCCCCCAACCACGCCCCCACCCCGCCCCCGCCCCACGCCGCCGAGCGCGTGAGCGAGCGCAGCTGCAACGCGCCATGCGCAGATTCCGGCAGCGCCTCGGGGGCAGGCGCCACTTCTTTGTGTCAGGAGCAGAGGCACATCATGCAGAAGATGCTAACGTGTGCACGTCTTGAGCGAACTGCTTCGAATTTTCCTATCTTTAGCGTCTCGAGAAGAATGACATTGGGCGTGGATGTATATTGAAACACACCCAGACACCTCATAGGAATTATTAAGGAGAACAATACGAAATAGTGACTCATTTTGAAGTATTGGTACCCGGGAGGGCGAAAGTAGAAGAGTAGTATGCTACATTTACTAAGACGATACTGGGTAGCCATATTGGACATGGACATATTATATGCAAATTTTGTGATGTAAATAGTAGGACGTAGAAATGTTCCAGGACAAAATGAACAATGAGTATGGGACATTGGTAATTCCCAGGACAAAATAAACATAGCTGTAATTTGCGACGTGGGCATTTATAGAAAATACATTTTATTTTGGAAGCATCACCTAACAAAATACAATAATGATAAACAGCCAATGGTGATAAATTTTAGTAAATGAATCAGCGTCGACTGAAAATAATTGACCATCGCTTTATGAATTGCAGCGAATAACAGAATTACTAACAAACATTTGATAAACAAACGAAAACGAAAGTGACATGTATCAGAGCCACGATTTTTCCAGAAGACGTGGTCTAACTGCGCCGATGCGAGTACATCCAAAGATATCTTGGCGTCGTCGCGAGCACTTAAGCTAGCAGATCATTTTAATAGTTCTTAAGATAGAACTTAAGTTGTTGTGAACCACAGCAGTCTTGAGTAGGGATGTTCACCTGAGACATTCGCGACTATGTGAGCAATGTAAGTTGTTTGATATTAGGATTGAAATGTAGTTATTGATCCGATTTGTTCACTCGCGCGGAACCAGAAAACAACAGGACAGAATTAAACTCCTTGAGCGGTACGAGCGATTTCTTTGTGTCTTCTTTTGGAAGGTTACTTTGTTGGTGTCTGTGTATAAGCGTATTGAAATTAGCGTATGAACATTTACATTCGATTTTTTCAACTTTACGAAAAGAAACAAAAATATAATTAAGTGTTGCCATTGACTCTTTGCACGGTTTCTTTGTTTCTCCTTTTGGAAGTTTTTTTTGTTGGTGTTCCTCTAACGTATTAAGAACATACACTCGCCAAATGATTTTTAATGTCAGTACTCGCATAAAATGCATTGGTAATTATGCATTGGACAGACTCAATCATGTTTTATGTTAACGCGAGGGCCGAAGGTCCGAACCTCGTTCTCAACTCGGACACGCGTAGCGAAGCGTCATAATTCCACCGGAAAGTGCGACGGCCGCGCAATCTGTGACCGGACCACTACATTCTCGGAACCAAATCGTCAGCGCTAGTGAACGAATCGGATCACAGCATTTATACCAATATTAGATTAGGGCATTAACTTGAACATAACTTCAACATCAAGATAGAAGATTACTGGTGGTCAACGGGATTCTTCGAGGAAGATTCATGACTTCGGCTGCGCGGACTACGAGCAGGACATCGATTTCATGAACTGTAAGCGCCACGAAAAAACCTCTTGCAAGATAGCCAAATCATTCTTTGCAAAGAAATTATCAAACTATTTTTTTATTAAAGTAAAGGTCTTTAATTAGCAAAATACCTATTCAATTTGATGGTATGCCGAATAACTTATAAAGCATAAAGAAAATATTGTACATATTACATGCAATAGCAGCAATAAATAATGTAATTGTGTTATCAAAATATGGATACTGATTTTTTTTAGTGAACAGACTCCGTAGATCAACCATCTTGTGTTTATTCTTAGAAAATTAAATTTTCAGCAATTACGTACCGGATGGGACGTCGAACCACGTAAATAATATTCAAATTGCAAGAACATGGGAGTTGGGCACGAATAAATCACCAAAATCAATTATTTCTACCAATCATAAGTTCAGAATTGCAAAACATATTTCAGATTGGTTTGCACAAATTTAGACACATTGTGTTAATAATTTCCAGAGATTTTACATTTCTTTCAAATTGGCTATGCCCGGTGTAGAGCAAATTTTATGAAATATTGGTATTTTAAAATCGTTTCAATATATCTAACGACAATTTTTTGTAGAACAACTGTTTTCAAAAAATTCAATGCATGAATTGAACGAAATAAATGAAAATGGAAATAGTGGGAGTGAGAAAAATACAATTATTTGCTTCACAACTGGACTATTTTCAAATATTTCTTTCCAGGTCGAGAAGGCAATTACTCAAAAATAACGTAGATGGACTTGGAATTTAGAGTAACAAGAAAATATTAAATGACTCTGATTTGTGACAATTCATAAAGTTACTGGATTGTAAAATTATATCAAAATGTAATAGTAATTAATAGTTATTATTATTATTATTATTATTATTATTATTATTATTATTATTATTATTATTATTATTATTATTATTATTAATAATAATAATAATAACAACAACAGCTATAACAACAAGCCGGTCCCATGGCACAGAATGTTGCGGCAGCCGTTGTCTGCACTGAGGAGTGTGCACGTTCGAATCCTGCGTAGGTGTGGTCATATTTATGATTGTTCTTTCACCCCTCATCATCATCCAATCACTTCATAATCCACACTCCAAGGCGTACCAACCTTATACCAAGGGATGCAGTTGAAGTAAGTTACACACGTTAATCGTGTAGTGTGGTCAGAAATGGCCGATAGGACAATAAATAATAATAATAATAATAATAATAATAATAATAATAATAATAATAATAATAATAATAATAATAATAATAATAATAATATTCTTAATGCGAAAAAATGTTTCCTCATTTTCCAATCACTGTTGGGAGAGAGGAAGATATTTCGTATTTGTATTTAGCCATTATATATCCCGTAAAGAGCAATTGGCCTCGGCGGCGTTTGATCTGGGGATTCCTAGTCGGTCACCCAACCAGGAACCCGAGGTATCTCGAATTAGCTAAATCTTCATGACTTCTCGTAGTTAACGAATTCGGCTAGCGACACCGGTATCGGGGTCGTGGCCTTCCAATAGAACTAACCCAGCATTCATCTGGACGACCGAGGAAACCACGAAAACTCCGGTCAGGATGGCCGGCAACGGGATTGAACTCGGGCCTCCCGAATGCAAAGTCAGCGCGCTACGCCCTAAGCCACTTTGATCAATGAAGATATGATAGTATATGGTAAATCTTAAGATACAAACAGAATTGCGTACATACGTTGCCCGCCATGCAGGAATGGTACTCTGTATGCGTAAGATCGGGCAGTACTTTCCGTTACCCGTAACCCCCCTTCCGCCGATTCCCCAGAAAGAAGAAAAATATTAGAAAGAGAGAGAACGAGAAAGAAAGAAAGAAAGAAAGAAAGAAAGAAAGAAAGAAAGAAAGAAAGAAAGAAAGAAAGAAAGAAAGAAAGAAAGAAAGAAAGAAAGAAAGAAAAGAAGAAGAAAGAAAGAAAGAAAGAAAGAAAGAAAAGAAGAAGAAAGAAAGAAAGAAAGAAAGAAAGAAAAGAAGAAGAAAGAAAGAAAAGAAGAAGAAAGAAAGAAAAGAAGAAAAGAAAGAAAGAAAGAAAGAAAGAAAGAAAGAAAGAAAGAAAGAAAGAAAAGAAAGAAAAGAAAGAAAAGAAAGAAAGAAAGAAAGAAAGAAAGAAAGAAAGAAAGAAAGAAAGAAAGAAAGAAAGAAAGAAAGAAAGAAAGAAAGAAAGAAAGAAAGAAAGAAAGAAAGAAAGAAAGAAAGAAAGAAAGAAAGAAAGAAAGAAAGATGATGAGAGAAGGCAGAGACGCCAGAGTAAAAGAGATCTTCCTTATTAAAATTATCATAATCTCCTGAACTTGAAAAATATTTTACACGTAATTTTCTACGTCTAGTGTCTCATCCATTAAGATTATATCCGTTATTTTCAATTAAATCGTCCTATTGTAATAAGTAAACAACATAAGATATTTAAATTACATCTAAATTGCAGTCGATTAATAATTTTGTTTCAAGAGTAAATACATTGAAAATATGAAATGATAATTTGTGAGGAAAAGTAAACATAATATCTGCGTCGTATGTGCACAGGCACGTTTCATCTGATGTAATTTCATTGCCCGGAATAAACCATTCTGACATTTATTAACGTGAACACAAGAGAAGATAACGCTGGTGTGGTAACTATCGTTAATGACTGTACGCTATATTCCTGATTACTGCAAAACAGATGCGGGCGAGCGGAGCGGTGAGAAAACGGTGTGCGGGGCTCCCTGTCAGACGCCGCTGCCCTCGGCGCCGCATCGAGCGCCCTCCCTGCACCTGCCACTGACGGCCACACTGGCGATGGCGGGCGGACGGGCTGACGGGGCGGGCAGACATGGAGCGCGCGGTCGGGGAGTGAGCGGGCATATGAGCGGGAGGGCGAGAGGGCGGGCGATAGGGGGGCGAGAGGACGGGCGAGAGGGCGGGCGAGAGAACGGGCGAGAGGGCGGGCGAGAGGGCGGGCGAGCGGGCGGGCGAGAGGGCGGGCGAGAGGGCGGGCGAGAGGGCGGGCGAGAGGGCGGGCGAGAGGGCGGGCGAGAGGGCGGGCGAGAGGGCGGGCGAGAGGGCGGGCGAGAGGGCGGGCGAGAGGGCGGGCGAGAGGGCGGGCGAGAGGGCGGGCGAGAGGGCGGGCGAGCGGGCGAGAGGGCGGGCGAGAGGGCGGGCGAGAGGGCGGGCGAGAGGGCGGGCGAGAGGGCGGGCGAGAGGAGAGGGCGGGCGAGAGGGCGGGCGAGAGGGTGGGCAAGAGGGCGGGCGATAGAGGGGGCGAGAGGGCGGGCGAGAGGGTGGGCGAGAGGGTGGGCGAGAGGGCGGGCGAGAGGGCAGGCGAGAGGACGGGCGAGAGGGCGGGCGAGAGGGCGGGCGAGAGGGCGGGCGGGCAAGCAGGCGGTCGGGCAGCATATTAGCATTCCTTACCTTCATTCGAAACCAGAAGGATATTACGGCCCGTGATTGGTTGACATCTGTAAATGGCGCTTATAATTTATGCTGCAATATAAAAAAAATATATAAGTAAATCAAATGGTCTGCTGTTAAATAAAACAAAATTACTAATATTTCAATTAAACCCAAATCGTAATCAAAAATTAATCCCAATCAATAATTCCTTTAAAAAAATCAAATAAAAATGTTCTTTATAGGTCAAAACTGATATGCGAATAATCATCCGGCAGTTGGTTGTACAAATAAGAGGACAAATAGGGAAAAAAGGATTTGAATAAAATTATTAAAATGAACAGACAATGTCCTTATGGAAAGTGACTTTCTAGCATAACAAAGGGTATTTATGGAGGTATACTATGAAAAGAAGAAAGTTTTGGAATATTTTTCATTAGACTATGGTTTTAGTTTGCTGATCAAAGAAAATACAATATCAATACACTACCAAGGCAAGCTCTTGTCTTACATATGTGAATTTTATTTGAATCTGCTGGGTCGGCCATTTTCATACGTCGACCAATCAAGGACCGTCATTTTATGCTGGTTCAGAATGAAGATAAGGAATGTTAATATGCGGTCGGGTGGCCGAGTGTACCGCAAAGTGAGTGCGAGGTGGGTGGCGGGAGGAGAGCTGCCAAAGGGAGGCGAGAGATGGACGAGGGCTAAGAAGAAGGGCTTGTAGTGAAAGTGCGAGTCCTGAGACGCACGGAATAATGTGGCGCGGCGCGAGGAGGAAGACCAGTTTGATACGGGTTGGATGACGCGAGACGGCGTGACATATGTGGTATGCTGCTTGATGGTGGGGGATGTGTGGAGCCGTCATTAGGGACGGTGTGACGTAGTAATCCTAGGGACTAAGAGACCGGCGGGGGATGGCGCCGGAAGTATTTGGGAGGGGAGCATACGATGTGGCATAGAACGAGCGGTAGAGGGGCTCAGGCGAGGAACCCCTAGCCACTGGATGGATTGAAATGCGAGGTGGATGCATTTACGAGAATGCGGAACCAGACGTGGACGGAGAAAGGAGCGGGTCAGGTAGTGGCGGTGGGGTCAATAAGAAGTTTGGGGCGGGAGCGGTGGTGGACGATTATGGATGGCGAGGTAGCTAGATGGTGGGGTGGGGACGGGGGGTGGAGCTGGCCCGGAAGGAGCGTGGCGGTGGCGGGGCGGGGCTAAGGCGTGGGTGGCGGGGGGAAGGGCAGGGTGGGGCGGAGCGGCGGCAGGATGGGAGCAGGATGGAATTTAATAGTTCTTTCTAGGCGCGCAGAGTAGTTCGGGGAACGGGCCACGGAGGCAAGTTCGTGGCCATGCGTTGGGGCATACGTGGAAACTCGGAAGAGCGCGGGTTAACAAAGTGAGGGAGGTGAGAGCGTGGCGGGGGAAGGGGAGGGCGGAGCGGCCGCACGATGCACGGAGCATTAATATTCAGTGAGCACTTTGCAAAAATTGTGGGGGCTTTGTTTGCGTGGCAGTGGCACAGCCGTGTGCTCGCGCTCGCTGCTCCGGATGCGACCGGTAGCTGCGGGTCGAAAGCTGTCCGAGAGAAAGTAAGTTTGAATTGTTCAGTAGTAGGTAGAATTTCATCAAGTTAGGACGTAGAAAGAAAAATCTATCTCATAATCTCATCTACAGTGTTTGTTAACTTAGAATTTCTCTTTAAAGCCAGAAACATCATTAATATGAACAATATCTCATCTAGAAAATGGGACGAAGGGTATTTTAAAAAATTCACAGAGTTGTAAAAGAAGAAAAATATCGAATTTTATGAGAATGAGAAAACTTAAGATAAAAATTTGACGAACTGACAGAGTGAATCTCATGGATCTGCCAAAGTTATTTTAAAATATAAAAATTACAGAAGTGTGGAATATGTCTATGAGATAGATTCAGAGATAGTAAAAATGAATTTGTCCCTAGCTACAGAAATGTGCAAAAGTTTACTTCTGATGGCACGTTAGTAACGACCTAATTTTATTCAATTCAACATTTTAATCTCTATTTCATCTAATAAGAAAATATCCTTTGTCATTCTCTAGAATCCATAGATTATTTTACAGAAAATAACTGTTCAAGAGACATATTGACTTCAAATAATACTAAATAATGTGACAGATCTTTTTCATCACACTAATGCATTAATTTCGCACAAATTTATGCCGATTACTAACATTATTTAATCATGTAGACCTAATTTAGGATATTAGCTATTTTTAGTGAAATATAAAATATGATAATTCCTTAAATTAAATGAACTTTGGTTGTGTTCAAGGTCAAAATGCTTTATACAGTTACGTAGAAATTGATACGGAGCAAGGGTTAGCAAAAGCTAGATTTTTTTTAGAATAGTAATTTTAACGAGAGCAACACATTGGACAATATATAGTGATTATAACACGCATTACTCACATAGTGAAGTGGTTCTAGAAATACCAAGTCATAGTAATAAGCAGTGACAGAAGATAATATACCTAAGCCCATTAACAATGAGCAGTTTTTCAATGAGCATATTTTAGACAGCTAAATTATACATTTTTGATGTTTAAACATTCCTGTCGTTTCATACTGTACCTATTACATACTACAAAAGAACGTACATGCTTGTGATATTTCATGATATGTTAACGTACATAACCTGCGTTCATCTGCGGTATCAAAAATATAGGTATACGAAAACAACGGACGTCCGAAGGCATACGAGGGACATCCACCTGAAGCAGTATACCTTTCTGGCGTTATCACCGTCTCCAATTCCACAATATTTGCCCCTCCCGCACTCACTTAGAGTCATTAGCTCCTAGACGAGCAGCGGAGCTCAATGGTCGGTCATACATCAAGAGCAAAAAATATGAAATATTTATTATACCTCAGCCCTCTCATAATACGCCTTATTCATCTAGAACTTTTTAAAAGCGCCCTCTCTGTGTTTACGAAATTTTCCATTCTTCAAGCAAGAATACAGATTTAATTGAAAGTAATGTATGCAAATATATGTAAAATCGCATTTCTCTCTCTCTCTCTCTCTCTCTCTCTCTCTCTCTCTCTCTCTCTCTCTCTCTCTGGCAAGAAAGAAAAGCGCCGTTGTCCCTGTCAAACTGAATGTTTATGAATTGTCTCAAGCCCTAAAAAAAAGAAAAGATATAGTCTGAGGAGCAGGGCGAAGTTTAATCACTCAAAGTTTTGAAAAGTAATTCAGAATCACTCCAATTAGCGAAACGTCAACTCGGGCGAAGGAGCCTCAGGCGGCGGGGGGGGGCGCTTTTGGGCGCGGCTCACGGGGCAGATAAGCAGCCCCCACGAGGGCGGAGGCGGGGGCGGGGGTGGGGAGCGGGCGCTGAGAAAGGAAACCTTTGACTGGCAACGGACAAGTAGGAAGCTCGGGAGAAGGTAGATCATTCAGGGAAGAACATTCTGAGTTTCAAAGTGTCTTTGGAAAATACAAAACTTTCGAAAAATAACACCTATATTTTTTGGAAGTATAAATAAATAGGGTATTAAATAAGTTGGTAAAAAAATAATAAAATATAAAGTATGTTATACACGCAATATATTACATGTTATAAATATTATTTATGACAGTACCTATGTAATGCGTGTAATGTATGTAATAACAGTTTACAAAGCTTTTTTAACCTTTTGGAAGAAATGTTTATATGTACTGTTAGGAGTAATATTATGAGTAATGAAGTCTAAATAAACATTTATATTTCGTGAATAAAGTAAACTGACATAATTACAGCTTTTAGGAGGTATCAAAAATAGAATTTAAGATTCTGAATAGTTTGACAAAGTGATGTGTCAAAGGCACTGTTTGCAGCAACATGATGAAGCAAATGAAGAAGGAAGAATGTACATTTTGAGTCATAATTTGCCATCTGAGGCAACACTATCTTGGGGTATAGTAAGATTATCAAGATATGCAGGAAATTAAAGGAATAGTGTTTATAATATCACTGTACAATTGAAGACCTCAGGGAAATAACATGCTCTGCCACTATACGTAAATATCGAGAAAAATGAAAGAAAACGTTTAGACATTGCATTCTACTCATTGGGATAAAGAACATTAATTTATGAGTTACACTGCCATCTTGCAACGAATCGTTAAAATAAAACAACAGCATCTAGATACATCTCTGGGGCGTTGAAATACACTAATATGTCAAATTCATCAGAAATGTGGTATAGCATGTTATTGCCTCAAGGTCTTCAATTCATTGATTAACTCACACTTTAACAGCTCTGAACAATAATATTAGAGTGGGATACATAAGCTAAAATCCCACAGATATATTTTGAATAAATAGGATTGAAGTTAGTTTGATGGGAAAAAGCAAGGGATAAGCTTCCTCTCTCCAAATAATTATCGCACGGTTGATGTAGGAATTCTTAGATGTGTGCACGACGAATACAACACAATCACATTTATTTTCACAATTTTTCCAGACTTCATTTTACGCAAAACTACTGAAGCAAATACTTCACATTATTCCCACAGTTAATTTAGGTACAATTAACATTGAAGTCATCGTTCGTGTATTCATCACACGTCTTAATATGTTAGGTAATTGCATAATAAACTTTACGTATTTCGTCTATCTCCTTCCATGACAGTTATCAACATTCACCATATCAATATTCTACTTCGTGAAAATAAGGTCGCGCCAGCCAGCCACTTTTCAAGAGCGACAATATTTAATTCGCGTCTCTTGGTGGTGTTGGGGCGGTGTCTGACGACAAAGGCACTGCGTTATCATGCAAAGACGGGCGAGAGAAATAGGTCACCACTTGACTGCTAGAGACAAATGAATTTTCACAGTGGTAATTGTTATGCCCTCAAAATACAAGTATTTAATGCAAAAATAAATAACAGTTTATTTCCCACATTGGATGCAAAGTAAGTTCCAGTACAAAAAAAATCTTCTGCGAGCAAATCAAAAGAATATTGAAGTACAAGTTTTCCAGGCGTGAAACGCCTTCCCACCTGTGCACAGCAAAACAGCGAAATCCCTACCGCGCTCTCCTGACGCGACCCATACAACTACTAACTCCCGGACTGGGCAGAGCAGAACTCTAGGCCAGAACAACAGGCGGCCCCTTTTTATTTCGCCCCCTGCTGGAGGCGAGTCTAACCCCGGCCGCTCCTCCGTCACCGGCTGTCCGTGCTCCCGCGAAGGGGAAACAAGGGGGGGGGGTGTCGAGCCTCCCGCTGCCCCACCAGGCGGCGGGCCAACGCCTGCAGGACCACTGTTCTTGCCTCTTGCCTACAGTGGGTCAAACCAACCATGGTCATAACAGTAATCCGTTTTTACCGGGGACAATACGGACAGGGTAAGACTGTGCTACGAACAGATTGTCTTAGAGAAAAACATAAACAGGGCAAATATTTTACATTTATTTGAACCGCAATTGGGTATGACCAGGTGGCAGTTAAATAACAATAATTACAATAATAATAATAATAATAATAATAATAATAATAATAATAATAATAATAATAATAATAATAACAGTAATAATAACAATAATAATAATTATTATTATTATTTTTATTATTATTATAAAGGATTACAGTACAAGCCGAGGATGCAACAATCATACTATCACTAATATTAAGTATTATAACAATTAATTGAACTCTGTCATCATATGGCGAATTCGATTAAAAGTCTGATAGATTAGAGCAAGTACTTGGAAAGTTTCATGGAGTTTGCACTTGCAGTGCGATTAGACCCAATGATGCTAAATGTGAAGTAAAATATACGTAAAGTCGACCGTAAACGCAACTTGAAGTGTTGGTGCTAACTCTAAGAATACAGGTAGCGAATAGAAAGAGATATTATTAAATATAGTTGAGTGAAAATAATATGAATGCTAAATATAGAAGATATGACAGAAGTGGCGGGTGCAATAAAAATGTTGAGTTCATCTGAAGATGGGAACATGACAATGGAGCAGAAGACATCATATGTAGTATAATAAGTTGAAAACGAGTGAATAAATTGGGGAAAAAAAACAAAACATGTTAAGGCAAGAAGTAAGAGGATAAAAATGCAGGACACTTATCTGTAATGACAATGGGAAAGAAACGATTCCGCATGAGATCTAACATGCTTCAGGACAAGCCATTTACACAACACACAAGAGTTTGTTTGGGCTTGTTCGAAGTATTCACAACAACAAAAATGTAATCCAATAAAACCCGGAAACTCACTTGCATATCACTTATGTATATATTTAATATTTAAAAATATTACCCGCGCTACTATTAACTCTCGATTGGATAAAATATACTATTTAATAAAACGTACACACTTTGTCTCGATTAATCTGTTTTAAATCTGGTTCACTTTTTTGTGTCTACTATAATTTATTATGTTAGATTTAGAAATATATCGAATATTTTACGCTAAATTTAGGGATTTGAGACCGAAAAGTATGCTGTACATTAATTGATTGACTGATTAATTGTTAATGATTCCCGGCGCATCAACTACCGTGGTCATTAGTCCCGTAGGTGTAGTGCATATATTTTCGTCGGGAGGTGGTGGTGATCTTCCCCCACCGGATGGCCAGATCTGGCGCCGACCTACCGTCGACTAGCAGGGTTTCCTCAACCAGGTATCTCCCACCAGCGGGGCACCGCCCCAGCCGGGACAAGCTCTAAGCCCCCGACCGGTCTTTCGGCATGTGTGGTAGTGTAGTGCATGTTAGTGTAAGTGTGGGTGTAAGGGGTGAGGATAGGACAAGGAAGAGGAAGGAAAGATCGCGCACGGCCCATGGCCCGTTTTTTAGGGTACTACTACAGCATTCGCCTGGTGTTGATCGGAGAAACCACGGAAAAGTACAGATCAGAGCAGCCGGTCTCTAGAATTCTCCTTCAGACACCGACTCCATTCGACGTAGCTGACAAGCTTGTGTCGAAAATTCTGCCGTCGTGGGGAGTGTAACCTAGGACCTCCCGATTAGAGGCACAGCAGTGACACCGGTTGATGCACTGAACCATCTTTCCTAGTGTATGCTGTAGAGCTAAGCATCAAATACACTTCAAAAACCACACCTCTTGCCAAAGTGTTTGCGAACGCTTCGCTTGTAGAGGCAGTGGAAGGTGGCGGCTAAGCTGGGAGGGCGAGGTGCGTCGCGGGCGATTCGGGACCGGAGGAGCGAGGAGGCGGCTGTGGAGCACGGCTTCCCGTTCACCTCCGGGAGATAAGCGGACGCGCCGAGCGGCGCCGGCCGACGCCGCATCAAACATTATCGCCTGGGCCATTATTTTCTAAGCGCCCTTCCCCCTCCCTCGCTTCTCGGTTTGCTCACCCCATCACACGCTTGCCCCCCTCGCCCCCCGCCATCCCGTTTCCCACGCCTCTCCAGCCTCCCCTCTCGCCCTCGCACCCCCGCGTCCCTCGCCCACTCATCCATTCGCCTTCTCATCTACTTGCTCGTTCGACCTTGTGCCTTCTCGCTGCCTCTCCCCTTCGCCCTCTCCTTTCTCAGTTCCCACGCACACTTGTCCATTCGTTCTTTCGTCCTCACGCTTTTTCGGCCTCTCGCCTCCTCGTTCTCTTGCCCTCTCATTCCATAGCTGACTCACTCTCTCACCTCCTTGCCTTCTCGCCCACTCGCCCTTTCAACTTCACGATTTTCTGGCCCCCTCCCTTACCTCCTCTACCTCACCCGCTTTCTTCTCTCTCCCCTCATCTCTTAGCTCACGCATCCACTTACCTTTTACCTCTAGCCCACTAGCTCTGTGATCCCGTAGTTCACCCGTTCTTTCTCACTCTCGCCTACTCGCTCTTTCGCTCTGCCGCCTCATCCACTCGCCCTCCCATCCTACTGCTCATTCGTCGCCTCACCCGCATGCCTTCTCACCCACTCGCTCTTTCGACCTCACGTCTTCTTGTCGCCTACCCGCCTCTCCCCCTTTACCCCTTCGTCCCCTAGTTCCCCCGTGCACATGTCCACTCATTCTTTCACCTTCTCATCCCCTCGCTCTTCTGACCTCTCGCCTCCTCGACACTCGCCTTGCCTTCTCACCATTGGCCCTTTCGACGTCACGCCTTCTCGCCGCCTCCCCCGCCCTTCTCCCTCGATTCGTAGCTCACTCTCCCACTTGTCCACTCGCTCACCAGCCCTTCTCACCTCTCGCCTCATCGCCCGCTCATCTCTTCTCATCCCCCCTCACGACTTCTCATCCCGTTGTTCACTCGTTCTTTCGCTCTCTCAATCTTCCCAACCCTCACCTCATCCACTCGGCCTCCCATCCCATAGCTCACTCGTCGTCTCGCACCCCTGCCTTTTCGCCCTCTCGCTCTTTCAATCACCCGCCTCATCCGCTCGCCCTCGTCTCATAGCTCACTCGCCCACTCGCCCTCTCATCCCGTAGCTCAGTCGCCCTCCCGCCCTCTCGCGGTGCTGCTCGGGGCGGCGGATTAAAGGGTTCAATTACGAAGGCGTCGCCCGCGCTCCGGATTGCCCGGCGAATTTAACATCTCGCCTGATGGACATTACGACACCGCAGAGCGCCCCACTAACAGACTCCCCTTCAATATCTCCACTGCGGGAGGAATTTCTAACGAATGGTGGGAGTGGTTGGTACTTTTCACCTCCTATTATTTCAAATGTGAGAACTTTGAACTGTGTAATTGAAGAACTCGTTATGAAAGTTCGCTAACGAGAAAAAATACGGGAATTGAACGCGTCTCTGAAACACAAAAAAGTACAAGTCGGGTAAAAATTAACGAAATACAGTTAAAATTAAAAGTGTATTATAATAAATTTCAAACTTTAAATATCTGAAAATATTTGTTTGATAATGGATGAGAATACAATACATTGACGAAAGAGGTTAATCGCGTATTCACAAATGTTAACTGTTGTTTAATTCAAAACACTTAAAATCAGTCGCTCGTCATTTTATTATTTATTACATAAAAACTCGTTTCATATATTTTGTATTTCTAATAGAAGTGTGAGGTTTTACTTGAGATGCATTATTATGATAGTATGTATACCAATTACTCATACATTATGAAACTTTAAAATTGAAATTGTTCAGTGGAAACAAAGAAATACTGCAAACGATATAAGTAATATTAGAAAGAAGAACAAGCATGAAAATATATTTTGAATTTATTTCACTACATATTGTGCTCCTGGTTGTGACACATTTTATACGTAATCTATTCAAGCGTTTAAAATGATGAAACCGATCACGAAGATATTAATAAAGGGATATCCTCTTTAAACAATTAAAAAATAAATAATAAATCTTCCACGCGGTCAGGTAGTCTACATAGCTGTTAACCTCAAATAAAAAGGAAATATTTCCCGACGTGTCAGCACTTTATCAGAGAGCGCTCGCAAACAAATGGACGGCGGCTGGCAGCCGGCGGGCACCGAGCAGCGGGGGCGGGAGAGAGGTTGGAGGTAGGGGAGAGGGCGGGAGCATCGGTGGAGGGCGGGGCGGAGGCGGGGCGGAGGCGGGGCGGAGGCGGGGCGGAGGCGGGGCGGAGGCGGGGCGGAGGCGGGGCGGAGGCGGGGCGGAGGCGGGGCGGAGGCGGGGCGGAGGCGGAGGCGGGGCGGAGGCGGGGCGGAGGCGGGGCGGAGGCGGGGCGGAGGCGGGGCGGAGGCGGGGCGGAGGCGGGGCGGAGCGGGGCGGAGGCGGGGCGGAGGCGGGGCGGAGGCGGGGCGGAGGCGGGGCGGAGGCGGGGCGGAGGCGGGGCGGAGGCGGGGCGGAGGCAGAGGCGGGGCAAGAGCAGGCACGGGTGCGAGGCTGAGAGCGGGAGCGAGGATGGGGCGAGGTGAAGAGCGAGGACGAGATCGAGGGTGGGGGTAAGGGATGGGGACGTGGGCGGGGGCGAGGGCGGGGGCGAGGGCGGGGGCGACGGCGGGGGCGGGGTCGCCGAGGGAGCTAAACAAATCGCAGCTGGAAGCGGCGCGACATTTAAAGCGCTCTCCGTCGCTTTGAGGCGTGCGGCGCGGCGCGGTGATAAAGCGAGAGGCTGTCGCGCCGCCTGCGAGCTCTGTCATAGGTCGCGCTGCGCGCGGCCTGCGTCACTCGACGCCCACGACGCGCCGCCTCCGCCGCCCACGTGATTCCTTCGCAGCTTCCACACTCGCACAAAGAGCAGACGGTGCTCCAGAAAGGTGAACGAATTTGCTTCTCGTCTACGCAACATCAAATGGGATTCCCGGTCGTTCGTTTCCAAGTTTTCGTAATTAAAATGTTCCACAACACATTATCTTTCTTAACAGGATTTTTGTAACACATTATCGTTTCATGACTGAACGGTTCGTAGTAAATTACCCAGACGAGTCTATAAAACTACATCCTCTAAAAGGTTGCTCGTTTAATTAAAACAAATTTCTTTTAATATTATATTACAGTAGTTTATTTTTGGTCACACTTTGTAATGATTTATAAAGGTTCACCTTAACTAAAGTGAGGAAAATTAACCATTTAAAGAGAAATGCGTACCATTTTCTACTTCGCCTTTTGAAAATCCTTCAGCGAGACAGCAAAAATCAGCGATGTAATAAAAAGGGAGATGACATAGATCACTTATGTTGAATACTTATGAAGAATTGCCTGCGACTATTCTGGTGACGAAACATTTGTGACGTAATCTCTCAGATCCTAGTATTAGGAATCGAAAAAAAAGAAGTCCAATAGTAACTTATATTCTTATAAACCGACTCTAAATTTATACCTGAAGATTCCAGGAAAAAATAGCCCGCCACTCAAAGTCCGCAAGCATTCAATGCATATGCGTTCATATGATGCGGCGCGATTAGCAATGTTACATTCTCCTTGCATCAGAGACTACAACACCGGACTTTTATTCGCTCTCTGCTATGGTTTATATCCATGTATGCCCATGTACCATTACTCCCTCAGCTCTGAATGGGTTATTTCGTGGCTGAATGTGTCACATTTTCCATCTTTTTCCTAACTTTTCACATGAAAGTTATTAAAGATGATTTAGCATTAATTTACATATATTTTACTGCATATTTAACTGTTCTTATCATCATTCCTTATTCATTATTTAGTGTTTATTTAATTCATTTTAGGGCACTTTTTTTATGCTATTTATTTTCCACAATTTTGTCAAAACATTTGGCTTTATGTTAAGTTTATGTAGTCCCCGTCAACGATTTGGTCTTCAAGGACCTGGCAAATTGACCTTTGTGGAGTCTTCTTGTAGAGTTCAGTGAGTCGAGAACCATGAAAATGCGCTCCGGCAATTTATAACATCGCTCTCGACACTCCAGTATCGTCTTTTTCTGTACCTCTCAAAATTCGCAACTCACGCAGTTCTTGTTTACCACGAAAAACAGGGAAAAACACGCTACCGCAGCAGAAAATGGTGAGAAAATCAGAGAACAGCAGAAGCAGAGGGTGAGAACGCGGACAATAGGAGTTTCTGAAGCGACCTTGATGCCATATCGGAAAGCTGGTAGATGTGCAGGTAGATAGAGGAAGGATGGAGACAGCAGGAAATTTGATTACCGAGAACACACTGCGTCAGACCAACTGTGTGGAGGGGAAAGGTTTGAATGAAGCGGTTTTATGATGACATGGTCTGTACGGGCAAATTGGGTAAAGCAACGGTTGGAATTCAGAAGTGTTCGTTGGAAGTAGAGATGGGTAGGTGATAGGAGGGGGGTGACGGGTGGGGTTATTCCGGAGACGACAGATCCCTAATAGACTGTGAAAAACGTTGCACAAGAGAGGTGGAATGGAACAAGATCGCTAGAAGCGGACACATCGTGAAAACTGCAATGCCGAATCACTTCGCGCCGGAATGGAAAAGTGGTGACGAGTAAACTCGGGAGAAAACACGACCAACAAGAACGGACATCATGGAATTTATGGTGACGGCATTGAGTGGAAGAGAAACAAGTTACCCTACGGATTATTAGTTCGGCTGGAGTCGTTTCCGGAAGCAGGACTGGTGCCTATTGGACTTGTCAGCCAGGATGGCCAAGTGGTCAAAGAGCGTCCCAGCCAGCGTGGAGGACTCGTGGGCTAGGTTCGGGGAAGGTGCTTGTGGGGCGGCCGAGAGAGGAGACTGTCATGTGAGAGGCGGGGAAGCGACAGAGGAAGTTGAGAAGGGCCGCGGCGTGCGGTGGTGGTGTGCGAGGGGGGCGGGGCGCGGCGGGGCGGGGCGGGGCGCGGCGGGGCGGGGCGCGGCGGGGCGGGGCGGGGCGCGGCGGGGCGGGGCGGGGCGCGGCGGGGCGCGGCGGGGCGGGGTGGGGCGGGGCGGGGCGGGGCGGAGCGGGAGGGGGCGGGGCGGGCGGAGGAAGTTGGTGCTAATAACGCGGGAGGGGCGTTGCATCGCGTGGCGGCGTTCCCGCAGTAATTACCGCCCGGCGTCCGAAAGTTGCGCTGTTTTAATTAACGCGCGAAGGGCGGCGCGACGCTGCGAGGGCGGGTGCAAAGCGGGGGCGGGGCTGTGCGGGAATGGGATGAGGACGGAACGGGATGGGTCACAGAAAGGAGGAAGATGTAGATGTGCAAGGGAGATGACAGGAGGGAATGAATGGGCCTCAAGAAGGGGTGATGAAGATACATGCACGTGGAGGGAATGATGTGTGCTAGGACAGGTGGTCAAAGGGGAAATTCATGAGCTGAGAGTGGTGAGGCAGGGATGGTCCTAGAAGATTTGGGGACGTGTGGAGCGGAAAGAGAAGGGATAGGGAGTTGTGGAGAAGTTGGAATAATTGGGAAATCCAAGAAATGAAAGAAGATGCGGAGAGGGGTGAGGAGACGGAAAAATTACCGGCGCTGGACGAGGCGGACTGGTGCTGGCCGAGGAGGGGGTGCAGAAGGGGACCGGAGTGGGGAGAGTCGTAGCGGAGTTGGGTAAAAGAGAGAAAGGTGTTAGAGAGAGGCTGGAAGAGAAGAGGTAGAGAGAAGTGAAAAGAAGCAGGGATTGCCGACGCCGGAGGAGGCGGGCTGTTGTTGGCCGAGGACGGGGTGCAGAAGAGGGCCGGAATGGAGAAAGTCGCCGGGGAGGCGAGAAGAGGGGAGAGAGGTGGTAGAGAGGGGTTGGGATAGAGGAGGTGAAAAAGGGTGAAAAGGCGCGGGCATTGTCGGGGTCTGAGGCTGCTGATGACCCAGAAGGTGGGGGAAGAAGCGGGCAGGGGTGTGTGGGGAGAGTCAAAACGAGATAGGTAAAAGAAGGAAAGGAGTTAGGGAGGGGTTAGGCGAGAAGAGGTAGAGAGAGGAGAAGAGGTAGGCATTGGAGGCGGACTGTTGCTGTCCGAGGAGGAAAGGACGGGGAGAGTCGTAACGAGGTGGGTAAAAGGGAAAGAGGTGTTAGGGAGGGGTCGGGCGAGAAGAGGTAGAGAGGGGTGAAGAGACGCAGGCATTGGAGGCGCGCTATTGCTGGCTGAGGAGGACAGGGCGGGGATAGTCGTACCGAGGAGGGTAAAAGGGAGAGAGGTGATCGGGAGGGGTTGGGAGAGAAAAGGTAGAGAGGGGTGAAGAGAGGTAGGCATTGGAGGCGGGCTATTGCTGGCCGTGTAGGACAGGGCGGGGAGAGTCGTACAGAGGTGGGTAAAAGGGAGAGAGATGCTGGGGAGGGGTCGGACGAGAAGAGGTAGAGAGGGGTGAAGAGAGACATTGGAGGCGGGCTGTTACTGACCGAGGACAGGGCGGGGAATGTCGTAATGGGGTGGGTAAAAGGGAGAGAGGTGTTGTGGAGGGGTCAGGCGAGAAGAGGTAGAGAGAGGAGAAGAGGTAGGCATTGGAGGCGGGCTGTTGCTGTCCGAGGAGGACAGGACGGGGAGAGTCGTAACGAGGTGGGTAAAAGGGAAAGAGGTGTTAGGGAGGGGTCGGGCGAGAAGAGGTAGAGAGGGGTGAAGAGACGCAGGCATTGGAGGAGCGCTATTGCTGGCCGAGGAGGGCAGGGCGGGGATAGTCGTACCGAGGTGGGTAAAAGGGAGAGAGGTGCTCGGGAGGAGTTGGGTGAGAAAAGGTAGAGAGGGGTAAAGAGAGGTAGGCATTGGAGGCGGGCTATTGCTGGCCGAGTAGGACAGGGCGGGGAAAGTCGTAATGAGGTGGGTAAAAGGGAAAGAGGTGTTAGGGAGGGGTCAGGCGAGAAGAGGTAGAGAGGGGTGAAGAGACGCAGGCATTGGAGGCGGGCTATTGCTGGCCGTGTAGGACAGGGCGGGGAGAGTCGTACAGAGGTGGGTAAAAGGGAGAGAGGTGCTGGGGAGGGGTCGGACGAGTAGAGGTAGAGAGGGGTGAAGAGAGGCGTTGGAGGCGGGCTGTTACTGACCGAGGACAGGGCGGGGACTGTCGTAATGAGGTAAAATGTCGTAATGGGTAAAAGGGAGAGAGGTGTTGGGGAGGGGTCGGGCGAGAAGAGGTAGAGAGAGGAGAAGAGGTAGGCATTGCAGACGGACTATTGCTGGTCGAGGAGGAAATGGCGGGGAGAGTCGT
Organism: Teleogryllus occipitalis; assembly: GCA_011170035.1. Lineage (NCBI taxonomy): Eukaryota > Metazoa > Arthropoda > Insecta > Orthoptera > Gryllidae > Teleogryllus > Teleogryllus occipitalis. Next base: position 199,023 of record BLKR01000482.1, on the reverse strand, counting down.
AACGAGGTGGGTAAAAGGAAAAGAGGTGTTAGGAAGGGTTCGGGCGAGAAGGGGTAGAGAGGGGTGAAGAGAGGCAGGCATTGGAGGCGGGCTGTTGCTGGCCGAGGAGGACAGGGTGGGGAGAGTCGTAACGAGGTGGGTAAAAGGGCGAGAGGGGTTGGAAGAGAAGAGTGGGCGTGGCCGTGGGCGTGGCGGAGGAGCGCTGACGAGCGCCGCGCGGAGCGGAGCCGCGCAGAGCAGCTGGCGACGCGCCGCCGATGATTAATGTCACGGTTTCCGTGACGCCTCCGCCGCCGCAGCGCCGCCCATCACTCCTGCGGCCCTCATCTACATTCTTCTGTTTGTCTTCAATCTCTCATCTCTTGTCATACAGTCGTCCATGTGGACAAGTGAGTTGGCCAAACGTATTCCACTTCATGAGGAATAGTAATATTTCTTTTTCTGAAAAGATCTTCTCTGGGATTTCTGCTGATTTATTTGATCTTCAAGAAGTTGTTGTGTCCTTTGGTCTAGTGAGATTTAATACAGCGCTTCCGGAGAAGAAGTTGGGTAGGAGAAATGATTGATTGACAGAAAAATAGTTTGATTAAAATCCTTTAAAAATAGTGTTAGAATTTTCTCAATTTGTTCCAAGATTTATACAATTCAGGTTCAGTTGATCTCATTCGTTAATATAATACAATATTCGTTAATTTAAAAAGATATTTAATAGATTGTTAGTGATTCCGGGTGCGTAAGCTATCGAGATCATTAGTCTCGTAAATTTAGTGCATGTTTTTTCATCGGAATGTGGGATAATTTAATATTCTCTCGACGTGCTAATGAAACATGTTTATTTTTTTGCATTTATGACTTTCATATGAGAAAAATGTAGGATCATATGGCAGGAATGCAGGCGGACGAGCAGGGAATATCTGGGGAAACATATGGGAAACAGGCAGAGCTCGGGTGGTTTGTTAAACAGTACTCCACTAAATAAGACCTTCAGAGATCAATTGAATCTTTCGTTAGATTTCACTTCACGTACACGGGTGGTCATAAACAAGCAAAATACGTAATCTATGTAAAATTAAATTGGCGTCAATATTCATACTTGAGGAAATTTTGCACGATTAAATTGGAAACTACGTGAAAAATTCAGATATCAAACAAATATGTGAATACTTTGTTTTGAAAAACTGCTGAAGAGTCGCTGTAGACCTTAGCTTGTAATGAACTTCTAAGTATACAAAATGTTCAAGTTATTAAAATTATGAGTCATATAAGGGAAGATATTGAGGAAAATATCAAGATCTCTGCTTAAAACAGAACCATTTTTGAATGAACAAACTCCTTATTTATAAACAAAGAAAGTTGTGTATGACAGTCACGGTGGACTGGAAAAGTGCAGAAAAAGATTAAGAGAGACTTCCTCGTATTATTGGAACAGTTACGTAAAATGGTTACAATGCACCTCGTATCCTAACATTTCAGCAATTACTCTGAAACGCAAAAAAATAACGCATAAAATATCCGATTCAAATTTTAGGGATCGTGACATCACCAGATCAATTGGTATCTATTTTGGAGATAATCCTGTGTACCATACAGGTGTCAGAGTTCTTAAAATAGAACAGACGAACTGACAGATATATGGGCCGAGAGACATTCAGACCGACAGAGACATTCAGAACGGACGAGTAGACTGAGGTTTAGAATAAACCTTTTCGGTATCTAGGGCTCCAAATGTGTATTTCCGACATAATCTCTAGTACTATTTTTTGTATCATTACATAGCTTTATCTATATTAAGTATAAGAGAAAAAAAGGCTGTTATCTTTGTATACCTGTATTCTGTGCCTGGACTCTTCATGAAGTACCACTGAGAAAGACATATTACATACGCGAGGACGGAAATGCAAGTGCAAACAATATCATAGTGAAATGGCAACAGAATAGACTAGAAAATGTTATCCGAGAAATTAAAAAGCAGTCAATTTACATATTTCTGGAATGTTTGTATGCTTATGCAAAGCATATTTTTGCCTAGAAAGAGTTTTTTCAAACCAACCTTTGAGTGCTTATTGTGGCTCAGCCATTCAGAATATCCCAGTAGTTTATTTGACAAAATATGCTTAAAATTGTCTCAAGAGCTTACTTTCGAAGTCTCGAAATTTCCTTCCCGAACACCTGTATGTGTATATATATATATATATATATATATATATATATATATATATATGTCCTAATAACAGCAATTCATGTAATATATGTAAATGTGTTAGCCTCGTCGAACATAATTTGACATGGTTGAATCTTGTTCCAGTATCTCTTTATCGAGGTATGGTTTTAATGTGAAATCTTGTACAAATAAAGTACGTCGATGAACGTTGATTGAATTGGTAGGAGAGGAACTTAGTTTACAAAATTCAAAACATTGACATATCGGCATATTCAATATATTCATTGTCGAATATATTCCTAAATGTAAGTTTTGTTTTCTCTCCCTCCCCGTCTCTCTCCCTCTCTCTCTCTCTCTCTCTCTCTCTCTCTCTCTCACACACACACACACACACACACATACATACATACACAGACACACACACGCGTGCACATTCACTCGCTCACTCACTGTATGTCTCAATTCACTATAGTTGAATATTCCTTGAAATGAACGTCACGCGAATATTGTTACACGAGATTTCTTTGAATTCTTAAGAAAGTTAAAAATCACTCAAACGTCCTCAATGATCTCCTTCCCTTCCATTTGGAACTATTAATAAGCATATTGAAATAAACTGAATATATATACTCAAACAAACGCGGTCGAGGAATCTGAAAAGCAAATATCTTTCTACTTCATTGCTAGAATTGGCTCAATGAAAAATCATATATTCATTTCACAAAAACATGGAAATTTATTAAACAATTTAAAACAATTGTTTATATTGTATAACTTTACCCAATATAAAATCAAACGTTTGTCATGACCGTTCCAACCTTATGTCTTCGCGCGCTTTTAGGCCATCTTTATCCATCTCCGACGCCGCCGTCTTCAGGTCCAGACACCATCTTCTCTCTTCTTTTCTCGGAAGCTCACTTCAATCACCGTTCATCAAATCAATAAACTATTTGCTGCTAACATTCCAGTCCAATCACTGACAACTTCTCCCAAGCCCTCAATGTCCCTCCAACTCGTTCACATGAAATATTTTAAGCTCCACTGTCACACTTAAGAGTTCCAATTTTGTTGTTTTCTCAACATCCATTCCCTAGTAGATTCTTACAAGTCCCCAAAGAAAAAAAACTCCTAACATTAATTGGAGGACGATCCGTTCATGAGCACGGCATCAGTCAGAAGGAATGTCTCTCGTATTCTTTCAGCCCTGCAAAGCTCGGTTCATAATCTCGATTGTTTATTTGCAGATAACATTTGATGTACTTTCGTACCTAGCCAATCTCTAAATTTCTTGCAAAACGAACTAGCCGTCTTCACGACTGTCACTGCTTTTTCGGCCAATCTCAGAATTCTATATAGAATTAACTAGCCGTTTCCGCGATTGTCACTGCATGAATATGTTGACCTTGACGACGGCTCGCTTACCGTTGCTATGCTAGCATATTCACATAATTTATCCCCTTTAATTGACGCCATTTATAATAAATAATTGTACAATTATCAGTGACATATTGGTATGTCACAATATATAAGAAAAATTGAAAGCGTTATTTTGGAAATTTTTAAGAAGAAAAACTAAATTATTCTAAGACATGAGATTCAGCTAAAATATGAAGAATAATAAAGTTTAGTTTTGCATAAAATGAAGACACGTCACCACCGTTACTCCACATTTCAATTTAAAAAAACTTTTAATAACATTAAAAGCTTTTTAGCTATAACCCATTGCCTCTTGTAACCGTATGGTATTAATTCTTAACCATCTATCATTCATCCAAATCACTCCAATCACAAATTCCGAAAATTTTAGTTGAGGATTCCACAGGGAATGGTCTCGCTCTTATTATGGCTAATGCTATGTTAGCTATAAATGATTAATATCAACACTCATGTAAAGCGCTAAACCGCTTTGTAAGAAAATTTTAAAAAATAGCAATGCAGAAATATTATTGGATTTTCACAAAACGAAAAATATTAAAGTGTTACAAGCATCAAATTACGAGTTAAAGAGGAATGTTTAAATGTCGGTGAGGGCTTTTCCAAAACAATGATACAAGCAATGAAGTTTCTGATATAACAAACACCATTTCAGAAATCAATTTCTCCACCGGATACCACTAAATGCACATTTTGTTGCAAAAATATGAATACTTTGTTGTTATACTTTTGAATGAAGCATTTTTTCAAAAAGTCCACTAAATAATTTCGTGGGGTGTCTAAAGAAAGAGAATTTCAGATCCAAATATTTATAAAAGTAAATTTCCAGACCATTATAAAATTCATGACTCAAAATAAAACGCGTTAAAGAAATTTTGTCCCCGATTTGGTTAATAAAATACAGAACCCTATGCAATTCCCGTGTACTAGAAACGCTCCTTAAAATTATCCCTTAAAACTCGAGCAGTTAAGAACTACGTGCTTGCTTCTAAGATGATTCGTTGTAGAAACTAGGAAGGTTGCTCTCTAAGAAATATGGACGTTGTTCCCGCACTTCTAAAACTGTAATCAATTCAGCTCAAAAGTCTCAGCGACGAAAACTTTTACAGGCTTCCCGAAGCCTGTAGAAAGGCAAGCGGCTAGAGATGGTGAGACAGCGCTCCGGAAATACGGAAACTTGATTCGGACGGCAGTCAGTCGCTTAGTACAGGTACGTAAAAGCTTTGAGTAGTCGCAGTATAATTTAATTCTGAATTATCTATGACATTTTGTTAAAAGATTTTTGTGATACGTTTTACTTCATTATTAAATGTAAAATGCTTTAACTTTAAGATTGACTAGACAGTGAAGTAGGAAGGGAAAGCAAGTGAAGATCAACTAAATAAACGTATTTAACACATTACACGACATGGGTTACATTACAAAAAATTGTAATAACTAGTGGCGTGGAACAGCAAAAATGCTGCTGAACAAAATAACACAAAATTTACGGTCCCGGTTGTGACTGCCCTGACGAGTCGGGGCAGCCACTACCGAGAAGTAATATATTATCAATATGGTATGTAATGTATTGTATATTGTACGTGTATAACATGTACAGTACATGTATAGTATGTATAATATACAGTATCAGCGTTTTTACCTTCATTTTTTCGTCTGAATCAATATTAACTGTGTTGGTTTTTGTTGTTTTCCCTAGCCCTGAAGATGAAATTAAATATTCCATAACGTCGGTGCACTTTAATAATGTTATTACTATACAGCTTATAAAAAGACCAAACCCAATGATCCGAAACTTTCTGTGTGCAGCAATTGCAATTGTGAGTCATGTACTTATACAGTAAATAAGGTGAAATTATTTTTATTACGTGCTTTTAGATATTAAAAAATTGACTACTTATGTTTCGTTTGACAAGTCGTATGTTAAAGAATGTTCTGCAAGAAATGGCTGAAATACTCATAGTAATATAATTAGTACAATAATGTATAATTATTGAAATAATTATATATAATATTATATAATTATTGTATTATAATATAATCATGATAATAACACGTAACCATTGTAAATAGTGAGATGAAATGTATGCCATGCTGCAGCATTATCAGTTCCCTTCTAAACCATGAAGTCATATTCTGGTGGTTAAAAGTAAATATAGTAAATATTCGGATAAAGAAATATTTGTAGTAAATGATTTATCATTTATTTTCTTTACAATTTCTTTAAAGTATCACAACAATACTCGCAATAACTGTCCAGTTGCAGTTAATGGAAGTGACCCAGCAAATGGTTCAGACCGGTGTGTGCAAGACACGTACCACTCTACCGCTACGCACACAACGAATTCCTTGGGTCCCATTCAGCACCGTCTGCCCGCCCTCTCGCGGCTGAAATGAAGGCCGTGAATTATGCTTATGGTCAGGAGCGACACCTGGCACCAGCCGTATTAACATGTGAGAGAGAAGCTCAGAAGTTATTGCGACAGTGTGTAGTAACCGTATTTTGCAAAACCATCGTCTTTCTCTTTCGACGAACGACAATTGGCTGGTTGGTTGTTGCGATTCCGGGCGCGTTAATTATTGAGGGTATTAGTCCCGTAAGTTCAAGGCATGTTTTTCCTCGGGATGAGGTGGTGATCTTACCCCACTGGATGGCGAGATCAGGCGCCAACCTACCGTCGGCTAGCGGGGTTTCCCTCATCCAGGTATCTCCTATCAGGAGGGCACCGCTCCAAGGACAAGCTCTAAGCTCCCAACCGGTCTCCCGGTATGTGCGGTAGTGTAGTGCATGTTAGTGTCAGTGTGTGTAAGGGGAGAAGATAGAATGAAGAAGGGGAAGGAAATATCGCGCGCGATGCGTAGCCAATTTTGTTAGGGTACTGCTCCGGCATTCGCCTGGTGTTGATTGCAGAAATCACGGAAAACTGCCAATCAGAGCAGCCGGCTTCTATAATTCTCCTCCAGACAGTGACAGAATTCGACCTAGCTGACAAACTAGTATCGAAAACCTTGCCACTGTCGGGGCTGGAACCTAGGACCTCCTAGTCAGAGGCCCTGCAATGACATCAGTTGACGCACTGAGCCACATCTCCCGGTACGAACGACAACATTACCTAAGTAATTCAAAGAGAGAGTACAAGGAAAATTGTGTGCTAAGCTTTGTGGATCACGTCTAAAGCAGAAACTAAATTGGAATGTCTCTCCTCCGCAGTATCGTCAAAAGCTCTGTGAAGCTATTAACGTGCCCGTCGCAGCAAAGGGCGAGGAGCTCCGTGGCACAAACTCCTACAAGGAGCAACAAGAAGAAGTGAGGAGAAGGGCTGTAACAATGTCAAGAAGTCGAGCGTGTAACACCTAGTTAGTTCATTAAAACGAAACGAGGAAAGCATTACACGACAGCATCACCAACTTCTTCACAAACAAGGGAGGCTATATACCACCTCGTTGGCTGAGACGCGGCGCACGGGAGGAAGGAGTTCTCTGGAAAATAAATAACATTTGAGTCGCTCGTCTGCAGAGAGGGCTTAGGGATAATCCGAGGCAGAGGGTCGCGAGATATGATCCTGAAACGGCTTGCTGAGCCCCGGCGCAGCAAGGGGATTGGAAGGCGGCTCATTACTACCGACCCTGAACGCGCTACATCTGCAGCCTGCGGCCCGCCCACTCGGCTGTTTCTCGCTCTACCCGTATCCCTTCCACCCATCACCATCTGAGGCTCGTACACCGTGTGTCGACTGCCGGGCTAGCAGACGTTCTTCCTCCACTTCCAGTCGTTCCTCACTCCTTCGTTTCTCTCGTTTGTCTTTTCTCATCCTATTTTATTTCCAAGACTCCCACAACCCTCTTGACTGTGTATCCCCTCTCCTACATCTACTCTACCTATGGGTTCCTCGTGCGTGTATTCCACACGTACGTTCCTTTCTTCCAGCCTCACCCCCTACACCCCCATCTTTCCTCATCCCCTACACTCCCGTCTTTACTCTCTACTCTACCCATACGTTCCTCGTGCGTGTATTCCGCACGTACGTGCTTTCCTTCCAGTCTCACCCCCCACACCACCATCTTTCCGCACCCCATCTTTCTTATCCCGTCGTCCTCGTTACCAATACGCCCCGCCTATTCAAAACCATTCTTCCTCACACCCACACCTACCCCCACCTCACGTACTGCGTCGGTCGCGCGTGTTTATTGCCCGTGGTGCGTTCCCCAGCCCCGCCCCCTCCGGGGTTGCTTGGTTCGCAGAACTCTGCGAACAACGAGTTACGAGCCACTTTGCACCGCTCCCCGCTGTTTATTTTTACGTCGAGGACGTGTGCTGCGTGATGCAGCGAGATGTAGAAATACTCCGCTCGGAGATTTAGAACGCGATTCTTGTGGTCGGTTACTGGATTGGGAATGGGATTGCAACGAAGGGAACGGTGTAATATTTTGAACGATAAAACAATTTCGCTGTTCGCAGATAGGGGGGTTGAGTCTTGAAATTTTCGAAGACGCGTTTAAAGCTTGGTTTATAGTGTTTGCTGAACATGTGACATGTCAGGTTTATTCCAGAGTATTCTGTGATAATTCAGGCGGAATACAATTTTGTGCAGACGTGCTGAGGAACAACTCTGTAACTTGCACTACTCTGCAATTACTTTGTAAACACACATTGTATTAAATTCTATTTCTAGACTGTTAGAATGCAAAATTACAGCATTTTATTCAACGGTATTTTAAACTAGTGTCTTCTTTCCTTCTCCCCCTTTGCCTGTGTGCAAGAACACAATTTACGAATTTCGTTCTAAATTTCTTTTTGGTAGAAATGACAGTCCCTCATATCATGGAAGTTACTTTACAATCTTTATTCAAGTTTATTTAAAATCTGTGAAGAAATTAAAATTATCAAATAAATTTTTGTTTCCTTTGTATCTCTTCATTGTGAAGGTGTATGTGAATAATTCTTATCTGAGGATTTCACTGTCTTAAAATTATTTAGTTTTAATGTAAACATTTAAAATAAAATTTGAAGGTTTTTACAAACTTCTAGAACGTTTTTAATTAAATAAATACCGTTTTTAGACATTTTTAAGAATGTCTTGATGCTTCCTTTCTCTTGTAATGGAAAAGGAAGAATCTGATTGTGAGGGTAAGGCAGGGTGAGTCAGGGGAATGAAACCAACACTTTCATCAAATTTAGAGAGAATCGCCTTTCTGATTTTGAATGCCTAGTATACGATTAATAATCATGCGAAAAAAACTACAAATGGAGGCAAAACATATATCAATATTGCTATGTTAATGAATGACTAACAGATTGATTTTCATGTCCAATGATATGATGAATGAAAAGAAAACACATCGTATGTCAATGTTCATAAACAAATATTAGAAACTTAAAAATAATGCTATGATTCACAGTTAAAATATTTATTTTCTTCACAAGTATTTATCCAAATTTTGATTTTTTACCACTACTAATATTAGATTACTTTCTGGAGATGTGTGAAAAAACAAACAAAACATTTTGTTAAATATAATTGTTTTGTAAGAAGATGAAATTTCTTATGAAAATATTACCTTCATTTTATAAATAAGTTTTAATTCATATATGTACATTGAATTTAAATAAAAATATGATTTCTTAAATTGACCAATAAAAGTCTAGAAAACACTCTACGTTTGATAATGACTGCATAGTTAAAAAATCTTAAGTTTGGAATAAAATGCATGAATTCCCGGTTCGAATAGCAAGAATAGTAGAAGAGTCCTGCCTAGGGACTAAGGAATAGTAGAGTATGACTGAAAACGGTGGCTTGGTAGATGTACTGATGGAATCATTTATTGGCATTAGTGGGGTAAATTATCAGTAGGCATTTTTCACAGAGGTTTTATTGAATTCTAATGTAAATTGAAACTTTCTTCTTTTCTAAATTTCTAGACCAATTGTTTATGTACTAGCTACATTACAATCTCGACAGAATAGGAATATAAATAAATTAGAGCGGTTGTCGTTTGTCGACAAAGGTTTAGTTAATTCACAAAAAAAAAGAATGTTTGTTTTGACACAAGTAATTTGTGATTTTTCATGTAGTCAAAAAGGATCACCTGCGTATTCCTATTCCGTATCGACTATAGGGATATGATTTTGTCATCACCATTATTTATGCGAATACACATCAATAATACTGATATTCAATAATCAAAGTCTTATAAATTCGATTGAAATTTCTCCATATTTCCTTCATTCATATAGATGTCAGGCATGCGAGATTAGAAGAGAGTAAATGAAATGACAAAATAAAATGAAGACATACAGACCATAATAGAAGAATATACATCCATATAATTACAATTATCATAAGTTCATTAATGTTAATGAATGAATAAATTACTATAAAATTTATTTTAAGTGAAAAACTATCAGTGAACAAGACAATGGCGGTGGCATTAGTGGTGACAGTTTTAGTTGTAATGATGGAAGTGATGGTGATAATGGTAGAAGCAGTGATAATGGTGATGGTTGTGGCTTTTATGATGATTGCAATGGTTTCAGCAATTTGGATGATGACAGTTATCTACAAGTAATAGTATATTTTGGAACATTCTCTTATTTCCAGTTACATTAGACTGCATTCTAAGAAGAAAAGTGTTATTTTGCCATGCTTCTACTTAACACACAACAAATATTTCAAGACTTATAACAATACATCCATGAATATATGTAAGAACTAGGTTATTCATTACAGTTGATACTGATAGAAATAGAAAATATCCCTAAATTTTCCTGGTAAAATATTAAAACTATATTTTCTGATCTGTAATAAAGGAAAATAATGTGATTGGAAGTTGCTTAATTTTTGATAATTAGCTGAACGAACGCTAAATATCGACATGACATATGATCTTTACGAGATCCAGCGTTGGAAGACGAATTAAAGATGGAAGAAACATAAATTTATTTTGTACTATTTAAAAATACAAAGAAATATGTAATAGCTGTAATTTTCCTAGAATTTAAACTGAAAAAAACATTATTAATGAGTATTAATAGATGTATTATGTTCTGACACTTTCTCCACTATCTCCAAACCTAGAGAAAAGTCCTTCGAATGGATCCTCTTTATAAAATCAGAATGTAATTTTCTTGCCTAGTGAAGTGGAATGATATCTCATTATCATACTAAAAATTATTTAAACCTAAATGACTGATGTTAATTTTTTGATAGCATTTTACATAATTAAGTATTTGTTTATAATTGACACATTTATTCGATTCATCTCCCAGTACGGTAGAAGATGAATGCAACTTGAGTTTTATAAAATGGTTTAATTAATCCACGTCACTACCATAATATGTTTATATGAAGAAATACAATTAAAAAGTTTGGATAATATAATTAAACATGAAATTTAGAATTTTCTTCAAGTAGATTCATAAACGTGGTTAATGGTTTTTTAAATCATAATTTATTTCAATTAACTTTGAATGCACTTCACTGAAGGCAAATCTACCAAAATGATAATCAGGAACTCTGGACACAGTATTTATACTTTGAAGCTGATACACTGTATTAGTATAAGAGTATTCAAATAACTTATTATTAATTATTTTCATATTCGTTGAACGTCGCAGTTCACCATTTTCCCGAAAGAAGATAGCACACACTAAAAAATCTCAACCAGTATACACTGACGTGATAAACGTCATGGGATACCTTCTAATATCGTAGTGAACCTCCTTTTGCCCGACAAAGTGCAGCAATTCCACGTGGCATGGACTCAAAAGAAGTGTTGGAAGTGTCCTCCAGAAATATTGAACCATGCTGCCTCTACAGCCGTCCATAATGTTGTCGGTTGATCTTAGTGGCCAAATCATTCGCTCGAATTGTCCAGAATGTTCTTCAAACCAATTGCAAACAATTGTGACCCGGTGTCATGGCGCAATGCCAACCATAAAAATTCCATCGTAGTTTGGGAACATGAAGTCCATAAATAGCTGCACATTGTCTTCAAGTAGCCCTACATAACCATTTCCAGTCAATGATCTTTAGCTGGGCGAGAGGACCCAGTCTATTCCACGTAAAAACAGCCTCCATCATTATGGAGCAACTACCAGCTCGCACAGTACCTTGTTGACAACTTGGGTCTATAACTTCCTGGAGTCTGCACTCTCACACTCGAACCTTACCATCAGCTCTTACCAACTGAAATCGAGACACATCTGACGAGGCCACGGTTTTCCAGTCGTCAATGATCCCATCGATAAAGCCATGAGCCCATGGGAGGCGCTGCAGGCGATGACGGGCTATTAGCAAAGGTAGTCAAATCTGTCTTCTGCTCCCATAGCTCATTAAAGCCGAATTTTGCGGCACTGTCTTACCTGATACGTTCGTCGTATGTCTCACATTGATATCTGCTGTTATTTCAAGCGATGTTAATTGTTAGCACACACAACTCTACGAAAAACGCTTCTGCTCTCGACCTTTAAGTAAAGGCCGTCGGTCAGAGGGTTCGTAGTGAGAGGTTATGCCTGAAATTAGGTATTCTCGGCATACACTTGACACTGTGGCTCTCACATTATTGAATTCCCTAAGGAATTCTGAAATGGAATGTTCCTTGCATCTAGCTTCAACTAACATTCCGCGTTCGAAATCTGTTAATTCCTGTCATGCGGCTGTAATGTCAGAAGCTTTCTCACATATATCACTTAAGAATAAATGAACATTCTGCCAAAGCACTGCTCTTTTATACTTTTGTATGCGATATTACTTTTATATATATATATATATATATATATATATATATATATATATATATATATATAATACAAAGTCATGGAATACTAATTTGTATATATATATATATATATATATATATATATATATATATATATATATATATAGTTTGCAAATTAGTATTCCATGACTTTTTGTCACCTCAATGTAGGACTTGTAAATTTTCCTACACTGTCCTATATTTGCGAATCTCTTGTTCACTCTTTAAATAGACAAAAGGAAAAAGCACTTTGGTGTTACTTAAATTATTATACATGATATAACGACGAGACGACATAATATAACGAGAGAAGATCATCACGATTTGAGCACTGTAATATTTTAGAATCGACTGTATTAAAATTATGTTAATATATTATTATATGCTAGCGTACCCGTGCGAGAACTCTCGCATGATAAATCCTGCTATCTTCCCTATTTTTTCGTATTAAACCGTATTATATCTTTTTCTTCAAGATCCTCTTATCCTCTGTCACTTGTTCTACATTTATTCCTTGTGATTGATAATACAATACAACCATGTCAATACAAATTATACTTATTTAACTTTATTATCGAACAGAGAGATAAACCCGTGCAATTTAATTGCCTATAATATCAAGTAATTTAATTAATTTCATATAGAGTTGCGGGTTCTGTACGGCTCTGAACAGGTGGGGTAGAATTGAGAAGCGTTGAAGCAGTAAAAATGTTAGAGATGCAGTCCTATAGGTTACGGTTTTTTTTGTTTGATTGATTTTTTCGTGTTTCCGGGCGCGTCATTAGTCCCGTGAGTGTAGTGCATGTTTTTTTCTCGGGAGATGGCGGTGATCTTCCCCCGCTGGATGGCGAGATCCGGCGCCGACCTACCGTCGGCAAGTGGGGTTTCCCCCAACCAGGACTCTCCCACCAACGGGGCACCGCCCCAGTCGGGTCAAGCTCTAAGCTCCCGACCGGTCTCCCGGAATATGTGGTAGTGTAGTGAATGTTAGTGTAAGTGTGTGTGTGTAAGGGGAAAGGATAGGACGAGGAAGAGGAAGGACAGATCGCGCGCGGTCCGTGGCCCGTTTGGTAGGGTACTGCTCCGGCATTCGCCTGGTGTTGATCGGAGAAACCACGGAAAACTACCGATCAGAGCAGCCGGCCGCTAGAATTCTCCTCCGGACAGCAGCTGAATTCGACCTAGCTGAAAAGCTAGTGTCGAAAATCCTGTCGCCGTCAGGACTCGAATCTAGGACCTCACGGTATAGGTTACGGTATGAGCAACGTTTCTTTGAGGTATTCAGCCTCAAAGTTTTACATTTTAAGGCTCTAGAACGCTTCATTTAGCATTTATTCAACAATATAGATTAAAAATGGTAAGAGTGTTGCGGGTTGCATTTAACATGCATATTTAGATTGGTTTTTTCAACAAATCCTTTATAAAGTAAAAGTGCGATTCGTCAAGTCTCCGTGAAATTATCTTTCTTGGGAGATCTCAATTATAAAGATTGGTTGCGTGTGAAAGCCGCAAAAGGTATGTATACTACTGAAATTATATAGTAGACTATTCTTTTAGAAACGTAAAGCTCAAACCTCTGCATATGAAATTTTCTGTCCGAGTATTTTTTGTTTTGTGTCATACACTTTTTTGTCTTGAAGGAATGTTTTCAACTGCAAAGCAAATAATCTCCAATAATTTCAGCTGAAGTTCGCAGAAAGGATTATGGTAAAAAATCCATGTAGCGATGCATTTCTGCCCCTTGTGGTGATAGTTTGGTCATGCTCACCGTTTACACACTTTGTCTGCAATTAAACGAAAACCGAAGAATATATGATTTATTAAAATATACTAGCTGTGACCATTTCAAAAGCACGTAAATCCAGCTAGTTTAAGGAGTGCAAACTAATCAAAAAATTGTGTAAACGAATATTTAAAAATGAATTCCGCAGTTCCAGTTTTCGTCATTCATTTGATTATATTTCTGTAGATGATGGCATCTCAATATATTTTATATTCAGATCTAATTTTGTATAACTCGCTACATTTCTATTTTTATGTTAATTTTGAAGCAGTAAAGGGAAATTATGTTTTTCTTGTGACTAAAAAAAGAAGGTTCGTCAAGAGGTTTTAGTGTAATATTTCACTTTAAACGAGTTGAAGTCCTACTATCTCACATTTCTTGTTTTCATGCAATTTCTGTATTTTTTAACGGCATAAATTTTCTCATTAAAGCGAAAAAGAAACCTTACTAACTCGAATAACAAGATGATCAAACAAAAATATCTCCAGCATTTTGTAAGTTCAACTAATCCGTATCCTGTACCGTGCGTTGAGTCAGCTAATTATTCTTTCGTGTGCCATTCCATTGCAGGGCTTTCCAAAGCCCTACTATCCTGCATATCCTAATATTTTGTTTTTAATTATACATTGTCACACAGCAAGGCAAGCGCTATATAAGAGTGAATAGACCTGCAACTTAGCACGCGCAGTACTTAGAGTTACCAACGGGAGAGCGAGGAGACTGCCACTGGAGACCTCAATAATCAATAGTTATTGTATGCGATGAAAATAGGAAAGTAGGGGGGTAGAATACAATTACAGGAAGAAAAAGTTACAGAAAGTAATTTTGGGAAAGCATGTGTTCCTCTAGAACGGTTTAAATGTATCTTTTGGGAATCTAGATTTGATTCTTCGGCGTAAGTTATAAGTTTTCCCTAGAATCAATATGGAAGTTGTAGGGGAGGATGCCAAGAAAAAAATTAATTGGTGTCTGATATGATGTTTAACTAACATACTCGTGTGAGAACTCTCGCATGTGAAATTCCACCCCCTTCCCAAATTTTTCCATTTCCATTTTAAGTCGGTAATATATCATTTTCTTCAAGACCCTCTTATCCTCCGTTACTTGTTATTTATGTCTCCTTGTAAGATTTCTTATGTCTCCTTGTTCCAGATTTTGCAGGCTCTGAACAGGTGGGGTAGAATCTAGAAGTGTCGAACCAGTAAAACTGTAATAGAATGTTCAAGAAGATTTCATTTTGTAGGTTACAAAGTTAGGAACGTTTCCTTTGAGGCCTTTCACCTCAAACTTTTAGTATTTAAGGCCCTAATTTGCTTCGTTTAGAAGTTATTTACGATAAAGATTTTTAAATCCTACCGAGTGTTGCGGGTTGCATTTGACAGAAATATTTATATGCGTTTTTAAACAATTTCTTGATATTTGTAAAGTCACAGTACAATTCTACACGTCTCAGAGAAATTATCTTTCTTTAGAGACCTCATTTATGAAGATTGGTTGCGTGTGAGAGCCGCAAAAGGTATGTAAACCACCGAAATAATGTAGGAGATGATCGTGTGAAGAAGAAACTGCTAGTTTGACACGTAGCAATGTTCTAACAGCAGTGCGAAGGATTTTATCTTGGAATAATTAAAAGTGGTCAAGCAGAGCAGTCCCCGCCTTCTCCCACCGCATTCCCCGCGTCCTCACGTCCCCCCCCCCCCCGCGCACTCTTGAGGCGTGGCGACGACGATGTTTGCCTTTCAGAGTCGGCGACTGCAGCGTTGGCACCAGGGCCTTGCAATTCTCCATCAAAACCGGGGACAAAGCTGGAAGGTTGCCGTCCTGGTTAGCCGAGGTCGCTAAGGCTGAAGGGCCGTAACTGCATCGGCTCGAAGGGTCTCGGGTTCGAATCCCGCCTTGCGCATGGATGTTTGTGTGTGTTTGTGTGGTCGTACAGTTCCCCTGCATTTTAAAAATCACGGTGATCGATATATGACAAAGTTGTTGAAAAGTGACGTAAAAAAATTAAGCTGGATAGTGATACAATAGGAGGCACTGGTGTCGCCGGGTACACCTGCAAGTTAGGCTCCTCGCACACACAAATTGACTAATTTGTGACAAATACGAAAAGTGTCTTCTAAATGCTCAATTATTTATACAAACAACCGCCGAAGAAAGCGCGACGCTGTCTTTTTTAACATACGCCTCTGCTTTGCGTCTCGCGAACGCACGTCGCAGCCATGCACGTTTCAAGTATCGTTGGCAGCAGATTGTATTTAAGTTTCTGTATGAATTACCTGTATTTTTAGTTCCTTTACTGCAGGAGAGGGTGCCACTGCAATGGACTCCACCACGTTATGTGGCAGTGGGAAAGTCCTAGTTGGAGTCACGTCCTCGGACCGGCTGCGGTGGGGGACAGCATCGGTGGTCCCAAAAGCTTCATTCAACGGGACGTCCCAAGATTCGAATCTCGCTAGTTGCGGATTTTCGACACTACATAGCTGAAGCAAATTCAGTTACTAAATAGAGGAGAATTCTAGCGACATGCTGCTCGGATAGGTATTTTCCGTTGTTTCTCCGATGAATACAAGGGGAATGCCATAACAAATAAGCTACGTATATTTCCTTCCTCATTAAAGTCATCTCTTGTTGCTTACATACTCCACACTTCCACTTACAGGAACTTAACTATCACACATATCGAAAGACCAATTGGAAGCTTAGAGCTTCTCATGTATTTGGAGGTCCTGCATTGTGGGGAGTGGGGGATAAACCTGAAGAGGGGAAACTCCAAGTCGGTGTAGGGTCAGAGTATAATTTCACGCCTTATCCAATGGGGAAATACCGCCACCTCCCAGGATACAACATGCGGAATACATACAGGAATAATGACAGGAGACACTAAATACTCAGCCATTAATGCTACTCACTCAACGGCACGCTCAGGTAAGAACTGCCAGGGCAAGTGGATGAAATGTTTTTTGAACAATTCCAAACTACAGTAGTGGTGCTACAACAGCACACACTATCAATATTACTGGTTTTCTCAAAAAATATATATGACCTTTTTTAAAGATGAGATTTTTTAGAACGTACTTTATTTGTGCAATTTTTGAAAATACAGTGTTCGCTGGAAATAAAACTAGTACCAATATTTTTTCCGTCCTTTTCATGCGAGGGGGAAATGGAAAGAAATATTCGGAGCAGTTTTTAGTAAAAAAAACTTAAAAATTGCCTCTAGTTCACGCAAAATTACGCGAAAATTTTCTAAAAATTGTACCTGAGCTTATTTCCAATTCTTTTTTAAAAGACACATTTCAATAACAAAAAAAGCTCAATCTTCAATATTGTAGTTGTAGGAAGACGCAAAAGAAAAATTAAAACGTTTGTAACTTTCGAAACATTAGAGATTTCAACGAAAATTAATTTTGCATCGGCTTTTAAGCAACCTTTACTCCGGAGAACAACGTTTAATTCGAACATTTGAAATTATTTTAGAAACTTTTAAAAATGTTGTAGTTTCGTGCAAAGTACCCCGAAAATTCAAAATATCCATTTCAAACTTCGAGGCCCCCGAGTTGCTTTAAATCGATCGATGAATGCCAAGTTAGAGGAAATAAGCTGAACGGGTTTGACGCTAGCTTTGACCGCAGACGGACGGATAGACAAACGTTTTTCCGTCAAATAATTTTTTTCATTTATCAAGAACCCTCAATAAATAAACACGACGGCACAATAGGGGAAGTAATATACAATAATTAGAAACGATATTTGTCCAGTTTTTCTATAAAAAATTCGCAATATTCTGAAGCATGATGACAGTACTTTATCATCTTAGGAAGTAAGGGCGAGAATACAATAATGCAAAAAACTCACTGTTAAAGACATTTCAGAAAAACACTTCAACGAATCCCTGTGTACCCTTGTTCCATTTTAACCCCTTGTTCCATTTCGTTACCTTGTCACATTTCGTCCTCCTGTCCGATTTTGTGCAATTTTGTCTCACTGTCCCAATTTATCCTATTGTCCCATTTTACTCTATTGTACCGTTTCATTTTCTTGTTCCATTTTGTCTCATTCTTTCATTTGTCCCCTTTTCTCCATTCGCCCCCCTTTCTCCATTTTGTCCTTTTTTCTCCCTCTCAGATATTTCTGGAAGAACTGTAAAAAATACTGTTAGTTCTCCCCCAGCAGCCCGAGACGGGAAGAATGAAATCTCACTTCACCCTAATGGTGGCTCACAAGAGGTCTACCTGTGTATAACGAACACACGGAGAACACCAGATTACTTCGTGTAGGAGTTCTTTGATTCTCGTCTCCTGTTTTATTTCAGTAGTAGACATACCTTTTGCGGCTCTCACATGCCACCAATCTTTATAAATGAGATCTCTACAGAAAGAGAACTTTACGGAGAGGTGAAAAATTGCACTTTGACTTTAAAAATATGAAAGATACGTTTAAAAAATCCATTTAAATATTAATGCTAAACGCAACCCGCAACACTTGGTCTATTTTAACTACTAAACGAAGAACTTTAGGGACTTAAAACTAAAATGTTGAGGCGAAAAACCTCAAAGAAACGTTCCTCACTTCGTAACTGTAGCATGAGATCTTCTTGAACTTTCTATTACAGTTTTACCGACGCTTCTCGATTCTACCTCACCTGCTCAGAGCCAGCAGAATCTTAAAGTGTATTTAAATTAAACTATTGACTTATTTTTCTACGCGATTGAATTACACGGGTGTACCTCTCTGCTCGGTAATGAAATTAAATAAGAATAGTTTGTATTGAAAAGGGTGTATTTTATTGTTATCAATTACAAGGAGACTTATAGAACAAGTGACGGAGGACAAGAAAACCTTCAAGAAAAAGATATATTACAGACTTTATTTGGAAATGGAAAAATAGGGAAGAGGGTGGGGATTAACATACGAGAGTTCTCGTACGGGTACGCTAGTGTATTTACTTATTTATTTATTTTTATCATGTGTTGTGAACTTCAGGCAGACAGACAATCATATCAAATATAAGTATTTCAACAAGCCCTCTCGTGAAGGCCTTTGAATCGTGATGTAATGATGAGGTGAGCAAGGAAACTGAAGTTGAATCATATGGCGTGATGAGGGACGTGAGAAACGAGAGAACGCCGAGAAAAACTCCTTCCAATTCGCTTTGGCCATCACAAATTCCATTTGGATCTGATGGGAATGAAACCACGGCTTAATCGCTGGAAGGCAAGCAGTCTTATTACTACACCACAGATGGCCCTAAAATTTATGCAAACTCACTGCTATATTCATACATATTCAAGAGGAAACAAGAATTTGAAATACTGGACTCTTTGATTGCTCAACTTTAATTTTATTTAATTTTAGAATAGTGATCATTTTTGCTGAAAATAGTTTTTTGATATGGATTTAAGAGCATCTTCTATTCTTTTCTTAATATACGGATTAAGTTACGTAAAAAATTCCACTCATCACTTAATGTGTTTCTATTGATAAACAACGAATACAAAATTACATGTATTTGCATTATATGAAAGTTTTTTTAATGTCAAAATTAAAATGATTTCTCAAAAAATTAAAACGTTTCTCAAAACACCTAAATTTAAATAAAAAATCATGATTGAAAAAATTATAATTATCTTTCTCGAAAAAGAGAAATAAGTAACATTACCTTTGGCACACAAATCTATGAGTGATTCAAATGGCAAGTTCGTTTTCATAAAATTCACACAAATAATATAGTACAGTGCGCCAGGAAAGTGTCTCCGCAGTGACACCTCGCTAGTGAGAGTGCTGGTAATAGAAATTATGTTGGTAGCGCTAGTTGCGGCAAAAGAAAACATGCATTGTTTTACAACGTACTCAGCACAATCATAACAGATGCTGGAAGTGTTATCCCTTCACTTGTATTTCCAGTGATCTGGTCGCTACCAATACAAATTTAATTTTCAATCGAAGGTACTCACTCATCTCAGTGTGGAGAGACTTTCCTGGCACATCGCATAAGATAATATGACATTTAGTGCACCGTACTTTGAGGAGAATTTGGTATCAGTTTTTCACAAAATCTGCTAAGAATTTAAATTCTACTAATAATAAAACTTATTCATAAAAATATAATATTTTTTGCCTACCACTCCAGGGATTTAAAACAGGCGCGCACCGCCGCACAGTGGTCGTAATCTTGAATAAGCTGGCCAAAATTCGAAAAATTATTGGAATTGTATACTAATATGGATATAAAGGTTTTTAGAGTCACTGAATCTGAATTTCATTAAAATTACAAAATTGAAAATGGCGGATATAAAATGGCTGACATCGTTTAGATATAAGTATTGATATTGCATGAAAATTTGATTATAAGTGTTAAAAATTTCAATTTGTTCATCTAAACTTGAAGATAAATTATCTTTCAAAAATTTCGTCAGGAGTTACTTGTAAAAAATCTTCTTCGGAACCTGCAAAAATAAAACTATTATATTATTTAATTTTTCAGTCCCAAGAAACACAAATCAGAATTTTCATGGAATGAAATAATTTTTTATGAAATAAGTTCACTTTTATAATTTTGATGTCATATTTGGATTCAGGGAACCGCAATTTCAATACCCTTATATAAAAATAGTTATGCAATTCCAATAGCATTTTACAATTGAACAAAATTTAAAACTTCTGATTTGAAACAAAAAGCTGCTGTTGTAACAGAAAAAAACACTACACACAAAGGGGTGTCATTTTGTTTCACGAATCAAAAGAATATACTTTCATGATGATTGTTAAATAGCAAACTACGATGGATCTCGCAGGATCACTACTTTTTCATTGTTTTAAAATTAAATTGTTTAAAAAGTTAACCACATTTATATAAATTGTTTTCTTGTATTATTATATTACATTTTTATGAAAAATGTTCTTTATAGTATTTAAGGCTGCAAAATAGCTTGAGATTTTAAGGCGAGAGTCAGACGATGATTTGGGTTGACAACCTCTTTTACCTCCACATCAAGGAAAATTCTGAGAGCCAATTATTTAAGAACTATTAGTTTACCTCAGCGTAAGATTTATGAGTATTGAAGAAGTTACCAGTATTACCTTGTCTGAGCGAAAGGAAATAGTTTTTTTCTCGTAATGCGGGCGTGATAGTACGAGTATTAATACACGGAGATCGCGCGTTTACGCGCTGTTTTAACGGATACTGCAATTCTGTGGTAGGCACGCTACCAATCGTCAAAATTTAATTTTCAATGCAGCCAAGATGTGAATGACTTAGCTTTTTACTGACGAGGTGATTCTTTATAAAACCGCTCGGCTTAAGATTCACAAGCAATTGGCTTTCGTGGCGTCTTATTTGGAAAGGCATCTGATTCTCAGAGTTTGTCGAAAATACGAAATGCTATCTCTAGTCGCTTTCCCGTTGTTGGCGCGATCTACCGAGCGTCTTTGGAAGCAGTTCAATTTTTTCAAAGCACTTCAGTTCTTCCAAAGAGTTTCATACGAAAACTGTGTTGCCTTTCTCTCTGGAAGCCCGCCCGCGGTTTTTACAGAAACAATATTATAAGTCCAACGCGGGACGTTTAAAATGCATACCCTTTGCTATTAAATAGTGCCAAGAAATTTTTATAAATTATTGAATTCCAAGTACGGCACCAAAATTGAATTAATTTTGGCCCCCTGTGTGCCAACAGTATGAAAAGGTATTTTACATCCCTCCAGAAGTGTTGTCCATATTAGCTTTTTATGTTTGTCACACAATCCTTACAAACTGAATTTTCAATACGTTCATTTTCTTTTCGCATAGAATGTAATATAAATTCCGATTCTACTACACGAGAAACACATACAGGTATAATCAAATTTTCATGCAATATCACTACTTATTTCTAAACGATGACAACCATTTTGAATGTTTGGTCCACCATTTTAAAATCTATAATTTTAATGATATATTCCGATTCATGAGAGACGCTGAAAAGCTTTACATCCACATTTGTATACACTTCCAATGATTTTTTTCGAATTTTGGCCAGCTTTTTCAAGATTCCGGCCACCGTGCAACGCCGCGTCCTCTCCACACACACACTGCGAGGTACTGAGTCACCCCACGCGAAGAAGCGGGCTGGACGCTCATTGGGCTTTCGTCCGTTCATGTACGGGCGGTCAACAAGCTGCCTCGGGCAGTCAGTCTGCCAACGCCAGTAAAACCTGTATTGATAACCTGCACTGAGTTGTCGAACGATCTCAGCATGGTAACTCGGTACGCCATTTGTCGGATTTTGGAATCAAACATTGGTAACAACTCTACGAGCCTTTCAAGCACTCTCTTCACCGAATACCCGACACAGCACGACAACGCCAGCGCTAATAGACGGGCCTTCTATTCGGCCCATCCTCATCCTTGTACAGTATTTGAGTAATTCCCGAGTGTGCGGATATTCCTATGTTCGGATGTGCCGATCCATCACTCACGGCTAGACCACTTCCTGAGCACCAATCGAGACAATTACAATTGTAACTTTCAACGTACTACAAGCCACAAAACCCAGTGAATTATCTGCAAAGGTCAAACGGGAAGTAAGGGCGGGAAAAAATCGCAGTTGTGCGTAAGTGCAATTATCGAAACAATGGGTTTTGAATATAAAATCCATTTCTCTTTCAAATTCAGAGAGAAAGAGAGAGAGAAAGAGAGAGAAAGAGAGAGAAAGAGAGAGAAAGAGCAAGAGAGAAGGAGAGAGAGAAAGAGAGAGAAAGAGCAAGAGAGAAAGAGAGAGAGAAAAAGAGAGAAAGAGAGAGAAAGAGAGAGAGAGAGAGAAAGAGCAAGAGAGAAAGAGAGAGAGAAAGAGAGAGAAAGAGCAAGAAAGAGAGAGCGAGAGAAAGAGAGAGCGAGGGAAAGAGAGAGAAAGAGAGAGAGAGCGAGGGAAAGAGAGAGAAAGAGAGAGAGAAAGAGAGAGAAAGAGAGAGAGCGAGAGAAAGAGAAAGAAAGAGAGAGAGAGAGAGGGAGGGAGGGCAGGGTTTCTCCTCTGCAATTAATTGAGTCTATGTAGCAGTGCAGCAAAGCAATTTAATTGAGAAACGTTGTCCCTCCACTTTCACATGGACCCGTCAGTATTTCCCACTTTTACAACATTCTCCTTCGTTTCCATTTTCGAATATAAAAAATTCCTGACCTGTTTTTCAACATGTCAGAAACTATATCTTTTAGAATCATTTAAAAATAGTAAAATACATATTATTTTTGATTGGTATTTCAGCGTACGCGAAGCATATACGTTCAGTCTAGTTGAATTAAATGCGCTTTAATTTTAATATTAATCTCTATTTGTCAATTAAAGCTTGACATGTCCGTAGTTCTATAAATCTCAATGTCAGTGAGCAATATCAATTGCTGAGGGGTTTCCAGATGCAGATGAGATCTAATTCAAGAAGACAACATATGCCTGTAAGTTTTGAACCACATTTTTTGGGTCAATGACTCCCATCTCGATTAGGCTTTACGTCCAGCTTTCTTGATTATTTGATCGAATGCTGAGATCGCCCCTGTTTTTGCTTCTGAGCATAAATAAAGCTGCACTATCTGTATTTGCTAGAGTTAAAAGCAGTGTCGCTGACTCAATTCCTCCACCTTGAAGCTAACGTCGTGAGTGCCGCCGAGGGGCTCAGATACCAGGTTTGTAAAGATGTCTCCACCACCACCTAGAGCAGGCACGTCAAACGACGCCCGCACGAGCTACTTGCCCGCCTGACGATTCCGGCGCTCTTTTAGGCACAGGCAACTTCCCCTAACTGCTCATTCATTTCTCCTTAAAATTCAGAATGGGTGTACAATCGCAAGCTGTGCCGGCTCGAGGCGGTGGATTGTGGATTCATACGAAAATTTGTCTGGCAGATTTTTTCTATCAAATAATCGAGTATTGTATTATGTTTATATTTTCCTCTACTCGATGTTCATTTTATTACTATATTCTCCTTCATATAAACATCTTTGCTGAGTGACAGGAACATATTTGAATGGCGAGACCTTTCCTTGTTTTCGTTTTGTGTTGTTATTAAATCATTTAATTATTTAAGGTAATTAACAATAATGTGAAATAAATTAACAAGTCTCTTTAAATTAATAGTTCTCCCTTATAGACCGACAGCGCTTTTAACAGATACGAATATTTTTCTGTTAAACAGTATTACAAAATCAAGATACATTTGATTCAATATTTTTAATTATACTCTCAATTGAGTATTTGTAATAGTACTGATGTATTATTTCATTTTAATGCATCGTTTCTTTGCTTTAAAGAGAAAATGGAAATTAATATAGGTAAATTTGCGACAACTGTCAAGTAACTCCTCCCAAAGACTGTCATGGGCCAGGTGTCCGGTATCGCCACTCGGGAGGAGTTTATACAACCTTTACTTTTAAATCTCGCGCTAGTTGCTCGGATCGTAGTGCGCGCGAGCTCTAGAAAGAGTGTTACCTTGCCCGCGACCTTGACATGCCTGACCTAGAGACTCAGGTCTTGTGACCATCTGGCTTCTCTTGCGGGGAAGAAAACGAACAGAATGCACTTCTTTACATACTTCGTCACATGCAGTTTTAGTTGTTTTTTACGTTATAGTAATTAACAAAATGAGGGTATATAGAGGTGTATAATTGCGTGAATGGTATGTTCAAAAAAACGAGCGACGATAGGAGCGAGTTTTCTCATATATGATGAGTGCAATTATACCATTTTTTTACACATGTTACGTTAAATATATTTTCGTTTCTGTTTACGAATAATTTAAATTTTTAAAAAAATCAAGCACATCTTTTCCACTCACAGCATGCATTTCATGACGTAGTATTGCTTCTGAAAAATATCTATTTTAGTAGGACTTGCATTGTTTTTGTTTCTACGAAATATTTACAAATGGAATGTACTGAACATATTGCGTATAAAATATTAGAAGCTGACAAAGTCATGAAAACATTACTTTCCACAAAAAGGAAAGACACGTATGAGAGAGAATACAACACGTATTAATATCGAAAAAGAACTAGTTACTTCTGACACAGTTTTGCTCTAGCATACTTTTTAGAACTGGTAAACACAACTGACGTTTACAATTTTTACATTCGAAATGCTAAAACCAAATGTTCACACATAAAAACATTTAATTTATTCACGCTAAATATTTTATGTTTGTTATTCCATAAGTCAGCTAACTTAACGTTTACTTCCCCAATTTAGTTTTATTCATTCGATGTTTATATGTAGTTGTTGTAGGTACGTAATATGTGATGCACATTTTTCTTTACGTTTCATGGCCGACTGAAAAATAACTTGGCTACGTCTGTGATATAGTTTTTTAATTAAACGATTTTCTGAATTCTGGTAGGTAGATTTGAATTTTTATTTGACCGGTGGAATTTTCATTGCACGCGCGCTATTAACATAGATACAATTCGCGATTTTTCATGGAATTAATGAACATATTTATTTAACTAAACAAAAAATAAGTAAGTAAGCAATGTAGGACTCTAACCATGCAATTTAAACGTTCGTCAATGATTTTATAAGTGTTGTCATCATCAACGAAGTTGGGAGACTAGAAAAAACGTCGCGCCATACAGGGAAAGCAATTCTTTCACACGTGTTCATGACGTGTTCCAACATGTTACATGACGGAAAATAATATTCTGGAAATACTAGCACAGCCAGTAATTTTACAGCATTATAGGACCAGTCAGAATAGAAGAATATATTTTACATTTTCTAAAGTGCATTATAAGTTTTATCTTCAATTTCTTGCTATTTATAAAATGTATTGTTAAATTGATTAAAGTGTTAGCTTAAATGTAGATAGCTAGGTCTTTCTAACTTTCAACCATCACTACTTTTAACCAAGAGAGGATTAATGCATAAGCAATATAAGCAGTATTCGCTGTACGTTGATCCCAATAATTGGTATCAATTAAATTCTATGTTAATTCATAAATAAGCGAACAATGTTTTCATATTATTTTTAATAACAGATGTTAATTTTCATATTAGCTTTCTCAGCATGTGGTGCACATTACAATAGCAATGGGGATCTCCATAGATTTTTATATTTATAATGTCAAAGTCACCGTCTTCGCTTCTTATCGAAAATTTGTAAAACCATAAATGAAAAATTGCTTTGTAATCAGCATTCACGCTATTTAAGTTTTCCTTAATGACATTCAGTTTGATATATTTCTTTTATAACATTTATTTCACGAGAACACTTCTCATCAAATTTAAACCACTTATAGATGATAATATGAATTGGGCACAGAGGTACACAGCGGGAGGGACAAGATCAAGCTTGTGTGATCCTATCATGAAAACAGTGGTTGAAATGAGAGATCTAACGAGGCACAAGAAATCTAAGCAAGCCAGAAGCCTGCGTCATTCATTTTTTTTAAATCTCCAAATCGTGAACCTCACAGACACGTTGCGTGCATTCCCGGTTTAAACCGAGGTCGAGAACAATCGACGCCGGTGCTCGAAATGAGGAGGGACAAGATCGAGCTTGTTCCGATCCTATCATGAAAACAGTAGTTCTAATGAGAGACCAAGGAACACAGGAACAGAAACGAAAACTAACAGAACACAAGAAATCTAAGCATGCCTACGTATTTCATTTTTTTGAAAATCTCCAAATCGTGAACCTCACAGACACGTTGCGTGCACTCCCGGTTTAAACCGAGGTTGAGCACAATCGACGCTGGTGCTCGAAATGGGGAGGGACAACATTGAACTTGTTCTGATCCTACCATGAAAACAGTAGTTGAAATGAGGGACCTAACGGGGTACAAGAAACCTAAGCAAGCCAGAAGCCTGTTTTCATTTTTTTGAAAATCTCCAAACGTGAACCTCACAGACACGTTGCGTGCACTTTTAAACCGAGGTTGAGACAATCGACGCTGGTGCTCGAAATGGGGAGGGACAACATTGAACTTGTTCTGATCCTACCATGAAAACAGTAGTTGAAATGAGGGACCTAACGGGGTACAAGAAACCTAAGCAAGCCAGAAGCCTGCGTTTTTCATTTTTTTGAAAATCTCCAAACCGTGAACCTCACAGACATGTTGCGTGCACTCTCAGTTAAACCGAGGTCGAGAACAATCGACGCCGGTGCTCGAAGTGGGGAGGGACAACATTGAACTTGTTCTGATCCTACCATGGAAACAATAGTTGAAATGAGAGACCTAACGGGGCAGAAGAAATCTAAGCAAGCCAGAAGCCTACGTATTTCATTTTTTTGAAAATCTCCAAATCGTGAACCTCACAGACACGTTGCGTGCACTCCCGGTTAAACCGAGGTCGAGAACAATCGACGCCGGTGGTCGAAGTGGCGTTGCATCGCGCGGGCGTCGAGCGCAGATGCGGCAACGCGTTGCTCGCCCCCGGAGACCCAATCACCGACCCGGCGCGGCCCGGCGGCGCCCCGCGAGAACGCAGGCGGCAGCCTTTTGCGAAATCGAATTTCCTACTTCCAGCCCTGCAGGACGTCACGTTGTTTTACATTATTGATTTCCTTTAACCAGGTATGGGGCGAGGTGCCGCTCCGCCAGCCACGGGCTTTTGCTCTGCAACTGTTGCATGTCGAGGGCCCGCAGGGGCCCCACGTTTCCCCGTCCCTTGTGCAATTCTCCCGAAGGGAGGAATCCCGCCCTCCGACTCTCTTCTCGTCCCAATGTGCCCTCCCTATTGGATGCGAACGCGTTTGGAAACAACGTGCAATCTGCAGTCAAATTCAAATATATTGTTTTCATCTTTCGCCGTTTACTTTCATCCTCCACATTTCATTGATTGGAAATATTGTTTTATAAGCACATACCAATTAAACAAAGTAGTGAATTAATTTGAAACGACGCCATTTCAAAAACCGAAACGAGATGTACGAGTATTTATCACTAGAAATAAACTAAAAACTTTACGGTGTTATTCCGGTGGAAATGTTTATCAATGCAATTGTCACTTTAATTTTTAATAGACATATATGACTAAGGACATTCCAAATTCCTCTCTTGCTCTTAAATTCTGTTAAAATTAAGAATGTTTCAAACATTGTTTGTTACCATTTCTAAATTGAATTCTAATATCATTAAAATGTCTTTAATGTGTAATATCTTAATAGACATATCTTTAAAACGATGAAATGTATGAACTATTTAGAGAAGGAGAATATAATAATACGCAATTTCATCTTTATGATTTATCTTCGACAAATCTTTCAGACGAGCAATTTAAATTTGACACAAAATGCTTTTGTAGAAATGACAAAAGTAGTACATGGAAGTTTTGAGACAAAATAAACAAAACGCAACTCAATTGACTTCAAAACCGTGATAGAAATTTCAAAGTAAATAGTAGTTTGTCACTTTTTAAAGAAAATAGATGCTACTCTAGTGATTATCTGCCAAGACAGTCAGATAGTAATACACTCATGCTTGGAGATTTTCAGGCTTCGTTCACCCGAAAATATGAATCGTTACACATGATTTTACTCAGAGGAAAATTAATGTTAACTAGTTTTAGGACTATGTAATATATTCACAAAATAGTTTAATTCTTTACTCACCATAATATCTGCTCTTAACAGAAGTAATTTTAGTTCTCGACTCTTAAAAGTATTATATTATATATTAAAGTTTATTAAAATTTATTAATTTTTTTAATTTATAAAATTTATTAAAATATATTAAAATATACATATATTTTTGCCTTTTAAAATATTGTAGGTAAAGGTAGAAGTAAAAGTAAGAAAGAAATAGCGCCAATAGTAGCCAAATCTGAAAGTACGAATACACACAATACATTGTACGTAAAATAATAAAATAAAGTGGGGTTCTTTCGGGTCGTGGCCATGGTCGGATTTGCTATGGACGTGTGTGCTTCAGCAACTCTGTATTGGAGTTGTGCTGTGGAGGAACATTATGTTTGACCAGTATATGTATTAGTAAGCCCTGATGAAGGAATTAAATATTCCGAAACGTTGACAAATTAATGTAATTCATTAATTGACCGATCCCGTGATCCATTATCCTACTGTTTTACAGATGTTAACACATCTACGTGATGCAAAATGTATTGAAGTGTAAGTATACATTATGTTTTCATAGAATATACATTTCCAATACACAGGAAAACAGATTGCAAACAAGAAGTAAATTTCACACGTTTTGTTTTCATTTTCACTTCCTTATTGAAAACAAAATAAGAAAGAGTATTTACGCTCCCTCCATCAACAACGTACAACTTCCAACTACGACTGTATAAACAAGGGGGAAATGCCCATAATCGTCTTTCCACAACCGAATTCTGCTTTTTCTCGCAATGACATCGTATATTTCTGGTAATCGTTTAAGTCCTCTCTTCCGAGGCGGGAAAAAGAGACAAACGACCGGCGCAGAATCAATAGCAGCCATCACGCCGCGCCAAGAAGCTGCTTGCGATATCTGTAAAGGCGCGAGCGGCGGGCAAGCTCCAAGCCCAAACGCGTCAATTTCGAAAAAGCTGCGGTAGTGGCGGCAGAGCTCATCAAATAAAGTGAATTGCCATTAGATGGAAGTGAAAGCAATGGGGGAAAAGCACACGCAGTGGTAGTGATGATGATGATGTTGGCGATGAACTTGATGGCGTCGGGTAGAAGCCGAGGCGAAAGGCGACGGAGTGAGATCGATGATTTTGATAGCAATGTTGAGAGTGATGTTAGTGGTTGATGGTCGCAGAGGTGGAGATAGAGGCAGAGGCATAAGGAGAAGTAGAAATGGAAACAAAGTCAGACGGAATGATACCTGTGCCGTGGCAATTGCTTGGGAAGATAATGGTTGTGGTGGTGGAAATGATGCTGGTGGTGACAATAGAGATGTTGATGGCGGCGGAGGTGAGTCCTAGTGGAGAGAGCAGAAGGGATGGTACTGGAGGCAGTGGTGGTAGTTACTGTTTTTGGTAGCGAATTGTCTCGATGCGGCGGTGTCGGAAACTGCGATTGGCCAGTGGTCTCGCGCATGGTGACGGCGACGGTATGTTGGCGGGGGCGGTGGGGGTGGCTAGGGCGGTGCTGTGGTGGCAGTGACGGTGGCGATGTGGAGGCGGTGGCGATAGCGGTGTGGTAGCGGTGGAGGTGGCGATGCCGGTGGTAGTGTGATAGCAGTGGTAGTGTGGTAGCGGTGGCTGTGTGGTGGCGGTGGTAATTGGGTGGCTGTGTGGTGGCGGGGACGGTGTGGTGGATGTGGCGGTGTGGTGGTGGTGTGGTGGTGTGGTGGTTTTGGTGGTGGTTTTGGTGGTGGTGTGGTGGCGGTGGTGGTGTGGTGGTGTGGTGGCGGTGGTGGTGTGGTGGTGGTGGCGTTGGCGGTGTGGTGGTGGTGGTAGTGGTGGTGGCGGAGGTAGTGGTGGTGGTGGTGGTGGCGGTGGTGGTGGTGGGTGACGCTAGCGGTGGCAGTGTGGTGACGGTGGCTATGGCGGTGGTGTGGTGGTGGTGGCGATGTGGTGACGGTGGCGATGTGGAGGCGGTGGCGATGATGGTGTGGTAGCGGGGGCGATGGCGGTGGCAGTGTGGTGGCGATGTGGTGGTGGTGGTGGTGTAGTGGCAGTAGCGGTGAGGTGGCGATGGCAGTGTGGCGGCTCTGGCAGTGTGGTGGCAGTGGCGTTGGTAGTGTGGTGGTGGCGGTGGAGGTGTAGTGGCGGTGGCGGTGTGGTGGCGGTGGCGGTGGCGGTGGCGTTGTGGTGGCGGTGGTGGTGGCGGTGTAGTGGCGTGGTGTGTCCGTAAAGGCGGGGCGTGGTGCTTCGCTGAATGCCGCAGCAGCAGATGCGACGTGGCGCGTGGAGGCGTGGCGCGGTGGCGTGGCGGCGCTCTAATACGCGGAGTGCTCATTTATTCAAGGCAGCTCGTTGCCGGTTCCTTTCGCGCGAACTTTCATTCAGCTCAAACGCCCGCACGGGAGGGGCTCCTCTGCTGGCGCTGGGCGACTCGGATTACGGGCGCCGATGGGCACAGCGCCGGCGCCGCCCCGTCAACAGGTCCCCCGCTGGCATCCGCAACCGTTTAGTTATCGCCCAATTTATCTCAGTCGTTGTTATCCCTCTATTTCTATTCGTCCTCTTAGTTGCTTCAGCTTTAGTTTCCTTTTCAGTTATCTCTATAGATAACTTAATGGATACCGTCTTTCCTTTTCATTAGCATTTCTCCATCAGATTATTCTTCGTGAAATCTACTTGGTGAACTTTAGTAGATTAAACAATATTTTTGTAGTACACCTCTCGTCTTATTATCTGTATAATCTCTGTATTTTTTCTGATACCCTTCTGTATTGCTTGTGTTATCGGGCTTTCAGCTCTCTTGGAAGGCTGCACTACTTCGTTTATTCCGCACTTGATTACTTCATCAATCAGCATTTGGCTAATTGACGATGTTTGGTAATGTGCCAGGTCACTTTCAGTTTCCGCTCGCCAGCTCAGCATCCTGCCCCTCGGCTCGCACCGCCCCGCTCATCGTGTGCTTCGCTCAATCGACAAACGGACGACGCTGTAACTTCTCGAGTCGGCCGCTCGCAATCCGGCAGTTCGTCTTCCTGGACCCACCTTCACCGCCCGCGCTGAGTTACCGCTTCGCTCGCACGTCCGCCCGCCCCCGCTCCCGCCCCGCCCCCTCCCCCACTCATTCTCCTCCCTTCCCCTTGCGCCGTGCCCATCCCCACCCGTCGTTCTGCCCCGCTCGCTCGCCGCCGGCTCCACGCTAATGGCCCCTCCTGGAGAACAGCGCGTAAAAGTTCGCCTTCCGAAGAGCGCTCTCGAGGCAAGGGCGGGGGCGGGGGGGGAGGCCGAGGGACGCGGTTCAACGCCGGGGGCGGGCGGCGGGCGGCGAGCGGCGGGCGGCGGGCGGCGGGCGGCGGGCGGCGGACGGCGGGCGGCGGGCGGCGGGCGGCGGGCGGCGGGCGGCGGGCGGCGGGCGGCGGGCGGCGGGCGGCGGGCGGCGGGCGGCGGGCGGCGGGCGGGGCGCGTCGAGAGATGCGCCCAGCGCGGTAAATGAAAATAAGGCGATAGCATCTTCCACCGAAGTGACTTTGGGATCGGTGAGGTGAGGAGAGTGGAAAGGATTCATGGAGTGGAACCAAATTTACTGCAAGCTACAAGAAGTTTAGAAAAATGAGGAAATGTGGAGGAAATCAGTGATAGCATCACAATGTACGCAGGTTCAGAGCAGGTGTGAAGATGATGACGATAGTGATGGTGGCGGTGATGTGGGAATAATGGTAACGGCATCGGGCCTGATGTAGTGGAGTTGGAGGCAACGGTGATGATGATACCGACAATGCCAGTGCACAAAAGACAACCGCAATTCAGGATCGGGAGTGCTGGCGACGGTAGGTGTGAACGGGAGGGAATGGCAACGAGGAATTGTAATTTGGATGAAGCTGTGGAAGCAGTACCAGACATGTAGGTGGGCTGAAGGTGTCATACGATAGACACAGTTGTGGAGCTGTTAATTTTGTGTGCAACAGATTGCAACTTTTGATAACTTGTGGTGCCACTGGACCATCTATAATATAATCGAGAAGTCACAAACAACTAATTCAAATGATAAAATGTAACTATTTTAATCATTTCGTTTCTGTTACTCTGCATATAACGATTTGTGGTACACAAAACTTGAAACCATAATATAAACTTATAAGTAAACTACTGCAGATATTTTTGGAAGGATAATTAAAAAACAATCGTACGGTATAATCGGCAATTAACTCACTTTGTAAAGGACACCACACGAAGCCAAATCTCTGGACCCCCTTACCTGAAAAAACAAATATTATCTCATTAATGTAGATTCTTGAGATCACTGAGAATTACACATACTTTTTTATTCAACATAATTTCAATACAAAAGAACATCCTGATGTTTTGAATCTGCTCTAACGTCTTTGAAACTTCGTTTTAATCCAATACAATAATGCAATATAAACATTAACTCAACAATTGCACCAAAGGCAGTTCAGTCGGTGGCGTTAAAGTAGCAAGCGAAGGACAGGTGATGAACTGACAAATCGGCAACCTTTTTACCCCTACCGGAATCAAGTTTGTGGTTCACTATTCGGAATGTCGGTTTCTATAATTTATCTGAATATTTCCAGGTGAATTCTGGAGCATCCCTATGCACTGGATGACGTACCGTGAGCAGCCTTCACTTCTCATTCCCTTCACATCTATCACCTCCCCCAACCCAGGCAGCAACGCCGTGGTGGGAGTGCATCCCATATCTTCCCTCTTCACAACCCTGAGGCCAATGCCGTTCCGGGGGAACGAAGCTGATTAAAAAGGATGAAATATGATGATAATATAAAGACAGGATGCAACATTAAATGTGTCAAATTTTTAGAAAGAAATATTGGAAAGAATTAGAAAAATGAATATTTTTAATTTGAATGGCTAGAAGCAGAATCAAAAAGATTCCCATCAACCACGGCTAGCCTCCTGCTATTTGTAAATGTTAATATCTCAATTTTTGACTAAGAGAGTCTACTCTTTTTTTGATAAAGTATTCCAAATTTCAATTTGGGCAGTCAGATATGTTGGAAAATAATCATATAAAGATAAAAATTGATAAACCAAACTTGGTTTATTTTTTTATAATCCTTCACTAAGTTCCTAACATATACAATGTAGGTTAATGACGTAGATTCATGTTCATAATGTAACCGTACCATCGTGCCTCACCGATTACTAAAGTAGATCTGTCATTTGCCTACTTCGCGACGTGTGATTACACCGTCACGCATCCCTGGGAATATCTCAATTTACGGATAAACTTCCCTATTGGTAGTGGGTTCGTCTTTGTTAAACTACTGATCAATTAACAAGCCAACACAATTTTTCAGTTTTAAATGACCAATAACATAATTCTATTGAATGAAAATCACTGTACAAATGAAATTCACAGATCCTCCTATGTTCTCATTTTTCGTAAAATCATGGTAGCTAATTCCCTACCCAAACTGCAGTTTTTCACTAAAGTAATAATAACTCAGATCCCTGTTTACAAGAAAACAAGCAATGGATACATATTTACACTTCACAAAGAATATCACATATGAGACACACAAATCATAGTACAAATATTCATCCTGTAAAAGAAAAATACATACACACAATACTCGAAATTCACTACTACCTTTTAAATCACTAATAACGTTACACTCAATAGTCACATTTGACCTTCGGCTTCTACATAGCCTTTCAATACAAAAGTTTGTTTCATAACGTCTCTTAAATGATTTGAATCATTAAAATATGACTCTAAATAAATAATTCTGTACAAAACAACTTCTATCATAAACATAAAGAATTACTTTAATCTGATTCTTGTTACGACTGTCGAAAAGAAATAAAACCACTGGCTAGCAAGATCAATGTTCTAAGAAACTTGCCCGATCAACGTCTGTTTTTGAGGGAAGCTCACATTACAACGTTTTGGCTAGTATAATGATAATCCTATCTCACAAGTTTTTTCCAGACTGAAATCTAATGAGTGTTCTTTCTGTGACTCACAACCGGCGAATTCCTCAAGTTGGTCCCGCGCTGTGTAGCTGGCCCGTCGCGCGACCCTCGCGCCTCAAGGTCGTCGTTCTTCTGCAAGGTCCCTGCGTTGCCTGTCGCACCGAAACTGAAGTATTCCGAACACAGTCTCCCCGTCGTTCGGCGAAAATTCACCACAGCTTTCGCAGAGGCGATGGTCGCATCAGAATGCGAGTCCGAAACTCCAAGTTATGACTTCGTAATGGCAAAAGTCAAACTAGTTGTTGGATAATCCGTCTTTCTCATAACTCTCAAAATTCCATCATAGGATTTCCAAAGTGAAATTCCCAAAAATAAGAATAAAGAATATATATAAAGTATGAAATATATGAAAAATATGAAAAATATGAAAGCTGTAACAAAGAAGAAACATGTCCTATGTTACAATAGTCCTCTTTTCTAGCAACAAGAATGCAGCAACGTGGTTTTACAGATTCATTTCGATCTATTACCGCCGTCGTTCTTTCATTCATTGCATTCTTGTTTAATATTCATTTACTAATTCCATGTAATCTCACGATATTCACAGTACGTAAATCCATGAAAAGTGCTCAGTCAATTACCTTTTATTAAAGCTTTTGTGTTCCGCAATCTTCGCGTGTCCCTCGTCGACTATGTGGCGTACTCGTAGGCAACCGTTCTCCTCGATGTCTCGAACCAGAAAGAGAGCGAGCTCTTTTGACGCAAGTTCACGCCACGTCCGTATTTCCACGAAAATTTCCTGATTGGCTACGGTCTGAGTGCGTTCAGAAATCCTTCTCTGACTTACGTCATCTTTTCGCCACTGTAGAAACTACGTGTAGGGCCTAATGTCGGGTATTATTGCTTCCATTTTCCGTTGGTTATAAATGTGACCGGCGACAAGCGGTTACAATAAAGAATAAAAAAACAAAATTCTGGTAAAAGTTTCGACAGGGAAAATTAAATTTATTTCAGCTCAGATAAAAAAGGAATCTGTTAACTTTAAATAAAATTTCCAAAGGCGATAAAATTAGATTAGGTACTCATTTTTTTTCGATGTAAATTTTGAACTCATATCTAGCATGAAATTAAACCCAACTAAATTTAACGGTCGTAATATCCTTTTCCGTACGACATCGTACAACTGTACTGATTCTGTAACATTCCATATTAGATTATGTAAGAAACAAAAATAAAGGGAAATGTTCAAAAGTTTAAATAGTATGTTATAAAATGAATTTTGATGCACATTTGTTTCACTCAGAAATATGATAACAAATCGTAGCAACAAAAGAGAATTTAAACAATATCATTGAATTCATAAAATAAATATTTGACATGGTATAAATTTTTACATTTACGAATTTCTATGGGTCTATTCCACCAAAACTTCAATGATCCAACAAACTACGAGTCAATACTTACGTTTAAATATATATATTATATATAACTTCCAATCACTATATTCATTCATTTGAGATGATGAGAAGCCAATGAGATAAGTGACACTTCTTCAGCTCTGGTAAAATGAATTTTAAAGTTTACAGGTGATATTCAATTCTGATTATTTTTTGTAATATTCAATGTAATATCTCAGCACCTGTCACATTTTCTTTCGCAGTCCTTGTTCACAATATTATTTTTTATCTTTTTAACTATACATTTACACAGTTAAGTCAACTTTCACATAATGACTTTAGCCTCCCAATGGCTCAATGGAATCTGATAAATGCTCTGATTAATATTGCAGCATTTTATTGCACACATTTAGAATCTTTCGACAAAAAGCTACAATTAAAAGTAAAATATATACCACTCTGATTAAAATGGTGTTCCGCTATAAATGTACGTGACTAAAATACTTTAACGGCTAGAATAAAAATGTATTTCATAAAGGTCAAGATTTTTTGGAATGATATTTTGTTTCCCGTCACGCAAATGTAGATTTATCTGAAGTCATGATTTAGAGACTGTGAGAACATCCTCGTGCAGGCAAAATCCTCGTTAGCTGGTGAACGTGACGACACTACTGGATGGACTGTTTCTCTCTCCCTCTCTCTTTACCTCCTCACTTCATATCTGAATTTTTTCTCTCTTTTCCCATCTGGTTTCAGTTCCACAGCTCTAGTGGCACCCTGCGATTGCCCTTCGTAACAGCAGGCAATAATACAACCGGCGAACCGCAGACACAGCTCCAACCTGCTTTAAAAACCTGCATTTGCTTGGTGCCGAATAAAGTTCTCGCAACAGTGGATGCGTGGCTGCAGGGGCGGCCATTCGATGTAGGTGAAATTGACCGCATCGTTTCACGTAGTGGCTTTCACTGCTCCGCGAACTCTGTAGATGAGGCAGGTTGTGGACGCATGACGGCCAGAAAAACAACGGTTTTGAATTTGACTACGTAATACACTAGGAAGGTTCCAATTATATTGCTGAAGCCTCAACAAGAGTTTAGGTAAATACTAAAAAGATAACAGGAAGCTTTAGAGTTTATTGACATGTCCATTTGCCAGAATTGTATGTTTACATTTGCTCCTGCTGAGTCAGTCACATTGAATTGTAACTTTTTCGAACTTTCTTGTGTGTTGACCAGCACAATAATGAGTTAATGATATTTTATCATTATCATTTAAATAATAATATAATATATTTGTAGATTTACTGTTGTGTAGGTACTCATCTACATAAATTTGAATTTTATAGTCATATATTTCAATATTGTTTCCAGTTACCATCTTTTTTATCGTTCAGGAAGTGAAGACTGCAATTATCATCAAATTTTATGTTCCTTAAATAGTCTTTCTTGTCTTAAAGCTCTGTAAACCGCATAATTGTTCCTTAACAAGAATATATACTATAGTGAACAGCAAATATAGATCGTTAGTGAAGTACCAAATTAAATTCATTGATTCATATTAAAAATTGTTGCGGTAAGCTTGGTTACATCAGAAGAAATCTACAAATTCATTTCTCTCCTTCACACATTTAGCATATAGTTACAAATACTGAGGAACGTATAACATAATTTAAGACACATCTACTATGTTCCATATCGAACGTTTAATCAGAAAGGCTTAATGAACTTCGCAGTAATATATTAAAAATGAACGTTTTCTAATCATTTTTTCTTCCAAACTATCATTACCTAAGAGATGACAAAAATCATCTTCAACCACTGTGTCCCTGTTAACTACTATTTTCAATTTCATCTTCATGGATGCACAGAAATTCACGATTTTACTATGCAGGCAACCTCTCTTTCCTGGATGAGAAAACAAAGGCAAAACATGATTTGCAAAAGCAGCAAATTCGGCGAAACTCTGGGTTTGCGACCTTTGGCACCCGACCTTTGTGGTGTTTCCCTGCCGACAACAACGCCGGCACCAACAGATGCAATTTCGTGCTGTTTAATTAGCGGAAACATTTGGTCTTTCTCTTCCCACACGCATCGTGTATTATTTAACGAGCTAATTTCCTTTCATTCACAACTAGAATGATATTTTTCATAATTTCTCTAACATTTGAAAAAGAATTATGTTGTGGGGTCAACTAAAATTCCTGTGGAATTAGTTTTGAGTCTCCCAACAAAAAGTTAATCAAAATATACATGTTTTTTTCTCTTTATCTTTTAAATATCACAAAAACTAAAAGATACCATATACC
Source organism: Teleogryllus occipitalis (assembly GCA_011170035.1). NCBI lineage: Eukaryota > Metazoa > Arthropoda > Insecta > Orthoptera > Gryllidae > Teleogryllus > Teleogryllus occipitalis. The sequence continues at coordinate 160,703 of BLKR01000482.1, read as the reverse complement.
AAATATGACTATCTCCCCCTATTTGTTTAATGATATCAACCTAAAACGTGAAATTCAGAAGTAGCAAAAAGTCATTAAAGTTTGCTTTTGCGGCCGGGAATGTTTTAATGTAGTTTATGAAAAACTGAATGTGATATGGATGTAAATAAACTTGTATTCGACTTACGATGAAAAAAATTTCTTTCTCTGTAAAAAATAAATTGAAATGAGAAATAACTAGACATCGGATGTTTAGGTACTGAAAATTGGCAAGAATAACGATAAAAAATCACTGTCATAAATTACATAAAGAATAAAATGAAAAAATGTTTCTAATTATTGTCTATATTATTTTGTACACTTAAATGCACAAAACAAATACGTACATTTAAATGTAAAACAAGGTTTTTCATATATATTTACAACTCTTCCATATTTTATTCTCAATAGTTTGCATTGCAATATATTACCAGTAAATCTTCAAGGATCGCAATTTCAAATTTGCGATGATTGGAAGGCAAAATAAATTTGATTGCGGATAAGGATTTCTCAACATCTATTGATGTGACTGGCATATATTTTACAAGTCCCATAGTAGCAAAACTGAAACCTGAGAATTTACATTTTTTTCCACTTAATATTTCGATGCCCTCGGTGTATTGTCAATCGACCACGTTCTCATAGGCAGAACACGGCTGGTATTTACGAAATAGGGAAACGGAAAAAAAAATATTTTGGTATAATTTTAGGAATTTTCTCGTATTTTAAAATGCAAAGACATGAATTTAAGGTTTCGTAATGGTCAATACCGTTGAAATGTATGACAATCTAGTAAATCAAATAGTGTCCTAAATGAAATATAATCTTATAAAAATTATTACAACTGTAAAATAATGCAATTTTCTTTATTACAACTTTGTGTATGCATGTTTACAAATATTTAATGCTTTACTTTGTTTAGGCATGTTTTTTTAAACTGATGTACATGATATGTAATGTTTTATCTATGAAGTCACTAATTATTATAGCTGTTGTTGCGACTTAAATTTAAAAAATATATAACTGCAAAATTCTTCCGCGCCGATATGTTTCCTTGGTTATGTGATTTAACAAAGCGTAATAAATATTTTACGAACATGCCCTTAAATCGAGTGTTAGTTCATTTAAACAAAAAAATAGTCAAAATCTGAACAAGAGTTACCCATGTATATGAAATAACGTAAGCAGAACATTTTTTCATGACAAGTTGAAATCCTCATATCCTCATCTCGGTGCAAAAGAAGCACAAATAAAGAAAAAATCTATTTTTAATGAGCACGACGAATTTCACGTTAACGAAATGTATGAACTGGGATCGAACATGAAAGAGACATGAGATCGTGTTTGCTTGAAAATGATGACGCTAAGAAAAATTACAATTCATTTTTTATCCATTTAAAAATTTCTTTGAACAAAGTGAAGAAATTGGTCCACGTTTTGTACCATACACCTCTTGAGAATTGCCCATGCCAAGGCGAATCCAGAGGTATCATTTGCCTCTATTATTCCAGAAATCCCTCTCACCTGTAAGAAGTTCCTACGGAGCCCCGTATCCACACATTAACTGCCTCTGCACACATTGGCGCTGGGAGAGGAGGAGGGGTGGCCGGCGGTGGGGCGGCCGGCGGAGGAGCACTTCAGGAGGCGCGGTGGGGAGGGTGGGGAGGGGCGGGGGCCGTCGCGGTGGCGGGGCAAGGGCTGGGGCGTGTCGGGGACGTGCGGACGTGTCGGGGACGTGTCGGGGACGTGTCGGGGACGTCGGGCGTGGGGGCGTGTCGGGGGCGTGTCGGGGGCGTCGCGGGGGCGTCGGGGCGTGTCGGGGGCGTGTCGGAGGCGTGTCGGGGGCGTGTCGGGGGCGTGTCGGGGGCGTGTCGGGGGCGTGTCGGGGGCGTGTCGGGGGCGTGTCGGGGGCGTGTCGAGGTGGGCCGGGGGCGAGGCGGGGGTGTGGCGAAAGCGTGGAGAGACGTGGCGGGAGTGGCGGAGGCGGGGCGGGGGACAAGCGGGGATAACGCGAGTGGGGGCGGGGCGGGGGAAGCGTGGCGGGGGTGGAGCGGATGCTGGGCGTGGGTGGGACGGGGGTGGGGCGGAACGGGGCAACAAGGGTGGCAACAAGGGTGGCAGCGCAGGCCCATCGACCGCCTCCCGCGACAGTGGCTCAAAAGGGACTGAGAAGAACGTGCAAGAAAAACTACTTTTGAAATTCATGTTTTACAAAAATGAAATGTTTACAGGCGACAAAGTTACAGCATTTTTAAGTAGACATTTATAGCAGGTACATGGATAATGTATGGAAATAGTGGGTGTAAAAATATTTTTTTCATTCAGAAAAAAAAATTGTTGAACGAGAATGATATTTATATTACCATCTTCATTTTTTGAATCGATTAGAAATATTTTTACCAAATACATTCAATTACTTCCCGTCACGAAAATAAAATTTGAAAGAAAAAAGAAAAGAAAAAAACACCAAACATTTTTATTAACACGGATCTAACTCTTGATATTTGACCCATGTTTTATTACAAATGAGTCGACATTTTGGATTTTTTGTTGAATGTCTGCGGGAAAATCACAGAAACTATTCCGCGGGTGATTTGGTGACATTTCCAGCCACTGCGGCTCCACCGCGAATCGCTGGGTCCTGTAATGCGTTCCGTCCGGGCTCTTTCAACCCGGATTGCAGGAATTGAACCCCCTCCTATAATATGTGGCAGGCGAGACGGGTTTGGATGGGCAGCTTGGTCGTGGGAAACAACCAGCTTAGAAGCCCGTCACGCCGAGGAAGAAGCGAGAGGTACGTTCTGTACGTTCCACACTTGTCACCTCGCCTTTCTCCGCCACTGCCCGCCACTGCCCGCCACTGCCCGCCACTGCCCGCCACTGCCCGTCACTGCCCGCCACTGCCCGCCGCTCCCCGCCGCTCCCCGCCGCTCCCCGCCGCTCCCCGCCGCTCCCCGCCGCTCCCCGCCGCTCCCCGCCGCTCCCCGCCGCTCCCCGCCGCTCCCCGCCGCTCCGCTCCCCGCCGCTCCCCGCCGCTCCCCGCCGCTCCCCGCCGCTCCCCGCCGCTCCCCGCCGCTCCCCGCCGCTCCCCGCCGCTCCCCGCCACTCTCCGCCACTCTCCGCCACTACTCGCCACTCCCCGCCTTTCCTCACCACTCCTCACCACTTCCCTCCACCTCCTCAACTCCCGCCACCCCGCAACTCCCCGCTACTCCCCATCACGCCTCACTTCGCCTCACCTCGCTTCTCCCGCACCGTCTCATTGTCTCTCCTCGCTTCGCCTTCCCCCGCCCTGACCCGATTCCTCGTCCTCTCTCGCCACGCTACGTCAACGCCCCACTCCGCCTCGTCGTCACACTACTCCCGCCAACGCCCACCCCGTCACGGCAAACTACTCCTACCATGCGCCACCCCGCCACGCCACTCCCCGCCCCACTACGCCACTCCCCGCTCCACCACGCCACTCCCCGCCCCGCCCCGCCCCGCCCCGCCCCGCTACGCCTTCCCACGCACCGTCTAGCGCCGCCTTGTCTCGTCCCGCCGTGTTTCTTCCCGCTTTGCCTCGTCACGCCTTGTCTCGGCCCGCCTTGCCCCATCTCGTCCCGCCTAACCCCAACCCCATGCCGCTCCACCGCTATTCAGCTCGTCCATCTCTACCCCACCGCGCGCATCCCTTCCCCGCCAGGCCACACCCCGCCCCATCCTTCACCGCCTCCCCCCGCTCTCAGCCGCCCCGTGAGGCCGTTGCGCACGCGGCGTCGCCCGGCGGCGCGTCCGCCCTCGGCTGCGGGCGGCGCTCGCCCAGGCAATTACGCGGCCAGAGAGGGCCCCACAGAGGCTGCGGGGCGCCGTAAAGAACTGGACACATAAAGAGCGCTGGACTTGAGACGGCCTGCCCCTCCCCCTTCCCCTCCCCGCAGCCTCTGACGCGCGCCCGTCGCCCGAGCAGCCTCCGTCTGATTGAAGCGTACACCAATCTCCCTCCTCGCTTCCCGTAATTGGAGGTACTTGAAAATTCTGTTCAAACGCCCAGAGGGGAATGAAGGGAAATTGCCGAGTTCTGTGAGAATATCGAGATGTGTCAACAAACGGCCACATATATAAATAAATAAATAATTATATTTGAATAAATATGAATAATTGATTCATAAATTTAAATAAATGAAAAACTAACAAACGTAAATTAACCTATATCAAGGCAAGGTACTGATTTTTTTTAAAAAATCTGGAAACCCACTTCTTTTAGAGTATGAGGAATTTTCATGCATTTGTAAAAACATGAAAATGTAAAGTTTACACACTTGGTGAATCGACTCCAAATTAAACGTACTCTAACTCCACTGTGACTTAGTAATATCTGAATAAATCTTTCAAAGATATTTAAATTCTTTCAACTCAAAAGCACCCACGAGTGTAAAAGAATTTTAGCGTAAGTATGCCTGAACTCTGCTCTTTAAATAATATTTAAGTACTTCGCAATGAACTCTAAAACTAATGGTGATGTTGGCATACAAAAAATATTATTTTTAATAGAGCACGTATGTGGGAATGGAGAATAAACCTCCCACACGTATTTCATTCATATTTTCTATTAATACGAGAGATATATTATTATTGATATAAAAAACAAACCGAATTCTTTTACGATATACAAAACGTGAAGTATCATGAATCCAGGAGAAGAATATAAAAGTATATAGAAAATATAAAATTATAACGAAATACTTATAAATTAATCACTGATTAAGAAAGTGAAAAAATAATTTACACTCTACGCTGGTAAAACGCATGTGTGTTTTCATTAGTCTAGATTCACCCGATTAAAAAAAATACGTCGAAATAGAGCCCTTTCATTATCACTTCCTCTCATGAAATTTACATGTGTCAATCCCCTCTCGTTTTACGCGTTCATTCCAACGCAACACGGCCGTGAGGACGCGTCAAAGGGCGACACAACATGTCTGCTAACGCCGCTGGTCCGACCTCTTCATCTGAACGACTCCCACCTCCCACGCTGCGGAAAACAAGCGCGTTAACAAGGCGCTCTAGTGGTCGCAGAGGCTGCTGAAAGACTATTGGTGGTCGCTAGAGGAGTGAAAATGTGTGCCGTCGGGACGCTCTTCACGTGTTCACTGAAAAACGAGCGGCTGAGGCAGAAGGGGCAGGTGGCGACTATGTTTGCGAATACATTATTCTCTAAGGACACACAGAAAATGAATTTCGTTGAACCTCCTGATTTTTTTTTGGGGGGGGGAAAATTGCAAAAGTTCAAAACTTTTTTTGGCGTCTTCTTACAACCACAACACTGAAGATACATAGCTTTTGCGTAATTGTTTCGTGAAATCAATTTAAATGTTTTCCTCAAAACTGCTTCAGATGCTTGCTTTCAATTTTTTTAATAGAGCAAAGTATTGAATTCAAACATTTCCAGAAAAGCTCAAATGACATTTTCACAAAACGGCTTCAAAGTTTTCATCGAAAATTTGTATCTAGAACGAGATTAACTCTTCTATGATTTTCTTTGTGTCAGACTTCCATTCCCCTGTTAGAAACTGAAAAATTCAGAAAATACGAAAAAAGGTCCAGTTTTTTGATAAAACACATTTTCTCCCACAGAAATATTAAAAGAAAGTAAAGTACATCATTGTGTTAATTGACACGTAAATATTATCATCTACAACATTTTCTCTACAATGAATTGATTTTGAGAAAATTGTTTATTACTGTGTGCGATGATGAGGCATTTCAATTCTAAAGTTACTTTGTTTGCGTTGTTGCTATGGAAAGAAATTGTGTGAAAATAATCAAAATTCACAAATTCAATGATGTAAAATACATTTAAGGTCGTGTATGCGTAGAAAGATCAATTTCAGTTACACTTTTATTTTTTTTCAAATTATGGCTGTTATTTGACATAACTGTAACTCGTTTACAATAGTACGGTTAAGTGATTCATCCCCATGAGACAGGCGCTTGGGGAAGTCCAAGTACAAAAGCTCGCGTAAGGCATGAATATTTTAAGATGTTTTCCTGGCGTGGATGGCATTCCGAGTTCAGCCTATATATTCAGGAGACACGGAACAAACCTATCCTGGCAACATTAAATGTTTGAGTTTAATTTTCAGAATCTGTAGACGTTAGGCTAGTGAAATATTTACAAATTAAAGATATATCAGTCATAATAACACTAAAACAATAATGCACTTTTTTACCGCATTTTATAGTAAATAAAGTTTTGCAGAATGGATAATACTAAGATAATAAAAAAGTATCAATAAATGTAGGAGATCTTTATTCACAACTCCTGACCATTTCAGTTTCCCATTAGAAATGTAATTTGAAAAAAAAGATAATATAGTATTAAAAATATAAACTAGTCACACTTCGTTCATCTACTGTCCGCACAATTTTTATGTGCGAACAATACCTTACTAATATCTCATCCATTCCTCAATCGACTTACCCCTCCCCGCACCTCACTCAGCCATTATCATGAACCCATTAACTCATAAAACTTACTGTCTTTGTCATATTGTAATTTTGTGTTTATGTTTTAGTTACACTTAATTTTCATCAAATTAAATTGAAAAAATAAATAAAAACAAATAATTTAACGGACGAGGAGCAAGAAGACGAGATTCTCGAAATAGACGCGGGGGTGGGGCGTGGCACTCGGGCAATCAGAGATGGGGGGGGGGGCTTGGGACGGCCCGCAAAGCAAAAGTCGAATGGCCCTCGGGTACGAATGTAGCGCTGACAAGCGCTCGCAAGCGGGTTGGGCCTTGGGGGGGGGGAGCGAGAGGGGGCGGGGAGGGGAGGCAGTCGGGCGACGTTATTTACGGCTCTCGGCCGCAGAGAGCCCATTTCCATATTGATAAACAATCACGGGCGGCGGCGGCGACGGGGCGCCCCCGGGACGCACGCGCCGACCCGCTCGCGGGTGAACCGGCCCGCACGCCCGCCCCGCCCCACCACCCACGCCCACCCTGTTCCGTCCACCTCGCACATCCCTCCCAACCCACACTCCTCGACCCATCAGCCACGCTCAGCCCCCCCCCCGCCAGCTACGCCCACCCCCGCCCCACCCCATCAGCCACTCCACTCGGCCCCATCAGTCACGCCCACCCACCCGGCCCCGCCAAAACCACCCCTCACCGCCCCATCCCATCCCATCAGCCACCCCCACCCCTCCGCCCGCCCCGCCCAACCCATCCGCTCCGCACCTCCTGCTCGCTCCGCTCCGAACCCGTTACGCTTGCTTCATCCCGACCGCCCCCGCCAACACCGCCAGTTCCCGCCCGACCCATGACTTCCGCCCGCGCCCCCCCCCCTCTCCACGCCTCTCCTCGCCTGGCCGCGACGCGACCTGCTCCGCCCCGCCTCGCCCCTCCGTCCCGGTCCAGTCACCCGCTCGCTCGCCCACCCGCTCGCGGGAGGCGCTTTTAAAGTGAACACTGGCGCAGGCGACTCCACTCGACGGAGCACCGGCCGTTGCACTGGCGGATACTAGTTTTAAGCCAACGTCAGAGAAAATAGACCAAAAATTAAAAAGGGGGTGCAAAGCACGACTTTAAAATAATTAAGGAAGATTACGACGGTATTGCGAGCTGCCTCGCTCCACTCTACATCTTCGACTTATGCTGTTGCACCTCTCTATATTGAAGAACTCTGTATCCTGTAGTATGATTGAAGCTGTGACATTAATTATATTCTTTCAGTAATTGAATTCAATTTTATGAGATCGTTAAGTGAACGCTACCACACGAGTTTAGTCAACATTCAGGTGGTAGTATTCGTGATTTCTTCGACGTACGAAAAAAAGATGACGTAATGGGATAAGGATTATAATATATTCTCAGTCGTGTTGGTGACTGATAAAATATGTCTGGTCAAAACTCGCGTAAAACGTTCTTGAATCTCATATGGCGATGATAACCATTCTAAAATATAAACCATAAGGTGAAAAGAAAACCAGATAATTGCAAAAAGAGAAAGAGCGAAAAAATGTATTTAAGTTGTATACCAACCATTTTCAAATTTCAATTTCATTTTCAAATTTATTCACAGAATTTTTATAACATGAAATCATGAACACCCTTCTTTCATTTTTCATTAATTGCATTCAATCCTTTTTGTAATAAAAAGTGCATTCTGAGAGCTAATAACATTTGCAATAAATGTAATCTTTATTGATCAATTAGCTGATTCAGGTTCTACATTTCGAATAAAGTGAAGTAGAAATTATACCCAATTTCAGTTCCTAAAAGGGTAAAAATAAAATTTGCTTTATTTTATTTGCTATTCTTCAACTTAATATGAGCTTCTCTGGAATGTAGATGTTATATAAAGGAGCAACTAATTTTTATTAAAACTTTGAAAAATTTAACGTCTTTGTAATGAAATTCTGGCGAGCAGAAAATGGCGGTACTTGTTCGCAAAATTGTTCAGTGAAAAGGGTTTTAGATGAAATGAGCCATAGAAAATGAACTCTGCGTCCACAATTTTTCACCCGCAAATTAGCTTTAAAGGTGCCGTTGGGGAAGGCGTTGGCACAGAGTGCAAAGAAGAGCAGAAGTAATGATGACGTCTATGGGCAAAAAAGAAGGCGAAAATAAAGTGACGAAGTTGATGTGAAGAAAATAAGGAGAAAAGCGAGCAACACTTATTAAGAGAAGACGAAATTAGGAGACAAATAAGAATAAAATCAAAGAAAGATTGATGTCCCTGCAAGAGGGATAGCTGAAAATGGAAATATAAAAGTGAAAGAGATGGGAAAAAGGAAATAAGCGGCTGAGATACGTATAAAAGAACAGATGCAATACAGAAGGAAGGATGAAGGGTGAAGTCGGCGCACGAAAGTGAGGGATAAATCTGGATCCGAGATGGCCACAGCTCCAGTAGCGCCTGCTGCAGACATGGAGGGATGGAGCTTTACCAAGCACAAAAGTATATCCGCAAAACTTTCTGATGCAATACTAAGAAACACATCAAAAGTTCCGAACAAACGAACTCAATATGGAAGGCACGGATAGCTGTCCCATCGGAAATGGTGAAGAGATATAAGGCACGACCCGTAACTCAATTTATCATTCTGAAATCTTTGCTGTAGTTGGCGTTACAGATTCCTCTGCCAAAAGTTCGGGACAGCCTCATTTTTCCGACAGCTTTGGGACAGTCGCTTCATCATAGGAGGTATTGAGCGGTAGTTTCTTGACTTGTGTGATGTCTGGAGTCTATACGCCAACAGCAGAAAATTCGATACACATAAATCACAATGCGGTCAACGCATATCTGTCAGCTGTCGCAAATCCATATTCTCTTAACCCAAAACAACGACATCGTCGTTCATTGCGAAGGAAATTCGGGCCGTTTCTTCACGACTTAACGTCTCTATTTACAGAAGAAATATATAAAATGGGGGATTTGGATGGAGCAGATATTTACTTATAATTGTTACTGACGTCCATGCACGTCAATAAATCTTGAATCACCTGAATTGTTGGCAATTTCTAATAGCAAATAGTTGTGAAAACTAATTACTGCGGATTACAATTTATTAAAGGTGACGAGTGGATCATTAGAACAAAGAGAGGATATTATGATTTATTTAGGTGATTAATTTAATATCTCAAAATTATTCAAAATAGTAAAAAGGGGGCTATAATTATGACATATTTATAGCTTCTGTAACAATAACAACATGTAATTAATTAATTCTTAAAATTATTCTTACAAAAATCATAGTAAAATAATGGACAATAATATAAGGCTAAAATTCCTTGAAAACATTTTTGAACCCAGAATGATTCGATATCGTTCATAAATATTTTCATCGAAGTATTTATTAAATCCAGTATATTTCATACTTTTCTGGTAGTGGACCGCGACGAAATATGGCAATATCCGTTTGAAGAAAACGATTACCGAACTGGCTTCATTTCAGCCCACTGGTTGAAGGGCTACTTTAAGGAAGTAAAACGCCATTTCCTACGACTCCCTTAGAACTATTCAAAGAAGCCCGAAGCCAGTGATTTCAAAGCAAACTCTACGGCGATCTCCTTGGAGAACGACGTCCGACATTGTGAAGGAAAAAGCGCGGGGGAAACGGAACGGAAATAAGTCCGAAGCCCTTACGGAAAAGCCGCGCCGCAAGGGCTGCGCCGAATTCGCGGCTTGGTGTAGCGGAATCGGATCAGGGAGAGAGCACGTGTCCAGGGCAACTGCCGAGTGGCGCGGTGCCGCGGGCAGCTCTGCCCAGAGGCGTGCAAGGCAGGCGGTAAACTCGCCACCGCTCCACACAACGCATTTCAAAGAAGCGCACACTAAACATACATATACAATAATTCGCTTTTATTCTGTCGCACATGTTTTGTCAATTATTCACAGCGGAGAGTGTAGATTTATGGAAGAGTTTGTAAGAGTTACTTGAACTATGGCCTATCAATGCACTTTTTAAGGGAAGGGGAAAAGTTTAAATCCAAATTAATATAAAATATGTCAGAAAAATAATATATTCAAAATATTAAGCTATTATTTATTAATTTTCATTTCGAGGACTTTAAAAATATTTAAATATTTTGAAGGACAAATCAGCTGACAAAATGTATAACTCAAGGTCGTAAATAATTCCTAGTATTACTAATGTACTTTTATGTCAAGTAATAATTGTATTCAATGATACACAGTTTACACTATATGTTCAAATTTTCAATAGCGATTATGAATCAGTTAAATTAATATTGCTTTTAAGGACGGAAGTCTAGTGTTTCCAAATACAATATAATATTTAAATTAATAAATAAATAATAGCATATAAAATGTCACTTAAAGTTTAGATAAATTATTTCATAAGCGCTCCATACAACTACTTTAGTATAAAAATTAGTGATGGGAAAACAATTTTCTAAGGCTTCAAAAGACCACATCCGCGACTGAATTGATAGATTGTTAGTGATCCCGGACGCGTCAACTACTAGGGTTATTATGCCCGTACGTGTAGTGCATGTTTTTTCTCGGATGGTGGTGTGATCTCCCCGCGCTGGATGGTGAGATCCGGAGCGGACCTATCGTTGGCTGCTGGGATTTTCAACAACCAGGTATCACCCACAAATGAGGCACCGCCCCAGCCACGACAAGCTCTAAGCTCTCGACCGTAAGCGATAGTCTAGTCTCCCGGCATGTGCGGTGGTGTAGTACATTTAGTGTAAGTGTGTGGGGAGAGGATAGGACAAGGAAGAGATAGGAAATATCGCGCACGGTCTGTGGCCCGTTTGCTAGGGTACTGCTCCGGCATTCTCCTGTGTTTGATCGGAGAAACCACGGAAAACTACCGATCAGAGCAGCCGGCCTCTAGAATTCTCCTCCAGACAGTAACTAAATTTCACGTAGCTGACAAGCTAGTGTCGAACTTCCTGCCATCGTCGGGACTCGTACCTAGGACTTCCCGCTCAGAGGGACTGCAGTGGATCAGTGGATGCCTTGAGCCACATTTGCCGGTGCCGAGTCTAGCATATAGCGTGATAGGAAGCCACATGCTAATCTGGCGCAGCAACCGCGAGCAAGTGGGAAGCGGGGCCGCATTTTGCACGCCTGCGGCCGCGCGGCAGCGCGAGCGGAGGCGCAGGCAAAGGCGCGGATCAGCAGGCGCGGGGTGCAGCTAACGCAGGTGTCAGGCGGAGAGAAAGCGCGGTAATAGGCAGCGGGGCGGGGGCTTTCAAGAAGCCATCAGGCGCGGGAGCAGGGGTTTACGGGATGCTCTCCTGCTCCAAATAGAAGTCATCTACGGGCTGGAAATCGAATACTGCGCTTCCTGTGGAGCCGAAGGCGCTGACTTCGTCGATGTCGGCGACGTCTTCTCCGGAGGCGGACGACGCGGCGGCGGTGGTGGCGGTGGTGGCGGTGGTGGGGGTGGTGGCGGTGGTGGGGGTGGTGGCGGTGGTGGCGGTGGTGGTGGCGGTGGCGGTGGTGGTGCCGGTGGTGGTGCCGGTGGTGGCGGCGATGGCGGCGGCGGGGCCGGCGGCGGCGGCGAAGGTGGAGCCGGCGACGGCGACGGCGGCGGCGGCGGCGGCGGCGGCGGCGGCGGCGGCGGTGGCGGTGGCGGCGGTGGCGGAGGCGGCGGGGGCGGCGGGGGCGGCGGCGGCGGCGGCGGCGGCGGCGGCGGCGGCGGTCTACGAAAGCGCTTGTGAGCACGCCGGAGGTGGAAGTGACGACGAAGCGTCTGTGGTTGAGGCGGGGTTGTTACAGCAACATGCTTTAGTTGGAGGAGTTAACTAGAAAACCTCGTAGTGATTGCGTATGAAAAGGTGAGTGTAAAAATATTTTATTTTTAACAATATTGCCAGCCAAGATAGAGCTGACGTTGGAGATAGTAGAAAAAGAAGCTAACGTGCAGACTGGTTTGATATAGATATATCTTGAAGTGGTGAGAATGAATTTATAGTAATGAACTTGTCTAGGAAGTGGTCGAGGTTGTGCTAGTGGTGATATTGCACAGTTAGGGTTGAGCAAGAGTATACTTAAACGTGAAGTGACGGTATTAATGAACTTCCCCGTGATGATACAATCGACTTAAAAGAAGGGACGTCGTCTAATTAAACCTGGGTGCGATAGCGCGCGCCTGTGATCGAGGCCTCAGGCGGCGGCAGTGGAGGCGGAGGCGATAGCAGGAGCAGCGGTTAGGCCCGAAGGGGGGGGCGGTGCGCTGCATCTTGTGCGCCCCGCACCTCATTGTGAAGCTGCCGTTTGCACGCACGCCTTCCCATGTCACCCATGCCGCGCCAGCATCTCGCCCACCTCCGGGCCACGCCCCTGGGCTCCGCTGCCCCCTTTAACTTCACGCCCCCTCGTCCTTCCGCGCCCGTGCCCCCCCCCCCCGAGCCCATGTTCGCCCCTCGCCCACCACCTAGCTCTCCACCGCCCCGCGCCCGACAGCGTTCCCCCCGCCTGCACCCGCTCCCGCACGCGCACCCGCCACCACGCCCCCCGCCGGCACCCGCGCCCGCCCCCGCGCCCGCCCCCGCCCCCGTCCCCGCGCCCGCCCCCGCCCCCGCGCCCGCCCCCGCGCCCGCCCCCACGCCAGCCCTCGCGCCCGCCCCCGCGCCAGCCCCCCGCCAGCCCCCGCGCCAGCCCACGCGCCAGCCCCCGCCCCCGCACCCGCCCCGCGCCCGCCCACGCGCCCGCCCCACGCAGTTTTTTTGCCGCTCTATCACCCTGCCCACCCTCAGGTCCCAGCTCTAGCATCCTGGCCGCCTCTTGGTCCCACCGCTTGGTCCCGCTCTCTTCTCCACGCCAAGGGCCAAATCTTCCCCCTCCGCACCCTTCCTTGCTCCCACCCCGCGCTCCCATTCCGCTCCCGCATTCTGCCCTCCCACAGTCCTGCTGCTTTACTCCACTTCCAAACTCCCACCTCTTCCCTCCTCTCCCGTCCCCGAACCCACCCTTGCTCCCGCCCTCGCACAGTTCCCGAGTCGCCTCGTGCAGCACTTCTCACATGCGCAGACATTCACCTGTTCCCAACACGTGCTGTTTTTTTTTCGCCCTCAAAGGCAGCGTACGAGTCCGTGAATGAGGTCGCTCTCCAAAAACAGGACAGGAAAGGTCATCAAAGTAATCGTTCTGCACGTTTCCTGATAAGTCAAGCAAAGAATGGTTGACACGAATGAATTTCAACTTGGTTGAAAAAATATATCATCAAATTGTGGGTATCCACTCTTTTATGCTAGAGTTTAGTTACCAAGATTACTACATATTTTCACTTATGCAGTTGAAATAACCGTCTTCATTCATAAAAATACCGGGATAAATGGTGTGTTCTGATTAACCGCCTTTTGCTCATTTAACTGGAAAAAATAATTATAACAGTATAAATAATTTTAACATCTCTTTCTCTCAGAAAATATACCAAAGAACTGGAAGACCTTTTCTTTATGGGCAAAAACCATTTTATACAGGAGATATCAAAATAGAAAATTGTCATACAATCCCACGCAAATTTGCACTATCACACATTGAATAAAATGAAGTCAACACGCATGAATGGGGATCTCTCCTTTATTGTTATTAAAGTCAGATACTCAACAAAATATTGAAATGTAAATTATTTTTAATGGCAACTATTTACTGACAAGCGTTGAAAAGTAGAAGTGAATTATAATTTTTGATACTTTTGACGGTCGCATTTTGAAGAATTATAACGTTCTTAAATCTATAATACATAGTATGCCTTCCAGTTTAATTATCTCTAAAGTCGTGGACATACATTCGTTCAGAGAAAAATATTGTGGTAATATATTAACCAACACACGGAGATTAAAATTCAATATTGAAATTATTTTCTGTAATTTTCTCCCATCAAAAGCAAGCACAGATATAAAACAATTACAGTGTTTTAATTGGACTGAATTAAATACATTATAAAGTGCATAGAAGTAGTAGAAGTCGTTAAAAATGTTAAACTCAAATAATATTACACAATCTTCATTTAGATAATTTTTTCTCATTATTTTAACAAATTTATAACAATAAATAACTGTAATGCCAATTTTTTTAATTTCTGGCATTTTCAAAATGTAAATACATGTATACTAATTCAATTTAATTTACCTCTCCAAATTACAAAACCTCTACTAAAGGCAATGCAACTGGTTGGCATGTCTTTAAAAAAATGTTCTTTTAAAAAAGGAAGAATGTAAATTACGCCTTTCTACTAAACCTTTACCCAAGAAACACATTAAATATAATTAATCGATAAAGTAAAGTCTATTATATTCTAAAATCGGAAATAAAATCAGTATACATTACGTACATGAAGAAAATAAAACGTAACAAAAGCAATTCGTCCGCGATCTAAATCTATACAAATGGTCTGCACAGTTAATGCTTCCCAATTTAGAAAACGTTGATTCAGAACCGGCGATGAAACTGCACATTACTGACAATCGAGGAGCATCGTGTAAAACATGGCATCTGCCGCCGCGAGCGACGTGGGCGCAAACGAATTCACGCGAAGCTCTCACAGAAAAGCCACGGACCGGCGCGCCTTCCCCGCGTCGCCCCTCCCCCGCGCCGCCCTTCCCCCGCGCCCCCTGCCCCCCCGCCCCCCGCCCCGGCGCCTCCCTGCGCCGCCCCAACCGCCCCGCCCCCGCCCCGCCCCCGCGCCACCCCCGCGCCGCCCCCGCGCCGCCCCCGCGCCGCCCCCGCGCCGCCCCCGCGCCGCCCCCGCGCCCCCCCCGCGCCGCCCCCGCGCCGCCCCCGCGCCGCCCCCGCGCCGCCCCCGCGCCGCCCCCGCGCCGCCCCCGCGCCGCCCCCGCGCCGCCCCCGCGCCGCCCCCGGCGACACTGTCCCAGAGCTGCCTCTCATGCCGCAATCTCTTCCGCGCTGGAATCCTCCCCCGCTCCGGAATCGCCCCCCACGCCGCCGCCCGCGCCGCCCCACCAGGGCCCCACCGCGGCGAGGACAGCGGGCGGAACAAAGAGCAATCGCGCGGCCTTCCGCCGGCCACGAGCAGAAAGGGGGGCTAACGAGGGCCGAGGAGGCGCGGTGGGGGCAGGAGCAGGAGGCAGGTGGAAGAACAAGAGACATGACAACCCACAGAATGTCAAATGCGCGAAGGAAAAACATTGTAAGAGAATGCGAAAGAATATGCAAAGCAGGTGAAAGTAGGAACATGGAAAATTAGATGAGGGAAATGAATAAAAATGGGTGGATGAGGAATATCATCACAAAATGAATAATCGGATTCTCGGGAATGGAGGAATGGTGTGCAAAAGAACAAGAGAAATTAAATTAACTAGTATTTGCGGATCTAGGGTGAAATCTCGATAGGAGTAAACTTTACACGAATAAGCGGTTAGACGGAAGGGGAGGAATTATTGTCTGAAGGCAAAAACGTAGGAAATAATTACGGTAAAGAGGAGGGGAAAACGTATTTGGACCATTTCATAAAATAAGGCGTAACACAAAAGAACGCATAGATAATGCTGTGGCGAATGAAGGTAATAGCATCGAATACGATAGGATCAGTACCCGGCGAACAATGTCCAAAGATTCCGCAGAGGACGGGGATCGGCAGAAAGGGCAAGGGTGAGAAGAAAATCAGAGCTGTGCGGCGCAGGTGGCAGGGGGGCGAGGGCACTGCGGAAGGTCGCCCTGCAGGTAACACAGCGTGCTGCTGCACTGCGCCGCACGCGCCGCCGCCGCCGCGGGAGCCCGCACCTTCCGAATTAATCGATAAATCGCGTTAATCAAAAAGTTAATCGACTTTCAGCCGCAACCATTAATTTGCATCCCGTGCGCCCCATCGCAGCGCCGCGTCCTCTCCGGGTAGGGCTCGCGCAGCCAGAGCACCGCGTAGCCCAACTTCAACCCCTGACCGCGTTAAGACTGCGCAATTTATGGGTCCAATTTTTGGTCCTTGTGACACACCTTTGTCCAAATCTTGCGACTCTTGACCTTCATGATTCATCGGAAAATATTTTTTTAAGCGTTGCCTTCTTTATGAACACCGTCACTGTAGTGTCTCTGATCGGGAGGTCCTAGGTTCGAGTTTCGACGGCAGCAGAATTTTCGACACTGGCTAGACCTGGGTCAAATTCAGAAGAACTCCTGCGGCTGGCTGCTCTGCTCGGTAGTTTTCCGTGGTTTCTCCGTTCAACACCAGGCGGATGTCGGAGCAGTACCCTAACAAACGGGTCACGGACCGCGTGCGATCTTCCCTTCCCATTCCTTGACATATGCTTCCCCTTACATACACACACACTTACATACACTACTACACACCGGGAGACCAGTCGGGAGATTAGAGATTGTCCCGGCTGGGGTGGTACCCTGATGGTGGGAGATACCTTGATGGGGAAATTCCCCGGTAGCCGACGGTAGATTGGCGCCAGATCTTACCATCCAGCAGGGAAAGATCACCGCCTCCTCCCGCGATATAATATGAACTGCATTTACGAGACTAACGATCTTAGCAGTTGACGCCCCCGTAATCACTAATCAAACGACCAACCAACCGAACACCGTTCTCAAAAAGTTACAAGAACAAGATGTTTTTACGATCCTGAATATCAAGTAGGCATAAAAGAATTTGTAGGGTTTCTCTCTTCATCTGGGCTGGTCGTGCTGCGCGAGTGATTTACTGCGCCGTTTCTTCTTTTTGTATCGGAGAGCGGCGCGTGCGACGCTGGGAGAGGGGGGGATGGGGACACAATAAAACAGAAGCGGCGGCTGAGGGCAGTGAGAGCCTCTGTGGGAGCCGCACGCGCCGCCGCCGCCGGCGGTGGAGGCGGCGGCGGCACGGGCCACTCGGATGCGGACGTGGCTAATAGGATTACGAAGGTGGCCGTGGCGGCGGCGGCGGCGGCGGCGGCTACGCGATGGTGCGGGTGATGGGAGCAAGGGGTGAGGCGGAAGCATGTGGTCGGGGAGGCGGCCGGTGTGGCCGCGGAGATGGGATGCTGGCGATGTGTACAGAGCCTGCAGGGGTGGTGTCGTATAGAGGTAAGGAGAGAGTGGTTCTATAGGGTGTTCCGTTTCTCACATATTCTTTTCTGCGTTCACAGCGGTGTTTGCGGTAAGAATTGAATTATAATTAAGGAATGGCGTGAGTGCATGAGTGAGGGAGAATTAATTAAGTACACGTCAACTACTGATACATTAGTCCTGTAAATGTAGTGTAGTCCTGTGGTAGGCAGCAAAGTTTCTCCCCCGTTGGATATTGAGATCCGGCGTCGACTTGCATATTTTCCCCAGTGGAACACTGACCCAGACAGGTCAAGTTCTAAGTTCCGTCATGTGTGGTACTGCATGTATGTAAGAGAAAGAGCTTCAGTTATTATTTCATATTTTAACTTTTACAAAATTGGAATTAATAGCGTTTACAAAACATCTAAAACGTAAAAACATCAAGTCCAAAACACTGATGTTAAAAAAATGGGCTTAATTCATCGATGTTTAAAACAACAATATTTTTATAGAAAAAACGTTTCAAAAACATAGATATCGTTGTCACATTCATAATACTATGAATGCTGATAATACTATGGTGATGATATGATAATACTATGGATGCTATGGATACTAAGGCTGGGAAGGCTCTTGCCGCGCGCGCCTCTATGGTGAATCTCGGAAACTACCGGCGAGCGGCGGCGGCCATTTTCGGTAACGCAGGGTCGTGTGGCGCTCGGCGCTGTGAGACGCCGCTCGCTCGAAGTTTCTAGGATTCTGGATGTCTAGAAATGTTTGCGACCACTAAAATTCCATTTACAGTATCATGTTTGCAGGACACATTCTCCAAATAACCGTACAATACAATTATCAGAGAGAAAATAGCTTTGAAACCATGCAGTACCAGACTGTATTGGGAAATTTTAATACAGAGGAAGATCGAAACAGGAATTATAGAAGAATGGAAGAAAATAATTACATTTATTACAAAAATTTTGCATTAAAAATCTGGTTTTATGTCGAAAATATGAGACGAAATAACAACATAAAATCTCTTAACAATGACATATAAGACAAAGAAATAATTAATGATGTTTCTCGTAATCGATTTAATTTTTAAAAACTCTTCGAGTGAAGGAAATAAAATAATTAGAGAGGAAATTATATTGAATATAAATTCAATAGAGGAGGACATTTCATATACTGAGACATTGCAAGGAAAACGCACATTATAATCTTGCCCGACCGGGAATCGAACCCGGGGTCGCGTCATGCAAAGCGATTACCCTGACTAATGAGATAACCTGCCATGGCATATGAATCCATACTGAATTTAAGTAACATATAACACTAAAAGAATAATATTTGAAAATTTTGTATAATGCTAATAACTTAATTTTTAAAAAAATGTAAGATAGTTCCTTGTTCTACTGAGTCCTTGAATTTCAGTTTCTTCAAAACGAATATAAACGTAAAATATAATATTCAATGATATAATATTAAAGTACCCTAAAGTATCCACCTTTGAATAAAATAAACTGAGTTAATATCGCGCAAAGGTTTCTAGAAGTACCGTTTTGTTGTCCAGCCGAAATAAAATTATGTAATTACTATTGAATGTAAAGGTAAAGAAATACGCAACTAATCTTTTAGGCAAATGATTAAGTTAAGACATTCATTTTTGGGCAAATGGTGATTAAGTTTAAGATATTTCTTGCCACTAGTCAAGACTGCAGTAGCGAACGCATCAGACCGTCTGAGGGGAAGGTGAGTGTCATGTCGAAGTGTTAGCAACTTCCGTATTTCTGTGGTTTTCCCAATCAAGACTCAAGACGTACAAGTATGCGACACACTCACCGGAATCCTTTCAGGCTGAGCGATACAGGAACGGTAAGGTTGAGGTAAGGTGGGCTGATGCATTAGTGGGCAAACGAAACATTTTTTTTCGATTTTGTCGAGTATGCTCCAGATACAAAACTGTGATATTGGAGTTGCGACAGGAAGTTATGACTCATTATCAATTGATTAGTTCAAACGTAACAACAATTATTATTTAAAGACAGCCTCCTCGGAAATAAATATGAATGATACATTATGAAAATCATTGACAAGCTCTTCATTATTCATAATAATATTAACAGTAATAATAACAGTTATTACATTAGGTAACTCAATTACATTGCACCTATTGTTCAAAGGCGTAAAACCTGGAAATTAAACAAAAACGAAAATCATAATATTTATATAATTATTTATAAATATTAATAAGCAGCGAATTAATAATTATTGAAAATATTTGATAAAAACAATAAAAATATTTTCCCCTTAAAATGAAAGGTTTGACCATTATTATTTTCTAAACGTGAGTTCAAATAAGAATTAATAAAAAAAGAAAAAGAATGACAACCCAAGAATATCATATGTGTTTTCTTCCTCTTCTAAAATAACCGTTTTCTTCCATACCGAACTGACTGCCGAAAAGTATCTAGAAGTGAAAGAGATCCCGTAGGTATATCATGTGGTTACCAAACTGCAAAAACAAGAACGGGTGTTCCCAAACATGGGTTGCGAGATAAAATAAACAATCTGTGTATCCCGTGCTTTTCAAATACCTGCAATTCAGTTCAATTCCGGAAAAGCCTTTTCAACAGGGCACCTCCAAGGCTCCGCTCGGCGAGTTGGACGCCAACCTAAGGCGCAGCGAGTGAAAGAAGCGCGTAGCCCGCGGGAAGCACCCTGTATCCTCGGGGAAGATAATGGCTTCGCGGATGGGCCAGATGAGAGGAGGCGGGGCGAGCTTGCAGGGAAGAACAAGCGAAGTGCGCGGCTCGTCTCCATACCCCGGAGTGGTCGCCTAATCCCCGTGCGGCTTACGGCGGAGTTGGCGCCTTCGCATCGGGGAGGCGGCGGCGGCGGAGGAGGGGTGGCGGTGAGGGCGGCGATGGGGACAGCGGCGGGGACGGCGGCGAGGGTGGGGGCAACAGCGGCGGCGGCAGCGGTGGGCGGCAGTGGGCGGCGGGGCGTGGGCGGCGTGGATGGCGAGGACGGCGAAGGTGGCGTGGGCGGCGAGGGCGGCGTGGGTGGCGAGGGCGGCGAGGGCGGCGTGGGTGGCGAGGGCGGCGAGGGTGGCGCGGGTGGCGTGGGCGGCGTGGGTGGCGAGGGTGGCGTGGGTGGCGTGGGTGGCGTGGGCGGCGGGGGGCGGCGGGGGCGGCGGGGGCGGCGGGGGGGACGGGCCGGCGGGGTCGACGGAGGCGGTGGGGGCGGCGCAAGATGGCGGTGGCAGCGGGGGCGGTAGTGGCAGTTGTGGCGGGGGGCAGTGGGAGCGGCTGTGGCGGGGGCAGTGGGAGCGGCTGTGGCGGGGGGCAGTGGGGGCGGCGGCGGGGGTGGCGGGGACTGCGAGGGTGGCGGGGCGGCGGCGATGAGAGCGGCGGCAGTGGCGGCCGCGAACAAACTAGCCACGAAGGCGCCGCCTGGCGGGAAAGAAGCCTTTCGTGCGTCGAGGGTCATTGTGAGCGCGCGCTCTCCGGAGAATCGCGCCGACCTGTTCGAACACCTCTCGGGCAGCGGCGCGCGCTTTCCGCGATAGACATCTCGAGAGACAAAACGGCTGTTCTTGAGTGGAGAGCGAAGGAAACGAAACGGACGAGAAAATGAAGCGGAGAGTTCGTTGGAAAGGGTGAAGCCGAAGACGGGGAGAGAGGAGCAAATGAGGA
The DNA here is from genome assembly GCA_011170035.1 of Teleogryllus occipitalis. Classification (NCBI taxonomy): domain Eukaryota; kingdom Metazoa; phylum Arthropoda; class Insecta; order Orthoptera; family Gryllidae; genus Teleogryllus; species Teleogryllus occipitalis. The sequence continues at coordinate 139,530 of BLKR01000482.1, read as the reverse complement.
GTGTGATATAAGACGGAAAAGAAAGAGAAGAAAAGAGAATGAAAAATAGCAGATAAGAATTTGGAAAATGTAAAAAGAAGAACTGAGAAAGGGAAATGAGAAGTTTGCCAAAGAAAAACATACATACATAAGATAATTTTGAAATGAATAATGAAAAATCGAAGATAGAATAAGGACAAGAATAAAGTAGTGAAACAAAACTAGCCCAAGAGGCCCTTTAGAAGAAGTATTTTGTCTTTTCGAGCAGTTAACTAGTATGAACACATGTGCTTTATACAAATAGGTTTGCAAATGTTATATTTATTTAACTCAACAATGCTAACTCATTGCTTAACAACGCCATGTTATATTTAATTCAAAAATGCATCACCAAATTTAACTCTGGAAGGTGGAATGGTCATGACCAAACGTTAAAAATAAATATTTTTTAAAACATAAATCCAATTCTTTCTCTCAAACTCTGATTAAGTTTTTTTAATGAAGGAAATACCATTAATATTTCGTAGTTTAAAATAAAAATGTTTGTAAAAGAATCTTCTACGTTAATCAAATATTACATGCAACAAAACTATGTCCAAATTGAAAAGTGTTCTCCAGCAATAAACAGAAATAAAAATGTAAAACTCTTCTCAGAAAATATCTAAGTTTTTGGGGTTTAAAGTAAGCTTTTAAAGTAGTTAAGGGTTAAACATTCCAAGGGTATCTAGAGATTTGAACATATGAGCATTGTAAGAACTGCCTAAATTGTACAAGCATATTTTTAGAATTAAATTAATAGTGGGAAAACTGTTTTGTAGGCAGAAAATCTTAATTACTGACGTTAGTTAAGATTTAGCAATGTGCATGATATATCATAGAGCAAGAAATCCTGTTCAAAATTTATTCTTTAATAGACACATTAAACTGATAAGCGTTTTAGTTCTTGATGAGAAAAGCAATTGTTTATGTTATCATTATTTTTATTTTTTTAAAGAAAAATTGCATTTTTAACCCAACAGATTGGAGTATTATATTCTCCGGTTTCATCATTGCAAATTAACTCACTGAGTTTTGGAACTTACCTCGCTGTAGCAGGAGGAATTTCACTACCATTTAATTAAATTACGTGTTAAAATTCTAACAAAGTAAAGTGCGAGTATTTTGGAACTTAAGAGAGGATTCCGTTAATACGCAAATTTCCTACGCACTAAATCATCTTCTTCCGCACCGGTTCCTTTTTTCAGATTTCAGTACCAATTAAGTTTCAGACACGAACTCTGATATAAATAATTCGATAAATCTCTGGCTTCGCTTGCTATCAAAACGGGAAGAAGTGGGAACGTGGTTGGGGGAGGGGCTTGAGTGGGAATAGGCGCGCAATAACGATCATTAAATTAAGCCAAGACCATTCGACGAGGGCCGCGAGCCAAAGGGATCGAGGGCTACAGAGCTCCGAGATTATAGGAGGCAGTTAGGTTCTCAAGCCGGATGCGAGCTCGACGATCGCGATTCTATTCCTTAAATTGCCTTCCGCTTCTAACCCCCTGAATCCATTAGGCACCGGTCGTGAAGGTCAAATAAATTGTTTACATTTTCTGCTCTTGAAAAGAACTCGGAGCAACGGCTTCGGCGTAGAAAGGGAATCGTGAGATCGGGCGCAACAAACGCAAAGCGCTGAAAAAGCGGGACCTTCTGAAGGGCCGAGGTGAACGGAACAGAAAAGGGAGGGGCTGGGCCGGTGGCTTATGAGCCGCCTTTCGCTGGCAGAGCGTTGCGGTGAACGAACTGCGACCCCTTTGGTCGTAAGACGGTGGCGACTGCAGCGTCGGTTGCGGCAAGTCGCAAGAGCTCTCGAGCTCACCCGCTCCAAAGAGGTTACACTAGAAAGTGAACGCAGCACCAATGGTAATGACCCCGCCGCAATAGCTGAATTAAAGTAAAATATAGAAATTTAACGAGAAGAAGAATGTGTGAGCGAATGGTGCCAGTTAAGTCGAAAGACAAAAGATTGTGTCCCGAGCTTCATAAGCTGGAGAAAGGTAATCACGATGTTTCATATTAATGATTATGATTGCAAAAGTTTTTTTTATTCCTTAACCTGCCGCGTTCACTAATCAACACAACCTCCGTGACATTGGATAACGAATGCCCATAACGACACGTGGGGACCCGCGGTAAATGAGAGCATTTTAAAGTTTGAATGTACTTGGTTTTTGTACTTGGTACTTGGATTTTCATTTTTTATTGGATCGTATACTCTGTTTTATTCTCTTTTAAACCGTTATCTTGCTACGATTCTTAGTTTTTGAGAAAATAATTTCTTTCGAACGAGTGTCATCGGCAAGCCCTTAGTGAGTAAACTTCAGATGCATTTTCCCGAATTGCGAATTTTCAGCACATTCATGCACTTCAAACAACATACATAAAAACTATTAAAGATAATAATTCAATTCTTTTTGCAGCATGTAATCCATGATTTGCTCTAGTTAATGAACTAGAATAGTTAATCTGTCAGTAAACTTTTCAGTTTTATGAACAGAAATGTCCAGAAGAAATTTTTAAACAATTTTTTTTCTAAAAAAATCAAGACTTGACTCTTTAGTTTTCACAGAATCTTTATCATTATAGTTAATTCACTATAGTTAATTCATTATAGAATTTACAATCATAATTAATTTAAAAAATATCAAAATATATCAATTTGTAAATGAGTTTTCATGTTTGAAGTAAAAACCTGTATTTTGCCAATTATTTATAAATGAATTGAAAATTGAAAAAAAAATGATCTCTAAAAGCATAAAGAAATCAAATGTATAAAGGGAAAAAATAGACCCAAAATTGTAGATTTTGTTCTCAGATAGACAGCTATATATGAAAAAATAATGGAAGGCATCTCCGTCAAACTAATATTAAGTTGACGAAGATGACTTTCATTATTTCTTCAAGTAATTACGTTAACAATACCGCATTATATTTCCCATAAATATATCTTAAAAAATGTAGTGCGCGATTAAATAAACATGATTAACCTTGCAATGAACATTAGTTTAGATGTTAAAACTTTACGATATTCTATTTGTTCGAAAGATGCAATAAGAAACGATAAATGATACAAAGAATTCTTTTAAAAATATTTTACAAACTATTGCTCAAAATATTTAACCTTGATAACTTCACTGAAGATCACTTTCTTCAACTCTGAGAATTCGTTTTCTGTTCTTTTTCTATCAAATCTTCTGCAACAAATTATTTTGGCATAAAATTCATTCGAAATTGTGCGTAGGGAAGTTTCAAGGTTGATTTGAATTAATCAAGAAGATCGAAAATAGAATCCTCGTCATCAACGTGGACCCGTGTAAAGAAGCAAAGACTGGTCTCGAATTAGCTTTTAAGTCGCCATTTCGTTCGCGGTTCGCGACGTCATTCTCCGTTTGTTGTTCTCGGAGCAGTGAGTCAATTCCTCGAAGCTTACAAGGAATAAGAGCACAAAATCAGGTGAAATTGATACCTCTGTCTAAGAATTTATTTCTACATCTTGAATTAGGATTCCAATTTCTTCGTTATTAAAGTTTTGAGATAATTAAAAGTATTATAATATTAAATTATTTGACATTTCCGGGTCTGTAGGCCGTGGTCTAACGGACGCTAACAACACGTCTAACAACGCGATGACGCGGTGCTGCCAGGCAGAACATTTCGCCCCCGCCAGCAACGCCACTGAAGATACCTACCACAGTTGCAGGCGAAACGTATGGACAAGTCTCCGTTAGACCACGGCCTACAAACCCGAAAATTCCAACTAATGTAGAAACCGGCTGTGAAAGCCTACATTGTATATTATAATGCTGTTTAACAATATTTTCCAAACGATGTGTTGTGAATGATAAATAAAAGAAGAATAAAACGAAGGAACAAGTTGGGTTCCTGCTCCCTAAAGAAAAATGTTTCAGGAACTAATGCCTGCCAAATCATTACTTTTTTTTCCTAGGGCTTTTATCCAGCCGACAGCCGGTTGCCCTTTACGTCCCGAAGGGACGCACATTCGACCATACACTAGACAAACACTGGCGGGCTCCTCTGATCTGGGGTCAGCAGAACGCGAGGCCCTCCGCGACAACACACACACAAAGTCGAGGGACAAACAGCCATGCCCAAGGCGGGACTCGAACCCGCGACCCTTCGAACCGAAGCGCTGAGTCGGTACTCGCTCTTAGCCACCTCGGCCATCCAGGTCGGCCAAATCATTACTTAATCAGGTAAATATTTTGAATACGTTTTATTAGTGGATATAAAAAGAAGATTCATCTTTTAATCGTTTTGTGTCATGTGCTAATGAATTTCCGAAGGGAGAAACTTGTAAAATAATTGGCAAATTAATTATAACTTTGAAAATTAGATCATAAAAAATGTAAATATGATATTCGATCATTTCAAAAGCGATGATTTTCACTTTTCCTTAAAAAGGTTGCGATCGGGGTTCATTGAAATTTCTGAGAATGGTAATGCGAAAACATTTGCTTAGACACTTTAACAATTAGTCATTACATTACAAGTAATGTTAGTTAAATATTGTTTAACACCGGCGAATCATGATTATCTTCCTAAGAATCACGCAGAAGAATGTTTTAAATTGAAGACCAATGCAATGATACATTGACATGCATTTACTTTTTTCTTACGAAATGTAAAATCATGAACTAAATTAAAAAAAATACTTCTTCAAACATTGGACTTCAATTAGCCACTTACTAGCAAGTTATGAAATATACAGGTTGGTAAATAAAAGCAATAGCTGTGTTGGCAGTACGCTAGCAACGTTAATGTGTGACTGACCAGAACAGAACAAATGAATAATTTCTATTTTATTGCCTACTATGTACTCACGTAGTAAATAAAAAAGTATTGCAATACTCCAGCGGAAAGACCAGACATTTCCACAGAAAAACTCGTATTGTGGAGCTCTCTTATCAAAAAATTGAATAAATATTCCTCCTTGTATGTAGCAAATTACTTCTTCTAGCACGTTATGTACTCTGGATCCACGTTTTATGGATCCTTGGTACATTGGTTTACGGAGAAGCTCTGACCGTCTGTCCCTTGCCGAAGATTGGCCAGATGTCCGTCTGTGGGCAACACTAGAGCTTAAATCATTCAGATGATTTTCTCCAAAAATTCCCGATCGATCTTGTCTAACTTATAATCTTGCAAATTTTAAAACGAGTATTTAAATTCTTTAAAAGTTATTAAAATCGCCAGCTCCAAATATTTTGATTAATTTGTTTCACTCAAATAGAGCAAAGAATGGTTTAAAGTAGTGCAGGTCTCCCTTTCGTACAATTCACTAAATTTTCATAAATCGTAAAATTCAAACTTTTTTCGGCGTCTTTTTACAACTACAAAATTGAATATACATTTTTTTTAAAAATCTGTTCTTCTAAGTTATATCTTTAAATAAGATCACGTAAAAATTTCGAAAATATGAGATTTTTTCTAAAATGTTACATGAAATTAAAGCAATTTAAGAACAATATATATAAAACGACTCCATTTTTTTTCTTTAATTTTTTTCTCAAGTAGATAAAAGTACGCTATTGCAAATGGCGCAAGGTACCATTTTCGCTGAACTCTGTATTTTAGAAAATTGGAAAAAAATTAACAACGCAAAAGTACAGTATTGATGACAGATTTTTTAAAGAATATCCCTTCTACAAAATTAGAGCTTTAAACGAGGTCACTTACAATTTTGTTAAAATATGAGTAGTTTTCCCAGAATTTTTTTCTTGAGGTAAAAACGATTTAAAAAATTAAATTTTCTCAAAAGAGGCTCCAAATGTTTCTTTAAATGTTTTCTGGAATAAAGCATAGTACGCTTATAAAGGTAGTGCAGTTGCAATTTTCTTTGAACTCTAAATTTTTGAAATATGCAAAAGTTGTAAGAAGCAGGGTCAAATTTGCAAGAAGAAAGCAAATAATGCAAGAAAGTATGTGCTGTAGGAGCTACTCTGGTTTTCTATGTAAACATCCTGAAAAAATACTGATCGAAAAAGCTCTTCTTTAAAACACACTTTTCTAATCCTTGCAAACTAGATATTGACCGGTAATTTACATTCACAATTTTAATACGTTCGAAATATTTGTTTACAGCGCAACTTTGCAGAGAAAAAAATAGAGTTCCTGATTCACTTGCAAGTAATGAACTCGTATAAATGGAAGTAAAACATACTGATCCTCTATGGCAAGCAACTCCATAAAACAAAACGCTTAACGTCTTGGAATGATGTTTTTCAGGGACGTTTCAAAGACGACTTAAATAGAGAAAAGTTTCCTGCAGGTAGGGTTGGGTATTCAAAAAAAAGCATGAAGCGTGAAATTGGTTTGGCTAGTAAGAGCAATCCATCTTGTAACCAATATAATTACCAACATTATTACCGATCATGAGATAACTGCTCATAAAACTTATGTACAAGTTCTCTGTACTTAGCCACCGTACTTAGCCTCTGAACTTCACAGGTTTGAGCCCAGTATAAGAATGTATGTAACAGAATTCCCAACCCCAATTCCCGTGTTAGTGAATAGACAGCATGGTTGCGTAACAAAGCTGGCAACTACTCTACCGAATCCACTTCACGGGCAGACAACGCGTAGATCTGCGGAAGTGACTGGTGGCGAGGGCGGCGAGGGCGGCCAGGGCGGCGAGGGCGGCGAGGGCGGCGAGGGCGGCGAGGACGGCGAGGGCGGCGAGGGCGGCGAGTGCGGCGAGTGCGGCGAGGGCGGCGAGGGCGGCGAGGGCGGCGAGGGCGGCGAGGGCGGCGAGGGCGGCGAGGGGGGCGGCGAGGGCGGCGAGGGCGGCGAGGGTGGCGAGGGCGGCGAGGGCGGCGAGGGCGGCGAGGGCGGCGAGGGCGGCGAGGGCGGCGAGGGCGGCGAGGGCGGCGAGCGCGGCGAAGGCGGCGAGGGCGGCGAGGGCGGCGAGGCAGGCGAGGGCGGCGAAGCCGGCGGCGAGGGCGGCGGCGAGGGCGGCGAGCGCGGCGGCGAGGGCGGCGAGGGCGGCGAGCGCGGCGAGGGCGGCGAGGGCGGCGAGGGCGGCGAGGGCGGCGAGGGCGGCGAGGGCGGCGAGGGCGGCGAGGGCGGCGAGGGCGGTGAGGGCGGCGAGGGCGGCGAGGGCGGCGAGGGCGGCGAGGGCGGCGAGGGCGGCGAGGGCGGCGAGGGCGGCGAGGGCGGCGAGGGCGGCGAGGGCGGCGAGGGCGGCGAGGGCGGCGAAGGCGGCGAGGGCGGCGAGGGCGGCGAGGGCGGCGAGGGCGGCGAGGGCGGCGAGGGGGGCGGCGAGGGCGGCGAGGGCGGCGAGGGTGGCGAGGGCGGCGAGGGCGGCGAGGGCGGCGAGGGCGGCGAGGGCGGCGAGGGCGGCGAGGGCGGCGAGGGCGGCGTGGGCGGCGAGGGCGGCGAGGGCGGCGAGGGCGGCGTGGGCGGCGAGGGCGGCGAGGGCGGCGAGGGCGGCGAGGGCGGCGTGGGCAGCGAGGGCGTGGGGGCGTCGGGGGCGGCGAGGGCGGCGAGGGCGGCGAGGGCGGCGAGGGCGGCGAGGGCGGCGTGGACGGCGAGGGCGGCGAGGGCGGCGAGGGCGGCGAGGGCGGCGAGGGCGGCGAGGGCGGCGAGGGCGGCGAGGGCGGCGAGGGCGGCGAGGGCGGCGAGGGCGGCGAGGGCGGCGAGGGCGGCGAGGGCGGCGAGGGCGGCGAGGGCGGCGAGGGCGGCGAGGGCGGCGAGGGCGGCGAGGGCGGCGAGGGCGGCGAGGGCGGCGAGGGCGGCGAGGGCGGCGCGCGCGAGGGCGGCGAGGGCGGCGAGGGCGGCGAGGGCGGCGAGGGCGGCGAGGGCGGCGAGGGCGGCGAGGGCGGCGAGGGCGGCGAGGGCGGCGAGGGCGGCGAGGGCGGCGAGGGCGGCGAGGGTGGCGAGGGCGGCGAGGGCGGCGAGGGCGGCGAGGGCGGCGAGGGCGGCGAGGGCGGGTTGATGCCCTGCAGGCCGCCTGGAGGACCAAACATGGAGAGGCAGTCAAGTGCTGTTAAAAACTGACCACTCAGTCTGGGCTGTGCGTAATTGTGCCGCCTTTAGGAGGGTTATCATTACGCGAGCCTTTTCCCCTCACCAACAAGTGTGTCTCATCGGTTCTGATCCTTCTCCGTATTAAAAAAATATGCAATAGCTTATTTCCAATAGGAATAAATTTTACTATTTTATATGTTTATTTTAGAACACAATAAGAAATTACTACTACTTTGGTATACGAAAAATAAAACTGATTTATTTCAGTCTCATATGACTCGGAAATACGTGTACACATATTTTACAAAAAATACCTTATGTACGTTTTATAAACAATATTTTTTTGGTCGCAAATCAGTTATCTTATATTACCATGCCAACGTGCAACTGTACCCACCGAGGCGCAGTCATACTTTCCCGGGGGTAATTGCAAGTGACCTTATTTGGAGGGGGGGATCAGGATTTCTATGTCGAATCCTTTTTTTACACTCCAAGGTTGTTAGTCCTGTGGGTATGAGTTGAAATGATGATGCTGATGCTGAATGAATGGATAATTACAATCCTATAAACACACACAAACATCCATGCCCCGGTTCGTGATTCGAACCCGCGACCCTTCAAGCATGAGACATCTACGGCTCTTCAGTCTTGTCAATCTCGGGTATTCGGGCCGGCATAAACAATAATATTGTTGTTATTATTATATACTACATAACAATTTTATTCACACATTTTTCATGTACCTAATGACTCTCCATTTCTCTCCATTCCTGAATGGGACAACATTCATTCCAACCCCTCAATTCACTCCAGTTCCCAATCCACCACTCGACATTTTCGTCATGGTGAAATCCTTTGCTCTGTTGTTTGAAATACATTACACAAATTCAGTTAAGTGACGTGCACATGCATTCTCTGCATAAGCGTTCTTTACATTGCAGGATGCAAAATTAATACTTTCTTCTAGTATAAAGACGACAAATTCCCTCGCGTGTATAACCCCGCCATCCACTTTTTCTGCTCATTAGATGCTTGTTACTATCACAACGAGAGCGTCTTCGCGTAATAATTATCGTGCTCAAGTCGTAAGGGGTAATTGATTTCCTTCTAAAGCCACTTAAAGGCACGCAAAGCGATTATCGGAATACATCTGGAGTTTATAAGAGAAGAGAGTTCAAAACGCGATGGATGGCGATTCTTCGAAACGATTTCCCTCTACTTCCACCAACATATGAGTGCCAAAATGTGGCGAATATATGATTCTAACAACAGATGAGGTTTTCCCACGTTCTCCCCAATTGTGGAAAGTACAAACAAAATATCTAGTCCGAGCACGTCTTGTGGCCCACCCCGTGAGGCACGCAGATAGTATGATTTCGACGCGCACGCTGCGCCGGCAGGACAGGAGGCCCCGGGAGACGTGCGCCATCTTCCCACGCACGGCTCCCGCCCCGAGGGCTGTGACGAGTTAATTCGACAGCTCCCCAAAGCTGTGGCGCGAGCGGGAGCGAGGGCAGGGGGGAGTAGGCCCTGTGGGGCGGCGGTGCCTACGCCCCATCTCGCCGTTCCAGCCGCCTCTGCCGCCCCGCCCCGCCTTTCCACTAACCCCCCTGCACCCCGCCCCGCCACCATCTCCCTCCTCCCCGCTCCTCCACCTCATCCCCGCTATCTCTGCCTCGCCACCCCCAGCATCCCTGTCCTCGCCATCTCCACCACTACCATCACCGCCCCGCCACCCCCAGCCCCACCATCGCCACCCCTACTCACCGTCCCCGCCACCACTATCCCCGTCACCACTACCCCCGCCACCATCATCCCCGCCACCGTCATCCCCGCCACCACCATCCCCACTGCCATCATCCCCGCCACCAATACCCCCGCCACCCCCACCCCGCCACCCCCACCCCGCCACCACCATCCCCACCGCCATCATCCCCGCCACCCCCACCCCCGCCACCCACCCCGCCACCCCCACCCCCGCCACCCCCACCCCGCCACCACCACATTCCCGCCACCCCCACTCCGCCACCACCATTCCCGCCACCCCCACCCCGCCACCACCATTCCCGCCATCAGCATCCCCGCCATCAGCATCCCCGCCACCAGCATCCCCGCCCGCCACCCCGCCATCCCCACCACCGCCATCCCCGCCACCACCATTCCCGCCCCTGCCGCCAGACGACGTTGCACGTGCGAGCACTGCGGATGACAATGATTAATCGGCGGCAGCCTGCGAAGTGCTCCGGTGACGGCGGCGGCTGCGGCGGCAGGCCTTCGCTCCGGGGCAGGGGGGTGGGGCGGGGTGGCGCGGGGCGGAGCGGGCCCGGCGCCGCCGAGGTGCGGCCGGGACGCGATGCGACGCCCAGGTACGCGCGCCACCGGGCATTAGTATTCGGGAGAGGCGACGCGCGAGCTCACCGTGGCGGCGGCGGGGGGGGGGGGCGCTTGCTCTAATGCGCGGCCCGGGAGCGGCGGCTGGGCGAGCGCCCGGATCGCCCAGGCTGCAATCGAGTTACGCGGCCGCAAGACACCGCCGGCGCGCCACGCAACACAAACACCAACTAGGTTAGCGGGCGCCGGCCGACGAGGGCGCCAGAAGGGGCCGGGCCCGCCGGTCGGGGGAAGAGCACCCCGCCCCTGGCGCGCGCCTGCCGATCGCTGCGGGGCCGAGGGGGCGGGGCGCGCCGCCGCAGGGGCTGCAGGCACGCGAGCGCCGAGCACCGGGAGGATGAGGCGCAAGGTGGAACAAGAGGAAGGAGGGGAAGAGATGGGGAAGTGAGGATGGTGGAGATTGGAGAGAAGTCCGAGCCATAGGGCATTGGTAAGGTAATTATGTAATCTATAAACGATACATAATACAATAAAAATGAGATGTTAAAATGAACTATCAGGAAAATTGACTACTGTTCATCTCGAGAATACAGGCATAAACATCTGAGATAATGAAATAAATAAAGATTTGCACATAAAATATTTAAATATAAAAAGTAAAATGATACAAGAGTTGATCTACAAATTAATTGTGAAAAATTTAGGAGATGATATGCGAAATAAAAAGCGATTTAAAGTAGATAATTATAGAACGTCAAAAATTATGTAGCAGGACAGAAGTAGAGAGAATGAAGATAGGAGAAGGCAGGAACTTCCGAGTGTTGGGGGTCCAGGAAGTGAAGAGCTCTGGCAGCGGTGTGAAGCCAGACGTTGGAGGGCGATTTCTGCACACAAGGAGGCCTGCGCGAAGTGTGGCAAAGGGCCAGGGGAGCGGTAGGTCAGCGTGTTGGGACAGGAAGGGTCTGCGAGGAGAGGGAGAAGAGCGGACGGCAAACGTCGCAAGGGCCGCTTCCTGAAGCCGGTTACCGCTCCAGTAGCTACCTGAAACTGCTTAGGATAGGAATACAAACAAAACGTTTCATTTTGAATTGTTTTTAACTGTTTCTGATGATAAATGAAACTTCGTAGTGCGATAGTAAAAACTTTTAGTAGGTATAAATTATAAGTGATCATATATATGTATTTCGTAACATAATGATTTATCGTATTAATGTGTATCATAGCATAATGATTTATCGTATAAATATATAACGTAAAATAATATACAAAGATAAAATTCAGCATTCATCAACCAGCAGGAAGGTATAAAAAGGTTTTTGGCGACTTTTTTTATAATTCTATTTGTACTTCTATGTAATATCTCCTATCTAAATAACTATCACTCATTCACAGAATCGCCATTAAAGAGTCAATGTAGACTTCCTCAAAATTAGTGAAATATGTAAACTAGTTAGTCTGGTGTGAATATTCCGCATTTTTCGAATAATTGTTTCAAAGTAAAAATAGTTTCGTGCAGGAAACAAACTTCGAACGATTCTGATAATTGATTCTAGGAATAAAAGATAACCTCCGTGATTGTAATAATACGTCTGAAGTCACTTTTCCTCTACATCATAGCTTTGAACTATCAGTTGCATAAGTACCAAAAATTTTAATCCTTGTGAGTGAATGAATGGTTTATTGACTCAAACAGTCTGAGCCAATTCATTCATTCATGCATTCAATCCTTCACAAGGATAAAGAATTATGGCACTAATAGAGCATCATTCAGAGCCATACTTCATAGGGATAAGGGACTTCCAGACTTCATGGGTTAGACATCTCTGGCACTAAATCACTCCAATGTCTCTTTATGTTTACGAAAACCTGGTGCTCAGGTCAAAGATGCATGGTTTCCGAGTTATCCATGTTGGCAAACATGTGTCGCAGCATGATCCCCAAAACATGTATTGCGAGTTGTATATGCGCCTTCTGTTTCTCCTTTATAATAATAAGCTAATTTCTAAGTGTTTCGTTATATTTTTTTATTCAAGACTGAAGCGTATTTTCCTCTCCAGTAGTTGCACTCTCACGGGGTTGTGTGACGATGGCTTCTTATAAATTATGCAAAACAGTCATTTTTTCTCGGAGTATTAGACACGCAGAGGGAATAAGGTGAAATGGAAAGTTGGATATTTTTGTGCAGTAAAGTACGAGTGAAGGGGAGAGTACAATGAATAGTTATCGAAAATGTCAAGTGCATATGAAGAAAATATCCGTTTGATTTCTAATCCATGTTGATATGTGAATTGAAAGCAAATAATAAATTTTGTCTCAAACACGGGTTCTATAAATAAACAAATAAATAAATATGTTTTAGTGTAAAATAATATATATTTGAAAGCAACTTGCTTCTTAAAAAAAAAACTTAAAACGCATATATCCTGTATATATCGCGAAATATAACGTGATAACGTTAGATACAGATAATCTTTAAAACTTTAGTTTTCAATTCATGAGGTAATTCAGCAATGAAGTTAAATCTTCTAAAGTGATGCTATAGAAAAAACATATTATTCCATTTCTCGCCCTTGTCCCGGTATCACCTCTATTATTTCTGATGTAGAATTTCATCCAGCACTTTGCTTTAACATCCGTCACGAATATAATTTCGTTTCGTAGAGCGGGTCTAGATGAAAGTCAGTTCGTAAAGACTCCTCAGAGAACTAGATCTCGAATGCGAGAACTAGTTCACGAATATTGAATGAAGAACTTCAACCAACCTAATATCTTTAAAGGTCTAGATACCAGGTCGTCGGAAGAACATCACATAGTTCTCGAAGTGGGATCTCCTCTAGTTGGAATATCTACATCTTCTCTATTTAAAGCAACGAACTAAAATACCACGAAGAGAACCCTAAGTTTAATCCAACATTAACCTAGAAGAATGACACCGAAGAGTCGTAATAAAAAGTTCTATTTTTTCTGGAACCGACATTGGGGATTATACGAGACGTTTTGCCACACGCGATTTTTCTTCCGACGAGAAGTGTTGAATCGCCCCAGAAAGCAGGTAACGGGGCTCGGTAGATCCCCCGAGAAGACAACCGTCTTTCCAGCGGAATTAGACGAAGCGGCTGCCGCCAAGCAAACGTCGTTATTTTCACAGCGCCCCAGCGACAAGTCGAAGAAAGGAACGGGGAGATTAAGCCGCAAAAGGATTAAAGCTTGAAGGAAACGGAGGGGAAAGCGGACGGGCGCTTGCGGCGACCGGCATCTGGCTGCGACCTTTATCGTGGCGAGTAGAAAGGGCGGGGAGGCGGACGGCGGGAGGGGACGGGCAAATTGAGCGGAGAGTACGGGTCGGAGAGGGAAGGGAGATTGATCGATCGATTGATTGATTGATTAATTGATGTTTCCAGGCATGCCCACTGCTATGGTCATTAGTCCCGTTAGTGTAATTAATGTTTCATCGCAGTAGGCGGCCGTGTTCCACCCCCGTTGAATTATGACGAACTAAGCGTTATCTTGCGGAGAATTCCCCCTCCAGGTATTTCCCCCAGTGAGCACCGCCCCAGACGGCACTGGCTTTAAGTTCCCGACTTGTGTGCGAAAGTAGTGCGTCGAAGTCTAAGTGAATATGTAAAGGGAGAGAACAGAACGAGGAAGAGGAAGCGGTCAGTGGCCAATTTGTTAGGGCCCTGGTTCGTTTTAATTGATTGATTAGTGATTTCGGTGTCAACTGCTAAGCTCACGTTAGTGTAGTGCAGGGGTTTTCGAACTGAGCGTCGCGGCTACCAGGGGCGTCGCGGCCATACGGTAGGGGCGTCACGGTGATTTACTAAAAATGATCTTTAGATTTAATTTACTTCAATCCTTGTGTCATTTATGTGTTTTGTACTATCACACTACATGGTATTTGAAATGTATACTTTTATTTTACTAACTCATTGTGGATTAATTGAACCTGGCAAGTCCTTTACTAATAGCATATTATATGACTTACTCATTTGTGTTGAATATATAGTAAGTCTATTTTAACTCTTATATTTGGAACTTATTGTTGTCAGGGGAGCCGGGGGAAGTTAAGTTTAGGTTAAGGGAGTCGTAGACGAAAAAAGGTTGAAAACCTCTGGTGTTAGTGCGTGTTTTTACTCGGGAGGTGGCAGTGATCTTCCCCCGCTGAATTATGATGTTCGGTGTCGAACTATATAACACGTTATCTTGCAGAAAATTCCCTCTACCCCAGTCCAGACAAGTTACAAGCTTCCGACTCGTCTTCTAATATGTGTCGCTGTGTAGTTCATGTAAGTGTGTGTATAAGTAAGGGGAAAGAAAATTACAAGGGGAGTTCGAGGAAGAAAAGATTACATGCGGTCCGTGGCACGATAGTTAGGGTGCTTATCTCGCCTGGTATTGATCGGAGAAATCACGGAAAACTACCGATCAGGGCAGCCGGCCGCTAAAATTCTCCTTCAGGCAGCATCTGACGTCGACGTAGTTGTAAAGCTTGAGTCGAAAATCCGCCTTCGTCGAACATGAATCCTAAGACCTTGTGGCCGGAGTCTCTGTCAAGACAGCGCCATCAAGCGATGGAGAGAGGGAGAGCTATGGAATGTCGGAAGGCAGGCTCGCGGGGAAGGGCGTACGGGAAGGAGAGGAGTGGAGCATGATGGGGCAGACCAGACAGGGATAGGGAGGAAGTGGAACGAAGTGGAGTGGAGAGGAAGGGGGCGGGCAAGCAGAGCAGGATAGGCGGGAGGGCACAGTGGATTAGGCGCGGTGGGAGGGCGGAGTGGAGTAGATGGGGCAGGAGGGAAGAGCACGATTGATGAAGAGGGAGGGCAGGGTAGGTGAGATGAGGTAGACGGGGCGGGGCAGGCGAGGCGGGATAGGCAGGGCACGGTAGGCGGAGTGAGGAAGGCGGAGTCGGTTAGGCGGGGCGGGGTAAAGGGAACGGTAGGTGTCGTGGGGTAGGCAGGGAGTAGGCGGGGGCGGGGTAGGCAGAGCGGGATGGGAGGGGCAGGGTAGACGGGCCGGGTGGGCGGGGCGGGGTAAGTAAGGAACTGTAGGCGGGGCGGTAGGGGCCAAGTTTACAGAGCAACGGGGCCGACGTCGAAACCCGACCTCTGCTATGGATGTCGACCGACGACGCGCCTCGGCCGCGCATCTATCATCGGACGCCCCCTCACATTATTTATTGCGCGCCGGAAACTTTTCAGGCAGGAATATTTCCTAAACAACCCCTTATAGCGCGTATAAACTTTCGACGGCACAATGCGCACAAATATATATTGCTGTGAATTATCTCTCTCTAGACAGGTCAGAAGAGTGGAATGCTTGGAAAAGGACTCGGAAGGCGCAAGGAAAGGAAATGTGAATGATTGAAGATGTGTGATTTTTTTCAATGATGAAAACGTTAATATACACTATGTGATGAACAATAGTATTCAAAATAAGTAGTAAACGTAAACGACTGTTGAGCAAAGATGTAGGTCAGAAAAGGTCCCTAAGAAATGTTCACAAACACAGCAACTACGGAGCAGATAGATACAGGTGTCAATATGCTTATCTCTAGAGTATTCTAAACGTTTTGTGAGATTGTTGTTTAAAAGAAGGAACTTTGAAGTAACTGAATTGAAATATAAGATGATAAAAGGAGAAACACGGCTGCACGAGCTGAAAGAAGAAATGAGATGTAGGAACAGAAGTTACCGTATTCTTATAGTACGTAAGAACGTCAAGATCAGTGATAAAATTATCTGAAAAATAATTAATAGAACCAAGCGCCACCTATAAAAATTATAGCATAAAGATTAACAATTGTGGCAAATCATACAAAAATGAGGTTTTTATAAAATATATATATTTAAATACAGGTATGCAACGACAATTGTAAAGAAGGAGTGTATTTTATGATTTTATGAACCAAATAAAAGAAGAGGGAAGAAAAGAAGTGGGAAAAAATAAGAGAGAAAAAAGAAGAGAAAAAAGAAGAGGGAAAAGGAAAAGGGAAAAGGAAGAGGGAAAAAGAATACAAGGAAAAGAAAATGCTTGAAGGAGAAGGAGAGGGGTTCCAAGAGAAAGGCGCAAGCTGAGCCAGCGACCAGCCCGTGGACCACCAAAAAGCCGCCCGCCGCGGGTGAACAAGCTGGGGGGTGGGGGTGGGTGAGGAGGCGGAAGTGGCCCGTGCGGGATCGATGAATCGGTCGCAACGCACTGGGACACAGCCGCTTGCGCCGCCGCCACCGCCGCCTCTGACGTTGCCGACGCACAAAGCTGCGAGTTAATTAAGTCATCGGCCAGAAGCATCGATCTACTTCCATAAAAGCTTTGCTTAACCGCGGCTTCTCTGAACACAGTCTAGGATCGGGTTTGGGCAGTCGATTTAAGGCTGTTCCTCAAAAGTAATTAATAACGTTATTGTGTCGCAACGGTTGCTACGAGCGGGTGAGACAGGAGGATGTCAGAGTAATGAAACGTGCGGGAGAGGAATACAGTAAAGAGCTCGGAAGATTTTAGAGTCAAAATTAATTTGCATGGAAAGGATCACAAATATATCGTTAGAAAGAGTGGAAGTATGAAAGAAGTTGAATGACTGCCGTAAAAATTAAATTAATTCATTTGGTTTGGGCGGAATTGCGGCCATAGTGCTAGGCGTAAACATTTTTGCTAATTTCCTGTGAAAAGGGTAGCTTCAAAGCTTTATTACGCGCTTTGATAGCACAATAACGTTATTAACTTTCCATTATAATCAAAATCTCATGACTAATAATCAAATACCGCCGGAAAAGTTTCAACCTCCAGATAATTGGGATAACACGTCAAATTACATAAACATATTTAACTAGTTATTTCTCAGAATCGTGAATGAATACAGTATTTAGTTATTGAACGTGGTAACTCTATCATCAATTGATTATCATAAAATAATCATTTACAGAGATGTAAAAACAATATGAAATTAAAAATTATTCGTATCACGTATGTTCCGCAAATTTACTCTATAAATTATGAAAAACTCTTGACCAATTGACCACTAAATGCATACAAAACATTGTTTGTGAACAAATTATATTACTAATGTTCAATATACGCTTCAATTCATGAAAAACTAAGCAATTTCTGGCCATGTAAGAAATCACGATGATTTTGTTGGATGCGGAGGAAGGCTTGAAAACTACAAAAACATTAAAATAGTTTCGATTTTCTCTGAAATTTGCAAGTATTTTATCATGTTAAACCGCTCTTTCTCACACCAGGTTTAAAACTGTATTTGCACCACTGTTTACGAGGTAGCTGGCGTCATACGATCAGGAAAAAAGAAGCTGTACCATAGTCTCTCAACTTTTGCTTGATCTCTAAATAAATACATTATTTCATCATGTAATTACGATCACGATACAACATCAGCATTCCTACAATTCAGTAAATGTTTACTACCTCTGAACCTCATTTTACACACTCACTAATTTCTGCTGATGTACGTCATTAATTTGGCTTGCTCTCCCAAAAGAAATGTTTGGGAAAAGTATTACTCAACCACTGAAAAACAGGCGAGAGCGGATCTCACCGCAGAAGGGCCCCTGTATCTATATATTCATAGGATTAAAGGTAAGTAGCTCTATAGGACAAATACCTAACTGTATTAAGGTCTAACAGAAAAAATGTCTAATAAAAATGTGGTCTACAGTTATATTAAGTCTAATGACTACACGTCCACTGCTAAAATGTCTACCAACTAAAATGTCTACTAATTGCAAAGTCTATCAGCTAAATGTCTATTAGCTAAAAGTGTAATAGATATGTCTAAAAAGTATTGTGTTAAAATATTACAGCTAATATAATAATAAATTGAAAATATATAACAATAAACTATAAAACAATATAAATATATGTACATTATCGTAACTGGATTTTCAAAAATAAATGGGTTGCTGCGGCAATTAAATTAGGAGATACATTTTCATTTCAAACACACCAGGCACTATAACAAATAATCATGGTCACATACACTGTGAAATCCAACAAAGGTGAATACATAATAATTTATATTACCAATTCAGACAAAAGGGAAGGAATAACCTTTTATTGGAGATGTTCCCAGAGAGATATTTGCAATGCAACTTATATTACTAGGTCAAATTTAGATGGTGACTAATTTTATTGAAACTATTATATTCATGTATTGCATATACGATTCGTATTTTATAAATATGTTTTTCAAGTTCAACCTGCATTTACAATTACACTTATTGACAAATCTAACAAACTTTCATGCTTAGATCCTTTTTTATGTAGACATGTTTGCAATATTAAGTTTTTTATGTAAACACCTTTGCCTATAGACATTTAGACAAGAGACATTTCTGCATATAGACATACCTGCATTTGACATTTTTCATATAGACTTATGCAATGTATAGACATTTATTATGTAGACCTTTTCGACAGACCAAGTGTCGTTAGACATCAAATATTATACATTATTTACGTAGACCTTATTTTTGTAAACCTACTGGCCGGTAACCACTCACATTACTCCCAAGTACTGTCTAGTCAAGAAACGCGACTTCAAATAAACTTTTCCCAAAATTCCCAAAAAGAGTCCTGAGGCTGATTCAATATCTGCAATCACATACGGTAAAAGAATGACTTTAAGTATGAAATCCAACAAATTTAGTGTACAAAAAGGTATGAATAAATACTACAAATAGAAAGAATTTATCTTACTTCTCGGATGAAATATTATCTGGCGGCGTGCAGAAAGTGCCGCCCCTCGGTTGACGGGAAATGTAATGCCGCTGACCTTCCAGAGACTGCTGTCCGTCGTTTATTTACAACAGTGGGGCTTCGTGATCTCGTTTCGTGTGTAAAGTGCGTACAAATCACTACTACACCATACAGTTATAACTAGTTGCATTTGCTTTACATTGATTATTTAGGTTTTACTTTCAATTTATACAATCTGTTCCAACTCTAAATTGCTAGAGAGGCAACTCCCATTCGCAACGTTGATTAGCTTTTGCCGAATGTGTGAACATTCGTGCATTAACATTTCAGGGTTCGTTGTACCAAATTGAAAACGTAATCATACTCTCTTGATAGAATATTTGAATGACAATTAGCAACTTACATAAAACAAACACACAACGACTCTAATGGGGACTTGGGACTCCTAGCTAGATAGATAGCTAGGTCGAATTCAGCCGCTTTTTGGAGAATTCTAGCGGCCGGCTGTTCTCGTAGATTTTCATGAATTCGAATGCCAAAACTGTACTTAAGCAAACGGACGCACGCGATCTTCCCTTCCTTTCTTCTCCTGTCCAATCCTCTTACTCTCACACACTTACACTTACATTCACTACATTACCCCATATATCGGGAACTTAGAGCTTGTCGGACTGTGGCTGTGCCGCAATGGGGCGATATCTAGAGGGGAAAATCCCCCACAAGCCGACATACAGGTCGTCGCCGGATATCTCCATTCAGTGAGGAAGGCATCACCACCACCTTCCGGATAAACCGTTCACTACAACGGAACTAGTGACCGTAACTGTTGACGTATCCGGAAACATCAATCAACGAAATACTAAAGCAACACAGTGCTCATGAAAGTATATCCTCACATCAAGCGTTCAACCAATATTGCCAGACTAGTTAATAGACGCGTCGTGGCAAAGAGTGAGGCAGTAAAAGGGAAGAGCGGTGCTTAGCTTATTTACTGCCAAATTAATTTTGAACGCATAGCGATTGCTCATTGTCGTCGCGTTCGTTTGTTTTTGTTTTGCGCACAGTCATTGTTGGAGCCATCTAGCAGCATTTTTTTGCAACTTTTAGTGATAATTAATTGTTGTGTTGCTAAATTATAGTTCTAGAGTCTTTCAAAGCGCTAAACGGTGATTATATAATCCCTTTTTTGATAAGAAGTCTTCGTCTATGGAAGAAATAAAATTCGCAGGTTACAGTACAAAGTACCACATAACAATGAAAAATATATGAGATCTCCAATTGGGGATTATGGCAGTTAGTGGGTTAGTACAAAGGGATGGTTTCTGCGATGGCGCACACTACTTGCAACGTCCCACCTTTACCAATGTTCTACATTGTTTGAACTTGTCTGAAACACCCCGAATGACGTTTCACCCTCCTATTGATTTGTTTCACTTTTATTTATTTTTTAACGTCAAACCACACTTTTTATATTTTAGTTACACTTTTCACTCATATTTTCCACTTTCCCACGCACATACTGATAGATTTTATTAAATTAAATTAGTACTATTTATATTAGTGTGAATATGGCGAGGATACATTTTACTCTCTCTCTCAGAAGAATTCTCACCTAAAAATTATTTTCGTTCACAAGTAAAATTCAAGTTTGTGTTTAACAACATATGGTAATTTTACATTCATAGCTAATTTTATTCTGTTCTTTATTTTTGAATTATTCAGATTATATGGTACATAATTCTAAATCGTTAAATTATCTTGACGACCTAGCAAAGAATGCCTAAGAACTCGAGATACTAATTTTAATTTTTACTTTACAATTCCAATATTTATTTTCAAAATAAATTCTTAACGTACCCCCATTGATGCAAACGTGTCCAGTTATAAAAAGTGCGACAATCTTGCAAATTAGAAGGTAACGGGCCCTCAAATCTCCCAATCGTTGAGAAAAGTCTTGTCTGTCATTGAATTGGAATAGATATCTCCTATGTAATTCCATTTTTCTCAAGCCCATTATGACTTTAGACGTCTCTCAAATATTTTTTTTCCTTCTGAGTAAGGCTGAGATTTGGGAGCTTTAGATTAATTTCACAAATTGACCGGTGAAAAAAACAGCATCGAGACGCTCTCATTTTACCGCACAGAAGCGTCCTCCAACCCTCACCCGAGAAGCGCGGGCGCCAGAGGTCGGTAATGGTTTTAAAGAAAGAACCGAGTTTGAGAAAACTCAATTCCAGAACTAGGGCCGCCGTCTCCCGCAGTTGGCGCAGTTTGTCCGACGCGGCCATTGTGCTCTGGCCGCCATGACCGCGCGCGCTTCTCAATACTTCCCGCGCGTGGGCGTCGGAGGCAGTTAGCCCCGCGCGTGGCGACGGCGCTGTCGCGAGCGCGCATCGCTCCGAGGGGGGCGTGGCGGGGGGAGAGCAGTAGTGGTGGTACGGGGGCGGTACTTCTCGAGAGGGGAGGGTTTCGATGGGTGGGTGAGAGGCGTGAGGTGGCGGGGAGCAAGGGGAGGGGCAACGTTGAGCTCCCAGATATCGAGGACGAAAGGTGCAGGAAGGATACAGAGGCGGGGATTCTGAGAGTAATGAGGGAAGAGGGTGAGGGCGGCGAGGGCGGCGAGGGCGGCGAGGGCGGCGAGGGCGGCGAGGGCGGCGAGGGCGGCGAGGGCGGCGAGGGCGGCGAGGGCGGCGAGGGCGGCGAGGGCGGCGGGGGCGGCGAGGGCGGCGAGGGCGGCGAGGGCGGCGGGGGCGGCGAGGGCGGCGAGGGCGGCGAGGGCGGCGAGGGCGGCGAGGGCGGCGAGGGCGGCGAGGGCGGCGAGGGCGGCGAGGGCGGCGAGGGCGGCGAGGGCGGCGCGGGCGGTGAGGGCGGCGAGGGCGGCGAGGGCGGGGCGAGGGCGGCGAGGGCAGGCGAGGGCGGCGAGGGCGGCGAGGGCGGCGAGGGCGGCGAGGGCGGCGAGGGCGGCGAGGGCGGCGAGGGCGGCGAGGGCGGCGAGGGCGGCGGCGAGGGCGCGGCGAGGGCGGCGAGGGCGACGAGGGCGGCGAGGGCGGCGAGGGCGGCGAGGGCGGCGAGGGCGGCGAGGGCGGCGAGGGCGGCGAGGGCGGCGAGGGCGGCGAGGGCGGCGAGGGCGGCGAGGGCGGCGAGGGCGGCGAGAGCAGCGTCGTTGATGGCAACGAAGGTAACGAGGACTGTGGAAGCAGCAGCGGAACGAATGCAGCTCGGGACACCGGAATGTGATGAATCCACGAGGGAGAGCGTCGGGGACTTGGGGGGGGGGGGGGAAATGCGACAGTGTCCACGAGTTGCTGAACAACTAGCAGCCGCGTTCATTTCAGTGTATTCGGTTACCTGCACTTGCTATCGAATCCCGAATCGGCGCTCTACCGAGGGGACTCCGTTTGTTGGCAATGAATGGAATCCGCGTTACTAAATACGACGCGGATCGCATTCCCAATTTGCAGCTCGTCCCGCCAGAGCGACGCAGACGCGTGGGTGCCCATCGAAATGAGTAAACAAGGCGCAGGCAAAGGACGGCGCTATCGAACTTGGTGCATGGGTAATTAACAAATAACACTGAGTTGCCACTCTAATGTCTTTGGAAGGCGCTTTACCAGTTGGGTGGAAGCCAACGAGCAGCAACTAAATCAACAAACATTGTTCTTGTTTAGTTATTTATAGAGTTATTGCTGACGATCGCGACTACAACGTATGACTGTGACCAATTCACGAGCTCCCATATAGAGAGTTACTTTATTTTCTGGAATAATGTGGGAATTTCATTATACATTTACATAGCATGGATACTCCGAAGTAAAATAGGCATGGAAAAGTTTTGTTTTACGATTTGTTTTGCATTGTTTTACGATTTCATTGGTTTTAACCAAATACTGAAAAAATTGCACAATGAATAATCCCGAAAATTCAAATCAATAAATACCAATCAATGCATTGATCCATATCTTAGCAGCCTGCTGGTACTCATATTGCGTCTTTGTTTGATGATTTGATAAAACTTTATAACAATGAAATGTATGCCTCTACAGTAATGGAAAATAAATATAAGGAAAATGTAGACCAAAACATGAGTATTTGTAATTACAAATTACACATGTAGACATTGTGTAATTCACGCGCAATTAGCAACAAATAAACTCGTAAGTAAAAAATTAGAAATATGTTGCTAATAGTTAAATACTCGTACTTTGTGCGAGAAAAACCTGTCACATGAGAATCCCCTCAATCACACTTCTTTCGACAATAGCCAATTGTCAGAAAACCAGCTTAAACAAAGACTACCAACTGCTACGGAGATAAAGTGATTATATTGTATAGCTTGCGGACTAAAGGGATTTGGGATCATTTGTTACGTCGAGCAGAACAAATCGCTCAATGAGGTATAACCATGAGCTAGAACAAAGGGACGGAAATGAACGGCGATGCACTGTAGAATACTCAGGGAAGAGAATGAAATGGCGGAAGATAATTTATTTAGATGGACTGGTCGAGAATAACATTATGTTACGCCATGAAATGACTGAAAAACGATATAATAAAATTTAAAAAGTGTTGGTTGTATATGTAAATCTTGGTCTTCGTCGCTATCATTAGCCGCTTCAGATATGTTTGATTTCACAGTACTAACAAGAGAGGAACTCAGAAAGTTAAAAAATGCCAGATGTAAATTATTACTATCTGATGAAATTGTATTCAGTATTTGAATAAATAAATTAAAAAAATAATTAAATAAGCAAATAAATAAATAAGTAAATAATAATGTTAACAATAATAAAATAATTATGAAATAAAAACTATGTGAAAAAGTGATTAGCAAATAAGCGTATTCCCAGAACTGGTAGATCACCTAGTGCAGAGTACAATCATTTTCTATAGAAAATCCTTTCCTCGCTAAATGTAGTTGAGGCAAAATTATAAAACGTGGGTTACACTCAGAACACAGTTGGCAACACTACGCAGCAGATAAGGAACGCGATGCAGATAAGACGCTGCAACTGCTTTGTGGAGAACACGGAAAGCGTGGGGGAGAGGGAGAAGGGCAAGAAACGTCTTGGCAGCGGAGGGAGAGACGTCGTCCAGGGGAGGAGGGGGGAAAGGGAGGAGGGAGAGGAGGGGTGTGGGAGGGGGAGGAGGGGTGTGGGAGGGGGAGGAGGGGTGGGGGAGGGGGGCGAGCGAGCGCACAGGCGACTTCCGGCGGCGACGCGCGACCCGCGGGGCCTCCGGCGAATATCGACCGGCGCCGCACAAAGAAGGGGGTTCGCGGGGACCGGGGCACGAGGGGGGCCAGAGGCCCAGATTTAAGCGGCGGCGCCGCGGCAGCGAGCGCAGATGAGCCCGGCGCCTCCGGGGACGCCCCGGCGCCGCCCGCCGCCGCCGCCGCCTGTGTCTTCCCGGGAAGGCTGTTTACAGCACGGGGCAGATAGGGGCGAAGTGACTGGCCCCCGGCGCTGCGTTATGGCGGACAGGGAACGACAGCCTGTCCCCGGGGGCCCATGGATGAGGGATGCTGGGGGCCTTGCTACTACCGCAAAAGCGATTCTCAGGGAATTTGTTCCACAATCGCCTTTCGTGTTTTCAATTTTCATCCAAGTTCATAGCTAAGGATATTTTGAAGCATCAAACGAGAAAACATCTTTTATACGTTGTTTTACTGAATCTATTCAACGTATGACATTTCAAATATTTCACTCAGAGAAGTGAGTGGTACAGTATGATTTCGGAGATTTTATTAAAATTTCCATTAGCATGTGTGCAAAGTAAGTTTAACCAGACCTGACCATCTATTGTAAATATCTTAAATGTTCTTGTCTGTATTTGTGCTCCACTCTATAAAACAAAGTTCTGTTAAATAAAATCGTAGAGTGTAGTGCAAGTTCGGCCTAACATTTGAAAATATTTCCTCCAGAGCAACAATATTTACAAGAAACTTATATTTTACTAAAAGAAGTTTGCGTAACTTGTGTAATTTATATGATATTTTTCCTAACATAAATTCCCTTACGAAGTTTCGCATATATTCAATTATTTGCAAAAATAAAAAACCCGCCAAACTTAAGCTAACTTGTGACCATCAGATGTAGTGATGGCGACCGAATAATTATATCATGCCTACCCAAATCAGTGCCCTCAACGTTAACGCTCAGTGCAGCCGCAAGCACACGGTTTGCTTTCGAGAAAACACGCAATATTATAAGGTCACTTCCGAGAAGATTACGGTAATAGACGTAAGTGCCGCCACCACACATGGAATGTGAAGCGCTGGTCCGAAACTAGTCTTGGGTTTGTTCATACAATTTTTATATAAATTTCCTGACAAAGAATACTAATGTCTTTTTACTAATTTTTGGATAATGTGTGAGTAGCGAGATTAATGGATCTTCGAGAGTATTACTGATTCTAATCAACAAGGATTTACTAATTTTTCTGCTGGTTTCGTTTGCAGGTTTTCAGTTGAATCTCTTTCAGCTTCTTCTCGCGAATGCATGGTGAACGCATTACGAATCGCGCCGGAAATTGCGATTTCAATGCGGCGCGACGCGGCGGGGCGCCCGCAGAGTGGAAAGCGAACAGGAGACGTGTGAGGGAAGAAGCGTTGGCTACGCCCTAGGCCAGGCACGTCAAACCGCGCGCGCACGAGCTACTTGCGCGCCTGGGGAGCCCGGCGCTCCTATGGGCACGGCGAACTTCCACTGACTCCGCGCTGCAGCGCCTCTGACCGGGAGGTCCTAGGTTCGAGTCCTGATGGCGGCAGAATTTTCGACATTAGCTTTTCAGCTAGGTCGAATTCAGTCGCTGTCTGGAGGAGAATTCTAGCGGCCGGCTGCTCTGATCGGTAGTTTTCCGTGGTTTCTCCGATCAACACCAGGCGAATGCCGGAGCAGTACCCTACCAAACGGGCCGCGGGCCGCGTGCGATCTGCTCTTCCTCTTCCTTGTCCTATCCTCTCCCCTTACACACACACACACACACACTTACACTACCACATATTCCGGGAGGCCGGTCGGGAGCTTAGAGCTTGTCCCGGCTGGGGTGGTGCCTCGCTGGTGGGAGAGTCCTGGTTAGGAAGAAACCCCACTAGCCGATGGTAGGTCGGCGCTGAATCTCGCCATCCAGTGGGGAAAGATCACCGCGCATATCCCGAGAAAAAACATGCACTACACTAACGGGACAAGTGATCAAAGCCGTTGACGTGCCCGGAAGCACGAAAAATCAAATCCACTGACTCCGCACTCATTGCATCTTAAAATCCAGAAAGGGTTGTACATGCGCGGGCTGGAGAGGCGTGCGGCGGGGAATAGTGGCTTCAATCGAAAATATGTTCGCGAGATTTTTTTGTTTCAAATAACCGAGAAATATATTATGTTTGAATTCTTCACTACTTATTACTATTTCATGTTTATTTTCTAACTAAATTCTCCTTTATATAAACATCTTTGCTACGTGACCGGAATATGTTTCAATGGCGAGTTCTTTCCTTGATTTCATTTTGTGTTTTGTTATTAAATCGTTCAGTTATTTATTGTATTTAGGTATAATGTGAAATAAATTAACAAGACTCTATAAGTTAATAATTCTCGCTTACGGACGGACAGCGCTTTTTATCTGACAAGAATATTTGTCTGTTAAACACAATTACAAAATAAAGACACTTTTGATTCAATTTTTTAAATTCTACTCTCAATTGAGAATTTGAAATTAGACTGATGTATTTCAATTTAATAGATCATTCCTTTGACTTAAAGTGAAAATAGGAATAAATGTAGATAAATTTGTGACAATATTGTCAAGTAACTTCTCCAAAATACTGACAAGACGTACCTGCCATGACTGTCATGACGTATCTAGTGACGTACCCTGTCACTCGAGTATTTGTTGTGACCGGGAGCAGTAGCTCAGTGCATCAACTGATGTCTCTGCTGCGCCTCTGACCGGGAGGTCCTAGGTTCGAGTCCTGACGGCGGCAGGATTTTAGACACTAGCTTTTCAGCTAGGTCGAATTCAGTCGCTGTCTGGAGGAGAATTCTAGCGGTCGGCTGCTCTGATCGGTAGTTTTCCGTGGTTTCTCCGATCAACACCAGGCGAATGCGGAGTAGTATCCTTACAAACGGGTAACGGACCGTGCGCGATCCTTCCTTCCTCTTCCTTGTCCTATCATCACCCCTTACTCTCACACAATTACACTAACATGCACTGCACTGCCACATATTCTCGAAGACCGGTCGGGAGCTTAGAGCTTGTCCCGGCTGCGGCGGTGCCCCGCTGGTGGGAGAGTCCTGGTTAGGGGGAAACCCCACTAGCCGACGGTAGGTCGGCGCCGGGTCTCGCCATCCAGCGGGGGAAGATCACCGCCATCTCCCGAGGGGAAAAAATCACGCACTACACTAACGGGACTAATGACCAAAGAAGTTGACGTGCCTGGAAACACGAAAAAAATCAATCAATCAATCGTTTGTTGTGCGTAGCGTTTGTACAACCCTTACTTTTAAATCTCGCGCCAATTTCTCTGGACACAGAGTTCGCGAACTAGTTGCCTGGTAAGCTTGTTGCCTTGACCGCGACCTTGACATGCCTGCTCTAGACCAGTGATGTCAAGGTCAGCTACTGGTGGCAGTGGCACGCTTCGTGGCACCGTGACATGTCACGAGATTCTCTGCGACACTAGTGTCGGGAAAGGAATCTAAGTTGTAACTCTGCTCTCAGAAGGCAGTGTAATATAATTTTACAAGCTACACGATAAATCACATCTTGCAAACTTAATAGATAATGATGCTCGAATAATATCTATATATGGTTGCAAATATGTCAATGAACAAGCATTTTCAATCATGGAATTGCTCAAAAACAAGCATCGGGTTTGGTTAAGTATTGAAAATTTGAGAAATTGTTTACATATTTGTTTCTCGGCATCTCTAAAACGTGACATTACCAACGTGGAATCGAATTAAATAAGATAAGCACATACAAATCAAAAGAAAATATAAATAAAAGAGAACAACAACAAACGTTCTTAAATTTATTTATCAGAATCCCGCCTAATCATATTTTATGTGTAAAGCATAAAAGCGTTCAGGGTGACTGCCTACTGCTCTCTTGTGGCGAAGTGATCAACTGCGTGGGGGATGATGCTACCCGTGTCACGAACTCCTGCTCGTGGCATTCACCTTAATACCTGCCCTAGGCATTTCCGCAGCTACGATGCCATGAATCTAGCTCTGGCAAGCGCCTCGTTTAAATAAACGTCCCCTCAAAAACGGAAGGAATACGCAAATGCATAAAATATAAAGAGTTTCCGAGAATTGTATAATCGTTACCAACTACGGAATAGTGCGAATGCAGAACGCACCTTTAGAATATTACATCTTACGTATTTTGCATGTCAACTCACATCAAAGGTGTCTACGCAGTGTGCACATTCGATGTTTTTTTACAGCAAAGATCAAGACTTATATTCTTTTGGCCTTAAATCAAAACGTTTATGGTATAAATTAGACCAATTATTAAGTAATACTACATTTTACACGATGTTTGTTTCATTTTCAAATTTTGTGTTCTACTTACGTCAATCTCGAGTTTTCATTATTCTGGTTTTGTATTAAATATTTTAGTATTAAACATAAATGCATGTTTATTTTTAAAAGTAGTCACTAATAATATTGATTTACTCATCTGTAAAAATAATTAAATATACTAAAATACTAGGTATTCAGAAATATTTAACCTTGCGCTTGAGTCTTTATTTTGTTAAATCTCATTTACATAAAATCTGCATTTTTTACATATACTGATATTATGTAGTGGCGTGCAGCAGCGGAAATGTTGCTAAATAAAACCTCACAAACTGTTGGTCCTAAAAGTAGCATGCACCCGGCTCAAGAATAAAAAAAAGAACTCATATTATATTGCAATAAATTAAATATTTTAGCAATCACTGAATGCAAGAAAACTGTAATAACATAACACAGAATGTAGTAAATAGAACAGAATATAGAACAGAAAAAAGGTAAATATTTAATGCCTGACGGCCTCTTCCTTGGAACCTTGCGTCGCATAACGCCAGCTCTTTCGTAAGCACGAGCGCACTGAATATGAGAATTTAGTCTGAATAGTTCAATATAGGCGATACAACACAATCAAATAGTTGTATTTTTCAGTAAAAATCGAATCAAACCTCACACTTCTTTCACATGTACGTCTAGTTTTCTGTATAGTTTTCTTTCAATTTCTGTGCACATTGGAAAGTATCTATGAAGTTATCGAATTTAATATTTATAATCCATGGGCAACAGCTGATGGATTAACGCCTTTGAACTTTGCTGTTTTTGACCGAGAAATTGAAACCCACTTTCCTGAGCCAACAGCCAACTTCAAAGAAGTCGGTCAGCCTGTAGGTCCAAAGAGTAAAAAGTCCAAAGAGTAAAAGGCCCAAAGTGTAACTCCAAAGAGAAAATGTGAGGGAGTATTTTCCGTCGTCACTGCGAGGGACAATCGTCTCCACTCGAACCTAGTGAAGGCAAGGGAAAAATAGGGAGGGAGAAAAGATTTTAAAAGGGAAGGGCAGAGTGGAAAATGTTTATTTCGTCATTGTCTTTACTAGCACAGTAACTATCTTCACCGAAAATAATCTTATGCTAACGCACCTTTGAATGGTTGGCTCAGTACCAGAGATGCCTAACCCAGTAAAGTCGTGAAGTCCCTTATTCTTATTAAGTATGACTCTGAATGATGTTCTGTTAGCACTGTAATTCTTTATCCTTGTGAATGAATGAACGCATGTATGAACTAATTAGCTCAAGCAGACAATTTGAGCTAATAAACAATTCATTTATTCATTCATTCACAAAGATTAAAAAGTTTGATACTTATACAACTAATAGTTTAGAGCTATTCTGTAGAGGAAAAGTGCCTTAGCAGCCTAGAGGGTTGTGAAGAAAATGATCCACAGTAACTCTGGCACTGATCCACTCAAACATCCTTTCGTCGAATCAATTTCCAGGCGTTACAATTCAAGTCTAAAGGATAAAAAAAAGCAATCATATCCGACCGTTAGTTCTGGTATTAGAAAAAATATAACACTACATTTACCATTTACTTGAGTAATAGATAAATATATCGTTCTAGCAATGACATTTTGCATGACTCCTTTACGCTCAGCTCAGTTCATATCCGAGTGATCGCATTACACATTTTAAGACTTTATTGCAGCGATTCTATTTACCATTTCTAGGCAGTGTGTGGGGGTAAATGCAATGCAATGGAAATTTGGTGCTCTGCACTTGTATCATGTGGCGGCAACAACAATTCACTTGCCAATGCGTATTGTTGTGGGTATTTACAGCGTTGAGGGAAGTAATTGTTATTAGGCACAGGGTCGTAAACCACATTAACAAATTCTTGGGGATGGAACATTAATTTACGTATTTCATCTATAATACAGAAATACATAGAACATTAACGGCTGTTCGTTAAATAAAAATACGAAACAAAAGAGCCCAACGAAACTAAACCTAAACAATGGTGAGTGGGATACACTGTAAATAATAAATACACATTATCTTAGAAAATATATTTATTCTTAGTTTGCAATTAACTTACGTTAAACTTTTTAAACTGGTCAACTCTCTACAATTATATTATAAACGTCTTACCTTGGGTAATAGAAGTCATAAATTCTAAATTAATCTAAACTGAACTAAAATTTTGCTCTTAAATCATTTTTATCAATTTATAAAATCATCTAACTGCGTTAATACTAAATATCTGCAGAAAATAAAGCAATATATCAATTTTTCCTAAAACGCAGGAGACCCGGTTGGCTGGAAAGCGTTTGAACATTGGGCGTGGGCGTGACGCCTTGAAGAGTGAAGTGAGAGGGACTCTTTCCGGACACGGAAAGGGCTCCGTGGGCGCCCAGCAAATGCACGGGCGTCCGCTGCGCTCTGTGGCCTCTTCGTGCGGGGATTCCCCGGCGCCTGGTGCAGACCAGTGCGGGCACTTCCCCAGGGTGCGGACGTCCGTACCTAATCGCGGATTCGAAGCCACACCCCCTCCCCGAGCCTCGTTCTCGCCATTTTCTCTCCGATGCGCCGTTCCAGTTGTTGTGATTCTGTCGTTGCTCATTTGTCTTGATTGCCGCACTCTTGCTTCGAGACTTTCAATGTCCACTAGTATTTTGCGGCTGTTAACGTTGACATCAAAATCATCACGAACGCTTTTCGCAAGGAGGCAATTTTCTTTCTGTCTCAATAATTGAACATGAAGACCAAACATAAAAGTGATCACAGATAAAGGAGTTTACACAATCAATTTTTTAACGTTATTATACACAATTATCAAAAATAACTACAGATTTCATAAAACAACATTAGATTACAAAAAAGAAAATAAATTAACTCACAAAAAATGTAAATTGGACTACTATCGAAGATAATGATAAATAACACACAATAGTATGTAAGGAAATACAACATGTCAAGCATGTTTATGCGGCACATCAATTTAACTAACGCATATTAATGTTAGTGACATGTGCGATGAAAAATAAAATAAGAGATTTTAAAATAAAATGAGCAAAAATTGAACTCAAGTAAGAACGTCATTAAATTAATTTCGAGAGACGAAAAATGGCCACATCATCTGAAATAATTAGAGGTTAACACAGTGAATTAATACAGATTTGAATAACTCATTGAAATATATCACTTTGAAACCGAACAAATTATTAGATTTGTACCATGATATCGTGGGTTTCTTCTATCTACTCCACCGGTTGGAAGGTTGGAGCTTGTCCTGGCTGGGGAGGTGCCCCGCTGGTGAGAGATTCCTGGTCGGGGAAACCCCCGCTTGTCGACGGTACATCGGCGCCGGATCTCGCCATCCAGCGGGGGAAGAACACCGCCACCTCCCGAGAAAAAAAATGCCCTACATGTACGGGACTAATGACCATAGTAGTTAACGCGTTCTGAATCACTAACAATCAATCCCTCGTATGTACTCCACAGCCCTTTCCTCCTTTAGTTGGTGATGGTGGTCGGGCGCTCCCGTGTTCCTCTGGGCGGGCCAATGGAAGGCGACGCGCCCGCTGGGCCGCTGCGTCGCTCCGTGCAGGTGCGTCCCCGGGGACGGGCAGGGGCAGGAGCCTTCTCGCCCCGCTGCGCCGGCCACTGGCCCTCGCGGCTCCACCTCCCCCTCCCCCCGGCTGCGGCTCCCAACGGGATGAAAGGCTCACAGCCCAAGAGCCAAGTCGATTTACCTCCTTTCGGAACGAGAAAAAGGAATATTTTCCTTTGCAATAATCGTTTCTAACTGCTTGCTTTCCTGTTTTTCTGATTGTGTTCTTTGGAGTACGCTGCACTAAACTAATTAAACCTCCGGGTGTACCATTCACTACACTAACGGGATTAAGTAGTTGGCGTGCTCGGAAACAGTAAATACATACTCGTTCACCTTTATTATAAAAAAACAGAATTATAAAGTAAAAACATTTCTGTTGGTGTAAAACGATGGAAATAAATAATGACTCTTATCTCGAGATATTATTCGAAGATTAATTATTGCTATAATTTAAAGGAGAAAAGAGATTCTTTTTTTGCTTCTCATTATTTTTTTCTAAAAAAAGTCTTCACGTCAATTATTGAAATATAATTCACCTTCCTGCTTTTGATTTAAATGAGTGCCGTCGATGTACCCTCTCCCTCAGAAAAAATGTCGTTCAAAATTCTATCTTCCACACCGCGCCGACAAACTTGGACACCCCTCGGCCTGGGGGAGGGCAGGGGGAGGGACGCGTTGACCAATCGCTAGCAGGTAGAACCACAGTTGTCTGTGATTGGTGCAACATCCCAAGGGGCAGAAAGAACGCTGTCTCAGGGGGAGGGGGCTAGTTCGTTTACGTACGAGACGCAAATATCGTCATATTTCCCTGCCGAAGGAGATAGTTTGCCTGCGCTTCGCCACGACGAAAAAAATATTTCTAAGCGGGGTTTTCTGTCCAGAATGATTGTCTATAGACCAGTAAATATTTATCATTTTAGCAACAATTATTCTAACTTTTAGTAATCGATTTATAACTCCTGACAAACTGCTATTTTGAGATATTCATTTCAGGCACAATTTGCGGAGCCTTTCCGGCCGTTCTAAAGCATATTTCGAATTTGTTTATTTTTAAAATTATAAATTGTTGCAAAATTGTTAATTCGCTGTTTTTGGTTCTGGGACATCGGGAGACTCTCCCACTTTAGATTTGCAAAATTTGGAAATTGTTTATAAATTTGCAATTGTTGCAAATTTTTTATTGTCTAATCTGAATGGCGTTTAAATGTGATGCAAAATTCCGGAATCCGTTCGGTGCTATTATATCTCGTTCTCGAGATATATGTAATTGTTTATAAGAAATTAACATCTTAGTAGACCCCATTTGTTTGCGCT
Organism: Teleogryllus occipitalis; assembly: GCA_011170035.1. NCBI lineage: Eukaryota > Metazoa > Arthropoda > Insecta > Orthoptera > Gryllidae > Teleogryllus > Teleogryllus occipitalis. Next base: position 106,041 of record BLKR01000482.1, on the reverse strand, counting down.
TAATTCCTTCGCGCTAGCAGAATAGCGTGGGATGGGCATACTGAAAAAACAGTTCTCCAATGCCGCGCTTTTGCCTGCCACATACGCTTAAAATGCACTTGCTTGTAAACAAATTCTGTGGCCAATTTAATTATGCTTAATTCGTATTTTTACGGTGAGTATGAGCATAACTTTTATTTGGTTTTTATATTCTCTTTTAATTTCTCTACAATTTGCAAGTCGATATATTTATCAAATAGGAAAGAAATTGATTATAAAAAAATATTTTTCAAGGTGCATTACGCCCAAACAATTGTTTCTGTTTTTCTATCAAAGGGATGTTGATCGACCGAATAACTGTATTATTATTATTTTTTAAGTCCCCTGTTAACACCGAGTGTCAGAAACTATTTGTTCCTCTTGTTTAACCATTACCATTAGAAAATAGGGAAACATATTGCTTAGCTGTTTGCTATAAACTGCACTGGATTGGATGAAGGTAGTGTTAAGGTTTTCAAATACAGAAATATTCAATTTTGTGTTTTGAAAGATCACATGAGTAGAATCACACATGACAATATTTACACAAGTATAGAAATTTCTAAATAAACGTATATAAACTTTAAGTTAATATTTTCAATTCAATTTATCATTCCTTTCTAAAACTGTTAACTTGATGATTTCATTGTATAATAATCAAATCAGAGCTTTATGTGCTAAATCTACGCATTGTTAATACATATTATTAAACAACATTAATATATTTAATATACATTTAAAAGGATTTTAGATTGGCGAACGTTTCAATGAAATTTCATGAATTCCTAAATGCTTGAAAATAAATACTTGTAAAATTAAATAATTGTAGCGTGTAAAAATATAACAAACTCACGTATTTGGTAAAATGAGTAAAACGATTACTAAAAGAAAGCAAAACAGATGTTATAACAATTCAAAGAGATTTAGCGTTTGTTTACAGTTTAGTAAATATCAATGCACTAGCATTTCCCAGTGAAAATACATAGAACGGACTTGGTGGTCAAGTGATATGACCTTCCCAACACAGACTACATTTCAGTATCGTCAGAGTTCGAAGGTGGTTTGTTGGCCGCCATTCTACGAATCTATCAAAACCTTGAATTTTGCACGACCATCTGTACAGGGAGAACGTAGCGGTTTATTAAACGGAAACGGGCCATTCGAGGTATCTAATGTGCACTCTTTGAAAACGTTTAACCATTATAAACTATCCCTAAGAAAAATATCAAATAAACAATATTAAAGGTCACCACCTTAACATTGCCTTTACCATTTGAATGTTTTCAACATCCCCAAAACCAACAGAAAACCCATGTTTTTACACGTTATTATAAAACCAATTCAATAAATATAAGCATTTATTCACGTTATTATTTTTAAAACACTCAAATATCTACGATGTTATTTGATTCATGTCTTCATCGAAGATCTGAGATTAAAAAACTGATAAGCAGAGAATATTAAGGTAATTTTGAGTGATTGATGAAGTTGAATGATCAAACGAAAAACAATGTTTCTTGCTTCATATAATGCTATCGTGTTTAACAGACATGTAATTACATGTGATACCTATATTTAAACATCCAAACTAATGAAAATTTTCAAAATTAAAATCATCAATAAAACGTTGATTCATCAGCAAGGATTATATTATTAAATACTTTTTTGAGATTCATGTGCTCCTGTGTGAATAACGTAGTAAACGTGATTCGTATGATCCAGTTTCTCTGAATAATACAAAACCTGCTAGACACATACACTACACATAATAGTTGTCAAATAGTTATTTACGACATGAGTATCATAAGATATCTTATTACAATACGAAATTGGAGAATTATCAAACAAGACTCTTTAGTCGAAATTGTTAATCAATTGAATATTGTAATATAATGTTACCATTTGAATATCATAGAAAGTAAGACGCAATTTGTCAAAATTCATGTGAACTATAATTTTTCTTTAAATTTTACTCCTTATCCTGCGAAAGATGCGTGACAGTACTTATGTTAACAGTTCTACTGCCATGGGTTTAATTAATTAGTTCGCAGTACGCAAATTATTTTTTTGGGTTTTAAAGAGGTATGGATATACAGAGTATCGGGGAAGGAAACGTCGAGAGTTTGAAAAAAGCTGTTTAAACAATTTTAATCATACTTTGTCTAATAAACTACATATATATTTTGAATGGCTGAGCTGCAATAAACACGCAAATGTTGGTTTGAAAATATGATTTCTACACACAACTTTGCATTCTAGAATCATGTAAACAGACCAGAAACATGTAACATGTTTATTATTAACAATATAAATTAATATATTAGTTCAGAAAAAAATTAACCGAAAAAAAAGCAGTCGAACTGTGAAAATTGGGTGCTTTTTTATTTCTTGGTTAATTTTTCTTTCTGATCAAATGTATTCATTTATTTTGTTAATCATAAACAATTTAGATATTAATGAAGTATTTATATGCTTCTACAACGCAAATAGTTGCCTAGAAAACATATATCCAAACCAACTTTTGAATGTTTATTGCGGCTTAGCCATTTGGAATATCCGTGTAGTTTATTAGACAAAATAAGCTTAAAATTGTCTTAACAGCTATTTTTCGAAGATTCGACATTTCTTCCCCGAATATCCTGTATATAAAAGGCTTGATTTCTGTTGGTACGCGACGGAACGGCGTTCCGGTTCTTTGGAAATAATTATGAAATTATATTAAATATAAATAGCTATTGCTATGATATTAATAATTAATTCGAGGCGCGTTTCGGGGCCTAAGATTTTAAAAATAAAGGATATATGTATCATAATAACTCTTACGACGACACTGTTCTCAGTTACGTCAAGTTTTCATTTAGAGAATCAACGTGAATGGTCTAAGTTTTCTCACCTAAATAAAGTTTATCTTACTATACATACTATTTACAAAGTGTTTTACTTTCAAAACAACTGTTGCCTCAACAGCATATATTTTCACGTATTAGTCGTAATTGCTATGCAATATTCAATACGGACTATGTGAACCTGCAAAAAAGAAAAAAAGACCTCCAGCAGCAGAAAATATATTCTACTCGTCGGGATTCGAACTCGGGTCTTTAAAGTTAACTCACCTGCCACGGTTCCCCCTCCCCACCAGGTACACGACAAGACTACCACCTTTCTGATGCGAAAAGAAAGTGAAGCATTTGCAGTTTTTTAAAAAAAGCAGGGTGTTCAATTTATCTTAATACAAGATCTATTTTTAAAAAGAGATTTCATTAAACAAAAATCTCTAGCGTTCATATTGTTTTTCGACAATGTTATAAAGATCAGTCGGGGCTAATATTATACAGTAGAAAATTGGGGTTAATGTATTACACTTTAAGAGTTGTTATTTATTTATGTCCAAAATTAACAAGAAAATGACAAATGATAGGAAATATATTCTATTATAATGACCATATAGCAAACACTCAGAATGTAACAATATTTGGGAGGATAAAAATCAAAACTAAAATGCCTAATTTTTCCAGTCAAAAGCTTTATCACCGTGATATAAATCTTTTGATGTTACTTCGTTATTTTTTATGACACGATATTTTTGAAAATAGGTTATCATTAAGAAAGAATTAATATTCTTTTCTGCGTTAAAATAATGCAATAATATTAATCGTGTCATGATATATACAGCCTCAAATTTGTGGGGCTAATATGATACAACTTAAGAGGCTAATGTAATACGGGTGTCGGGGCTATTTTGATACACTTTGATAACACGCAGACAACTGGAAGGGATTTTTTATGTTTAATATTACATCAAAGGCGCTAAAATTCCGATTTGATGTTCATAAACTATCCAAGTGTTTATCTGAGAAAGAAAGAGCAGGCGACAATTCATATAGATTTCCTCGTTCACCTCCCTACCCAGTACATGGTGATTCACTTATGATTATCAATTGGCGGAAGCTTCTGCTGTTTCAGTGCAGTTACTGATTTTTCACTGGAATCACAAGCAACCAGGCCTACAATAGGAGCTAACGCCATCCCTTCAACTCCAGATATCAACTGTTCTCATCCAGTACTTTTGAGATAATACTGTTGGGAAAAAAATTTAAAAAACAGTAGCCCTCCAAAGAATAAGGAAGCGGTTAGACCCAATAGCAGCAATCATTACTAGTGAAGAGTGGATCATTACTAGGAAAGAGTGGAGTGTTTAATTTACATTAATTTAATATCTCTTTTTAAAAAGAGATTTCATGAAACAAAAATCTCTAGCGTTAATATTTGTTTTCGACAATGTTAATAGGTATTTGTTTGCAATTTTCGAAAATTCAGATCGTTCGCCCAAAATTGAACGTACGCCACTTTTAAACATCTTGTGCTTCGAGGAATAGATTTACAGAAAAATTGGAGCTCTTTTTGAGGAAATTATGTAAATATGATGGGGTTTGGTGTAAAGTACCTTCAAAATTAAAAGATTCGTTTCAAATTCGAAGATTCATAATATTAGCCAGATCGTTCAAGGAATATCCATTTTGGTGAAAATTGTGTTTACTTTAAGCTCTAGAATTCCTCACACGAAGACGGATTCACAAAGAGGTTTTTTGGAAAATCACTTTTTCGGGTTCAAAAAACAAGCGTTTTGACAGCCTTGTGTATAGAAAATAAAATAACAATACCAACAATCCACTTTTCTCGAACTAACTACTTACAAAACGTGTTTTCTGTGAAAATTTCGACACTTCCTCATACAGCATTACGTAACTCTCTTTACACGTGGAGGTAAAAATTTCCCAGCGTTACTGGGATTTGAACTCGGATCCCCGTAGCCTGTAGGTCTGGCTCGACCGCACTGTGCTATCACAGATATTTCTCAACACGCTGTCTAAGCACACTTATTACGAAAAGAATAGTTACGTGATATTCATTGCACTTAGATTTTTTATTAGAGAAATGTTCTACATGTGTCAAAGATATCAAATTCCCCAAAAGAACGCAACCGAGTAAATCCCACGCAACTACATAGCTCATTTTACTAAGAAATATTTTCAACCAGAAGCCGTAGTCTTTAGAACACTCTGTGGACGTCGTTCCCGTTCTTATCTTTCGGCGACGATGGCCAAGGTTGAATTACGTCACAGATGAAAGTTGCGATAACGCTAGAGCTCTACACAGCCGCACTTGCAGACGTTCTGAAGCCAGAATCGCAATAGGGGCATTTTTATACGTGATTCTTAAAGACATTAACACACTAAAATAAGTAGTGGCGCCTCAAAACACATTCTTCATGTGATATTTATAATGGATACGAATGATTATAACTATACAATTAACCGCAAAATTGTTTCTACCCGCAAAAATTATTCGCCGTGGATGAGATTCGATCTTACGTGCCTAAGCTTCTCCAACAGTGCGCTTACCCGCTATACCACAGAAACTCTTATACCTTTTGTTTCTCACAAAGGTGATTTTAAACTGTCATGTATCACAGATTTGACTAATAAAGAACGTGCGGCGTTTAGATGCTTGTGTTAACTACAGACGGACAGACAGACGCCAACATGAGATCTGCACCATTCTCTTAAACGTTCTTGAGATTATGGAAAAAAAATAATTAACACCGTTGACGCCGCTTTTGAGAAAATTTTGAAAATATCTCTAGGGCTTTATGTAAAGTACCTTCCAAAATTAAAATATCGGTTTCGAATGAATGGGAGCGTGATATCAACAAGATCGTTTGGGTATTATCAATTTTGGAAAAAATCGGTTGAACAATTTAACTCCTAGCGTTATTCGCAGACGGAAGACTGATAGACAAACGTTTTGCCGTCATTCAATTTTTCGGTAACAACGATCCACAAAACATGAATTCTGGCTACACAACGCGTTAAAGGATTTCACCCTAAATTTAGCAAATAAATTTATTCACTTTTTCCTTACCAGGATGGGACGGTTTTTCTGCCGAAAATTCGCCGTATTCTGGTGGACTATTATAACACCTTTTCTTCTTACGACAGTAAGTGCGAGAAAGTAAAAATCAATAAAAACATTTAATCCTTTTTTCCACCCCCATTTCCGTCTTCCTAAAGGCGTAATAAAATAGCCTGTCCAACATAAAATGTATTAACCCCTATGTTATTTTTCCTAGTTTACCTATCCCCGTCTCAGTACGGGGAGTGGAGGCAAAACTAGGAGAAGAATAATCCCACACCACTAACACCTGGCTGTAGAGTCCCAACTGGGACAGGCAGCTGAAGAGAGCATCAACCTCAGAAGCGTCGGCAATGAGCGCAACAATGGATGCTGTGGGCAGCAACAATGGACGCTGCCAAAATTGGACACATATTTGCTTATCAATTCCTGTTAAAATTGTTTTGTTTTTCAGTTAGAATTGCTGTGATTAAATGTTCTTATAAGTCTTGTTTATGGACCACTAATTCGTGTTTCGAATACATAAAATTATTTTTGCCCGATCTCAAGATATTCTAAAATCATTCTTAAATATTATATTTTCTTTTAAATGATGATCTACAAGTACAACCAAACAAATCATAATTAGTCTCTTCATAAATAATTAAGAAATTAAACAGTTATAGATGCCCCGGAAAGCAGTAAGCCCGCTAAAACATTTCATTTTCGCTGCGAACTCTATTTCAAAATCTATTTTAATTTGCTACTTTAGTTATTGAAAAAGGTAAAATACTTTGGAAAGTAAATGAATGAATACTATTATAAATACGTATTACCTAATGCATATCTGCGTATATATATATATATATATATATATATATATATATATATATATATATATATACTTCTCGACTTCAAACTTGATTACAACATTTTATTGAACGTAGAGATATTCTAACATTAACGTTAAGTAAATAAAGGCCGGTATTACACTGTAAAAGATCTTTGTCAAAGATATTTTATAAAAGAAATATGACAGTGTAATAGCCAATATTTTATAAAAGATTTCTTTTAGAAAATTTCTTGGATAAAATGTAGTCTCCGGCTTCCAAGTTTTATCATATTTGGTAACATGGCGTCCGATATAGGGGTATTGCTTCAACCAAAGTCATAATTGCTGAGTGCGAGTAATTAGAATGTTTATATAATACTGTCCATCCGAACTACAAAAGTAAAACCAAACGAATTAACGTTTGTAGGACACATTTTCCCGGGAAGTGGAAAATATGGTGTTTGGAAAATGCCCAGTTCAGGAAGATAATTTTTTTAAACTTCCCTATCAGAGGACTGAATTTCGAAAGAAGGAAGAACGACAAAGAAAATTGAATGTTTCCTCATCCATCCTCAAATAATTCTTCATTTCGAAGGTCTTTAATCAATGCTTCACAATGTGCGACCCATAACCTCACCATGGCGTTGTTCTAAAGCCTCACCCTCAAACGTTTTCTTATTTACCTTTTGCTACATTAGCATTAAACATAGATTAGTGATAATAAAACATAAAGTAGCAAAACACAACTATTTGTGCGTAATTGATTGTAAATGGCGAGCAAACCTACATAAAATTTGAACGAAATGTAATACGCTCATCAAATTTCTTTGTCAAAGTTTTCTCATCAAAGTTCAAAGACTGCCACAAAGTTCTTTATCAAAGATATGTCATATAACTTTTATAGTGTAATACCGGCCAAAGCCGCCGTATGTTATATCTTTCCCATTCATGTCGCCAACAATGAACTTCTCGGAAACACATCTCAAATATCCATAGTTGAATATTATAACAACAAAATATCAAATTTTTGTAATAAATGTTCCTTCAAAATTCCGGTATGTTCTGTTTTTCTTTCATGTTATATTTAAATACTATTATTAAGAGAGAAAACCTCATTGAGATAATTTCAATTAAATCAATGCAACTCGAAGAGCAAACGCTCGTGCGATTTGAAGAATAAACGCTAGTTTCTTTCTGTACTTAGAATTCGTCTTGTATATGAGTTAGGGCACGGGGATACCAAAATTTAAGAAAACGTTCACAGAATACATTTCTCCCTACAGTACATTACACACAATTTTTAACTGTTTTTGACATTAAATGAAAAATACAGCGTCGTAATAGCGCCTTGTCCGTCCCGACAATCATCAGAATTCAAAAGAAATTCAGAATGACAGCTCGTCAAACGAAGCGGGGGAAATTCAAATTTGCTATTTCAAAAATTGTAAAATTATCTAAAGTACTTATATTTTTAAACAATTGTACGTGATCTTTATTAAAGGACTGATTATTTGAAAGGAATATTTGAAGATCTGTTTTTGATGAACACATTTTATTAAGGAAACAAACTATCTTCAATACTTAAGTTGTAGGAAAACGGCGAAAAAAAAAATGTTTTCTTGCATTTTTGGAAAAATTCAGTATGTGAACGAAAATCATCTCCGCCATCGTCTTATAGCGTCCATTACGCTATCCGGCAATAAAATTTAAAATTTAACCAGAAAAGTTCATGTCATTTTTAAATTTTTGAAAATGTTTCAGGGGCTTCTTGTAGAGTAGCATCCAAATATAAAATATTGATTTGAAATTCAGGAGGGCTCGACATCAGCCAGATCGCTTGCGGAATATCAACTTTGGAGAAAATTGCCTGAGCAGTTTAGCCGCTAGCATTGTTCACAGAAGAAAATACGTTTTACAATTAATCGTTTTTTTTTTTGTATTTACTACCCACCAAACCTGGCTTCTGGCTACACCACATGCTAAAGGGATTTTATTCTATATTTATCAACTGAATTTATCCACTTTTTTTGACACCTGGGCCCAGAAATTACAGTTTTTTGTGTCGAAAATTAGCCGATTTCCTCCGTAGAATTACGTAACATTTTACTTTCTCGTATACGCACATACATACGGAGTAATATACGTAGTATAGAGAAAGTTATGTAATGCTCCGCGAAAAAAACGGCGAATTTTCGGCAGAAAAAATGTATTGCCGGGCCCTGAAAACAAAGGAGTGGATAAATCCAGTTACTAAATTAAGAGAAAAAATCTCTAACACGGGATGTAACCATAATTCCTGTTGTGTGGGTCTTTGATGCCAAAACACCAATTGAAAGCAAAACGTCAGTCTGTCTGCGTCTGTCCGTCTCTCCGTCCATCTGTGAACACTACTAGCGCCTAAACAGATCGTACGATCTTTTCCAAATTGAAGAATCCCTTGTCGATGAGATTCTAGTTGAAACTTTGAGATTTTAAAAATCATTCTTCAAAATTTGAGGGTACATTACATGAAGCCGTCGGTCATTTTCAAAAGTTTCTCAAAAACGACCCCAAATTTTTTCATTAAATTTCTTCTAAGAATAGAGTAAAATACACTTATAAAGGCGACATACGTCCTATGTCCACGGTAAACTCTGAATTTTCGAAAATTGGAAAAGTTTGAATTTTTTCGGCGTTTTCCTACAACTCTAAAATTGAACACAGATTTTTCTTTCAAATGAAATTTGTTGTCCATGAATAATTCTTTCTATAAGGTCATATAATTTTTTTTGAAAATTACAGACAGACGAACAGACACAAGAACAGACACATCAACAGACACACGAACGTACAGGCTTTTCGTCGTCGTTCGATTTTTCTGTATCAACGACCCACAAAACATTGGTTTCGGGCAGCACCTGTTAAAGTTTTTTTTTCTACATTTCACAACATTAGTTAACCCTTTTTACGTTACCAGGACCCGGCATTAACTGTTTCCCCATAGATTCTAACAATAATATTCAAATGTTGATGAAATAATGCCTTTATTATGATTTTCCTATAGATTTGTTAAGAATACCAAGTAAAGAACAGAAGATTCCTTTCTTATTGTATTTCATTTCATATTGTTAATAAATCTCTTTTTAATATTTACTGATTATTTCACCTTTGGAATTGATTGAAAATTTTCGTTCAATAGATACAATGAAAAACAATTTTTTCTTCCTTTCTGGAAATTATGTGGTAAGAAGAAAAAGTTTTGTAATCATGCGCCGGGAGACGGGGATTTTTCGACAAAAACCTCTAAATTCCGATCACTGGTCACGACAAAAGTAGATAAATTTTATTCTTGTATATAGTGCATTACGTCAATACGTTTGTAGACAGAATCCATGTTTTGTGGGTCCTTGTTATTAAAAAATCTATTTACGACAAAACGTCTGTTTGTCCGTCTGTAGTTAACACAAGCATCTAAACGCCGCACGTTCTTTATTAGTCAAATCTGTGATACATGACAGTTTAAAATCACCTTTGTGAGAACAAAAGGTATAAGAGTTTCTGTGGTATAGCGGGTAAGCGCACTGTTGGAGAAGCTTAGGCACGTAAGATCGAATCTCATCCACGGCGAATAATTTTTGCGGGTAGAAACAATTTTGCGGTTAATTGTATAGTTATAATCATTCGTATCCATTATAAATATCGCATAAAGCATGTGTTTTGAGGCGCCACTACTTATTTTAGTGTGTTAATGTCTTTAAGAATCACGTATAAAAATGCCCCTATTGCGATTCTGGCTTCAGAACGTCTGCAAGTGCGGCTGTGTAGAGCTCTAGCGTTATCGCAACTTTCATCTGTGACGTAATTCAACCTTGGCCATACTCGCCGAAAGATAAGACCGAGAACGACTTCCACAGAGGGTTCTAAAGACCACGGCTTCTGGTTGAAAATATTTCTAAGTAAAATGAGCTATGTAGTTGCGTGGGTTGTAATCGTTTGAATTATTATTGCGAATTTGATACCTTTGACAGATGTAGAACATTCCTCTAATAAAAAATCTAAGTGCAATGAATATCACGTAACTATTCTTTTCGTAATAAGTGTGTTTGGACACCATGTTGAGAAATATCTGTGATAGCACAGTGCGGTCGAGCCAGACCTACAGGACTACGGGGATCCGAGTTCAAATCCCAGTAACGCTGGAATATTTTTACCTCCACGTGTAAAGAGAGTTACGTAATGCTGTATGAGGAAGTGTCGAAATTTTCACAGAAAACACGTTTTGTAAGTAGTTAGTTCGAGAAAAGTGGATTGTTGGTATTGTTATTTTATTTTCTATACACAAGGCTGTCAAAACGCTTGTTTTTTGAACCCGAAAAAGTGATTTTCCAAAAAACCTCTTTGTGAATCCGTCTTCGTGTGAGTAATTCTAGAGCCTAAAGTAAACACAATTTTCACCAAAATGGATATTCCTTGAACGATCTGGCTAATATTATGAATCTTCGAATTTGAAACGAATCTTTTAATTTTGAAGGTACTTTACACCAAACCCCATCATATTTACATAATTTCCTCAAAAAGAGCTCCAATTTTTCTGTAAATCTATTCCTCGAAGCACAAGATGTTTAAAAGTGGCGTACGTTCAATTTTGGGCGAACGATCTGAATTTTCGAAAATTGCAAACAAATACCTATTAACATTGTCGAAAACAAATATTAACGCTAGAGATTTTTGTTTCATGAAATCTCTTTTTAAAAGGAGATATTAAATTAATGTAAATTAAACACTCCACTCTTTCCTAGTAATGATCCACTCTTCACTAGTAATGATTGCTGCTATTGGGTCTAACCGCTTCCTTATTCTTTGGAGGGCTACTGTTTTTTAAATTTTTTTCCCAACAGTATTATCTCAAAAGTACTGGATGAGAACAGTTGATATCTGGAGTTGAAGGGATGGCGTTAGCTCCTATTGTAGGCCTGGTTCCTTGTGATTCCAGTGAAAAATCAGTAACTGCACTGAAACAGCAGAAGCTTCCGCCAATTGATAATCATAAGTGAATCACCATGTACTGGGTAGGGAGGAGAACGAGGAAATCTATATGAATTGTCGCCTGGTCTTTCTTTCTCAGATAAACACTTGGATAGTTTATCAACATCAAATCGGAATTTTAGCGCCTTTGATGTAATATTAAACATAAAAAATCCCTTCCAGTTGTCTGCGTGTTATCAAAGTGTATCAAAATAGCCCCGACACCCGTATTACATTAGCCTCTTAAGTTGTATCATATTAGCCCCACAAATTTGAGGCTGTATATATCATGACACGATTAATATTATTGCATTATTTTAACGCAGAAAAGAATATTAATTCTTTCTTAATGATAACCTATTTTCAAAAATATCGTGTCATAAAAAATAACGAAGTAACATCAAAAGATTTATATCACGGTGGTAAAGTTTTTGACTGGAAAAATTAGGCATTTTAGTTTTGATTTTTTTCCTCCCAAATATTGTTACATTCTGAGTGTTTGCTATATGGTCATTATAATAGAATATATTTCCTATCATTTGTCATTTTCTTGTTAATTTTGGACATAAATAAATAACAACTCTTAAAGTGTAATACATTAACCCCAATTTTCTACTGTATAATATTAGCCCCGACTGATCTTTATAACATTGTCGAAAAACAATATGAACGCTAGAGATTTTTGTTTAATGAAATCTCTTTTTAAAAATAGATCTTGTATTAAGATAAATTGAACACCCTGTTTTTTTAAAACTGCAAATGCTTCACTTTGTTTTCGCATCGGAAAGGAGGGAATCTTGTCGTGTCTTTTTTGCAGGTTCACATAGTCCGTATTGAATATTGCATAGCAATTACGAATAATACGTGAAAATATATGCTGTTAAGGCAACACTTGTTTTGAACATAAAACACTTTGTAAATTGTATGTATAGTAAGATAAACTTTATTTAGGTGAGTAAACTTAGACCATTCACTTTGATTCTCTAAATTAAAACTTGACGTAACTGAGAACAGTGTCGTCATAAGAGTTATTATGATACATATATCCTTTATTTTTAAAATCTTAGGCCCCGAAACGCGCCTCGAATTAATTATTAATATCATAGCAATAGCTATTTATATTTAATATAATTTCATAATTATTTCCAAAGAACCGGAACGCCGTTCCGTCGCGTACCAACAGAAATCAAGCCTTTTATCTACAGGATATTCGGGGAAGAAATGTCGAATCTTCGAAAAATAGCTGTTAAGCCAATTTTAAGCTTATTTTGTCTAATAAACTACACGGATATTCCAAATGGCTAAGACGCAATAAACATTCAAAAGTTGGTTTGGATATATGTTTTCTAGGCAACCATTTGCGTTGTAGAAGCATATAAACACTTCATTAATATCTAAATTGTTTATGATTAACAAAATAAATGAATACATTTGATCAGAAAGAAAAATTAACCTAGAAATAAAAAAGCACCCAATTTTCACAGTTCGACTGATTTTTTATTTCTCGTTAATTTTTTTCTCAACTAATATATTAATTTATATTGTTAATAATAAACATGTTACATGTTTCTGGTCTGTTTACATGATTCTAGAATGCAAAGTTGTGTGTAGAAATCATATTTTCAAACCAACATTTGCGTGTTTATTGCAGCTCAGCCATTCAAAATATATATGTAGTTTATTAGACAAAGTATGATTAAAATTGTTTAAACAGCTTTTTTCAAACTCTCGACGTTTCCTTCCCCGATACTCTGTATATCCATACCTCTTTAAAACCCAAAAAATAATTTGCGTACTGCGAACTAATTAATTAAACCCATGGCAGTAGAACTGTTAACATAAGTACTGTCACACATCTTTCGCAGGATAAGGAGTAAAATTTAAAGAAAAATTATAGTTCACATGAATTTTGACAAATTGCGTCTTACTTTCTATGATATTCAAATGGTAACATTATATTACAATATTCAATTGATTAACAATTTCGGCTAAAGAGTCTTGTTTGATAATTCTCCAATTTCGTATTGTAATAAGATATCTTATGATACTCATGTCGTAAATAACTATTTGACAACTATTATGTTTAGTGTATGTGTCTAGCAGGTTTTGTATTATTCTGAGAAACTGGATCATACGAATCACGTTTACTACGTTATTCACACAGGAGCACATGAATCTCAAAAAAGTATTTAATAATATAATCCTTGCTGATGAATCAACGTTTTATTGATGATTTTAATTTTGAAAATTTTCATTTGTTTGGATGTTTAAATATAGGTATCACATGTAATTACATGTCTGTTAAACACGATAGCATTATATGAAGCAAGAAACATTGTTTTTCGTTTGATCATTCAACTTCATCAATCACTCAAAATTACTTTAATTTTCTCTGCTTATCAGTTTTTTAATCTCAGATCTTCGATGAAGACATGAATCAAATAACATCGTAGATATTTGAGTGTTTTAAAAATAATAACGTGAATAAATGCTTATATTTATTGAATTGGTTTTATAATAACCTGTAAAAACATGGGTTTTCTGTTGGTTTTGGGGATGTTGAAAACATTCAAATGGTAAAGGCAATGTTAAGCTGGTGACCTTTAATATTGTTTATTTGATATTTTTCTTAGGGATAGTTTATAATGGTTAAACGTTTTCAAAGAGTGCACATTAGATACCTCGAATGGCCCGTTTCCGTTTAATAAACCGCTACGTTCTCCCTGTACAGATGGTCGTGCAAAATTCAAGGATTTGATAGATTCGTAGAATGGCGGCCAACAAACCACCTTCGAACTCTGACGATACTGAAATGTAGTCTGTGTTGGGAAGGTCATATCACTTGACCACCAAGTCCGTTCTATGTATTTTCACTGGGAAATGCTTGTGCATTGATATTAACTAATTTGTAAACAAACGCTAAATCTCTTTGAATTGTTATAACATGTTTTGCTTTCTTTTAGTAATCGTTTTACTCGTTTTACCAAATACGTGAGTTTGTTATATTTCTACACGCTACAATTATTTAATTTTACAAGTATTTATTTTCAAGCATTTAGGAATTCATGAAATTTCATTGAAACGTTCGCCAATCTAAAAACCTTTTAAATGTATATTAAATATATTAATGTTGTTTAAAAATATGTATTAAAATGCGTAGATTTAGCACATAAAGCTCTGATTTGAATATTATACAATGAAATCATCAAATTAACAGTTTTAGAAAGGAATGATAAATTGAATTGAAAATATTAATTTAAAGTTTATATACGTTTATTTAGAAATTTCTATACTTGTGTAAATATTGTCATGTGTGATTCTACTAATGTGATCTTTCAAAACACAAAATTGAATATTTCTGGATTTGAAAACCTTAACACTACCTTCATCCAATTCAGTGCAGTTTATAGCAAACAGCTAAGCAATATGTTTCCCTATTTTCTAATGGTAATGGTTAAACAAGAGGAACAAATAGTTCCTGACTCTCGGTGTTAACAGGGGACTTAAAAAAAATAATACAGTCATTCGGTTGATCAACATCCCTTTGATAGAAAAACAGAAACAATTGTTTGGGCGTAATGCACCTTGAAAAATATTTTTTTTATAATCAATTTCTTTCCTATTTGATAAATATATCGACTTGCAAATTGTAGAGAAATTAAAAGAGAATATAAAAACCAAATAAAAGTTATGCTCATACTCGCCGTAAAAATACGAATTAAGCATAATTAAATTGGCCACAGAATTTGTTTACAAGCTAGTGCATTTTAAGCGTATGTGGCAGGCAAAAGCGCGGCATTGGAGAACTGTTTTTTCAGTATGCCCATCCCACGCTTTTCTGCTAGCGCGAATGAATTAAGCGCAAACAAATGGGGTCTACTAAGATGTTAATTTCTTATAAACAATTACATATATCTCGAGAACGAGATATAATAGCCCCGAACGGATTCCGGAATTTTGCATCACATTTAAACGCCATTCAGATTAGACAATAAAAAAATTTGCAACAATTGCAAATTTATAAACAATTTCCAAAATTTGCAAATCTAAAGTGGGGAGAGTCTCCCGATGTCCCAGAACCAAAAACAGCGAATTAACAATTTTGCAACAATTTATAATTTTATAAACAAATTCGAAATATGCGTTAGAACGGCCGGAAAGGCTCCGCAAATTGTGCCTGAAATGAATATCTCAAAATAGCAGTTTTTCAGGAGTTACAAATCGATTACTAAAAGTTAGAATAATTGTTGCTAAAATGATAAATATTTACTAGTCTATAGACAATCATTCTGGACAGAAAACCCCGCTTAGAAATATTTTTTTCGTCGTGGCGAAGCGCAGGCAAACTATCTCCTTCTGCAGGGAAATATGACGATATTTCTGTCTCGTACGTAAACGAACTAGCCCCCTCCCCCTGAGACAGCGTTCTTTCTGCCCCTTGGGATGTTGCACCAATCACAGACAACTGTGGTTCTACCTGCTAGCGATTGGTCAACGCGTCCCTCCCCCTGCCCTCCCCCAGGCCGAGGGGTGTCCAAGTTGGTCGGCGCGGTGTGGAAGATAGAATTTTGAACGACATTTTTTCTGAGGGAGAGGGTACGTCTTCTAAATCAGTCGTAATTAAAAACGTTTAGCTGCGTCACTTACATTTGTCAAGAAAACTATCGAAAAGAAATGAGGATTCGGATTAACTTTTACCTGAAACAGATATTAGTAAAAAAGTTATCTATGGATCTTATTTAAAGTTTATTGTATCGAATTGCAATTTCCCATCACGTCAGTCTTGAAGACAAAATGAGAAATGTATAAATGTGAGGTAGGAAATAATCATTTACAACTATCACAATGATTGTTATGGGCTACCACAAGATATCTGCTACCATCACGGAAAAATATATATTTTTACACCAAAATATATTAAAAATCATTATTCAGATTATTTTATTCTTTCAGAAGAGATTCTTCTCATTATTTTATTCTTTCAGAGATTAACTCAATTCTTTAAGAAGCTGATGATTAGCTCAATTCTTTAAGAACTCTTGTAAACACAACGAAAGAATGGTGGAGAATATAGATTTTTTACAATTGTAAATCCAGGTCAATACTTTAAGCAGCTTCGTTAGAGAACAAAACGAGTGATATTTTTTTTATTGCAAAATGAATTGAGTTCTGAATAGAGAGGTAAAGAAAAGTACAAACGTTTGTCATGCCAACTTTA
Organism: Teleogryllus occipitalis; assembly: GCA_011170035.1. Lineage (NCBI taxonomy): Eukaryota > Metazoa > Arthropoda > Insecta > Orthoptera > Gryllidae > Teleogryllus > Teleogryllus occipitalis. The sequence continues at coordinate 89,077 of BLKR01000482.1, read as the reverse complement.
CGTGAATTCCTTATAAAAATATTGCTACTTGAATATTATTAGTACAGGGACATTTTTATTTATTACATTTTCATTACGAGTTCATCTTTATTAGGGATTACAGATTGAGTTCAGAGAAGTAAATAATTTTTTCAAGTTATGGCCAGAGAAATTTCTCCTCAGAGAGCAAAATAAATAAGAATACAATAAGAAGAAAATGCATGAATGTTTCTAAAATCCTGTTGCTCGAGAGCGCTTCGAATTAAGAAACAGTAACGCTTGAGTGTCCAGTGACAAAAGAAGGTCCCTTGACGCACTGGCGGACAAAGGCCTAGGTTAAGGCCTATGTAAAGGAAGGTAAGGGCCTTCCTTTTCCTTCTTTAATTTCGAAAAAAAATATTTAAATATTTATTATGTTCGAATTATGTATTTATTTAAACAATAATATTGAATCGAATCATATTTACAGTACCGCATAAATGATATACAATATCATAACAAAAATGTTGATGTTATGATCAGTTTTTTGTCTAGGATAAAATATTTTCCAAGAGTCGGCGTTCGTCGGGACTGAGAACGCGGATCTAACATCCATGTACCAATTGGGCTGTCACAAGAAACAAAAGTAGTAGTGCCACAAGAAACAAAACATACATTCTTAGGAATAGTTCTGAAAAACGTGCTAGTGTTATATATAAAATTAACACTTCAAATTGCTTCTAAATTTTAATAGAACGCAATGTTGAAAACTTCCGAATCAAGTGACTTTTTATTTTTTTCATAAACAACAAATAAAAACTCTGACTGGCTAACAACGGAGAAATGCAATCTGTGAGTGGTTTCTTGTGTTCTGGGATTCCGGGCCTAATTCATATATATATATATATATATATATATATATATATATATATATATATATATATATATATATATATGTGTGAAATTGAATAATGTAAAGTAGCACGAGTCGTGGGTTCGAGTTCCGGCTTGGGGATAGTTGTTTGTCCCTTGTCTCTCCTGTAGAATGTGCTGTTGCGGAAAGCTTTGTGTTCTGCTGACCCCAGATCAGAGGGACCTGTAAGTGGTGTCTAGTGTGTGGTCGAATTGCCGACCCATCAGGACCCAAAGCGTAACCGTCCGTCGTATGGAAAAACCTATAAAAACCTATAGAGGAAAAAATAAGTAGCAAAGAGTGTTTTATGGCGAGAATTGGTAAGAAAGTATATGCTCCCTTGTAATAAAACCATTTACACAAGTAAATAAGCTACAGATTTTGACTGTCATCTTTTATCAGCCACTTTCAGATGGAATCGACTTTGTTCCACGAGATTGGGAGGAATGATTCTTTGAATAATTAAGTTCCCCACTGAGATCAAGAAAGCGTGCGCAGATTGTGAAGTTATATTTATAATCAGAAGCAAAAGAAAGAGGCCATCTCAGAATTTGTTCAAAGGGTAAGGGGATGTGGACGAACGATCTGATTGAGATGAGATCATTGACCCCGGAGGTGAAGTGCAATAAAACATTTTATTGCACTATTCAACCTGAAAGGGACGAAACATATTTTCGAACTTTCAATACTAAGAAAAACGCCCTAGTAAGTACATAAAAGGACTAAATACATTTAAAAGCAATCACTAAATATCAATAATTAATGGTACTCCAACATTCTGTACTTTGCGAAACAAATATTTTTGTTTCTACTTGGAATATTTTAAAATAGGAATGTAGAAATATGATTCGGTGACCCTTCAAAGCATAATTCTGGTTCTCTCAGCCAATGCGCATTATCTTGAGTCTCCTGATTTTACACCCTATTCCATATCGCTTCGTGTTTAAGGGTACGTAGAAAATTAAATAATTCAAAGTAGGGTTCTGAAGTTAAAGTTTCAGTACTTTTTTGAACGTTAAAGACAATTTTGACATAATAAGGTGTGTTTTATTCGGATGATGACCATTCTAGTCATCGCTTAACCCATCGACAACCCTTATCTTCCGCTTCTGTTGGCATCTCTTAACCCTTAAGTTGTCGCGCTCAGAACTGGAACACGTGTGGTCGCGTTGACTACAATTGTAATCCATTAAAATATCGTATTAACAATATATTACAAATAGTCTTTTGGTTCAAATATGGACGAGTAATGGCATCTACGAAACACTGAACATTTACAGCATACTAAATAATTTATTACAATGTTGACATATTACCAATTATATGAAATGCTACATAAAAATGCATGTATTCTACCTTTAAACAAATGTAGTCAAATACTTGGGAGTAGATATTTGTTTTTCAAAATTTTTATTCTCTACATGTGTTGGGCACTTGTTATAGTTTGCATTAGGATTATTAAATAAAGGAGTTTTACAAAATTGTTTAAATATCTGGAGACTATTCTGAATGTGTTTCAATGCCAAACCAGATGAATATTTCACAACTTTTCTGAATGTGGCATACCCACTGAACAAAATTTTTGCGGTACTGTCGACTGATCTTATTTCGTTGACGTCCACAGAGATAACATTCCACGTTGCCCTTTGATGACTCCGCTAAACTCTCGGCCCCTTCTCGGATTCCCAGTAGAAGAGTCTCGCGTGTTCTTATTGCTTGCGACACAGATTTTCTCTCGATTTTCTTTCTCATTTCTGGTTTCATAAAGAACAAAGCAAGATATTTCGAAATCCTCTTCTGGTCAACGTTTCTCTACTGTAGTACTTTGCATAAACATTGACAGCATGGATATTCATGATGTCAGCTTAGATCAGAAACTAAAACGCGAGTGGTCGCGTGGATTACTATTGTAATCCAAACTGTTTCCGGATCTTATCTGTAGAGCAACAGTTATCACTTGCTCAGTCATCAGTCATATTTCGTTATAATTCGCTCGATGAGGCCTTCTACGAAAGGTACTAAAAATCTGTGCCAAAAGTTTGTCAACTCTCGCTGTAAACAGCAAATGATCACGACTGAATTACAATAGTAATCCACGCCACTACTGAAGGGTTAACTTTGCCATTGGTCGGATGAGCCCATAGTGACCACAGCTCTTAGCGACCACACTTTCCCTGCGCAGTTCGCGATTGTACGCACGAGGCAAGAAGCAACAGCTAATTCCGCCCGAGGGACGCGACCTCGGAAGGTCCCTCGTCACCGCTTATCAGGCGCCGCCGGGGGCACAATGCCTCGTCCGCCGCCTTCCGCCCGCGCGTTATCGCCCCTTGTCAATCCTCAGCCGCCCGCAGCACCGCGGGCGGTCGCGGACTCGCAGGGCCGGACGGCTATCGCGCGGCGCGGCGCGGCGCGCCGGGCCGGGGACTTGCTGATATATCCGTTATTATCCACTGCGGCTGCAGGCGAGGCCCCCAGCCGGCGGCGCTGGCGTCGTGGCTGCTCTGCCGCCGCCGCCGGAGGCGGACCGCGCGCGCCACTGTTCTCTCCAAGATGCTGCTTCCTGTCTCCAACTTGCAACGGCGGCGGCGGCGTCCGGGAGAATGGGAGGGGGAAGAGGGCGAGAAGTTCGCCTCCAGAAACTCGACCTTCAGAGCGCCGGCACGCTATCTCGCGAGGAGGAACTGCGTGACGGAGGAGACGGGGTGGCGCCCCCCTCTCCAGTGGCGGGGGCAGAGGAGGGGAGGAGGAAAGGAGGGGGGAGGAGGGGATGAGGAAGAGAGCAATGAGGAGGAGGGGATGAGGAGGGTAGGAGGTAAGAGTGAGAGCGGGTAGGCGCCTGCGGCGGGTTCCGATGTCGGGACGTTTTGTTCCTCGCGCGGACGCGGTTCGCCCCGCCCCCTCCCGCCCCCGCCCGTGGCGCCGTCCCGCTCTGCCTCCCGTGTGCGACGCGACGCCGAGCGGCGCGGCGGAGAGCCCGAGTAATCTTGCCGCGTGAGTTAAAAACAGCGCGGCCCTCGGGCGCCGGATTCTGCTTCTTCTCTCCACGACACGCCCCGTGCCACGCCCACCGCCCCGCTACTCTCACCACTCCAACGGCTCTCACGACACCCACGACTCTCACCGACCAGCCCCGCGTATCAGAACTCCCAGGGTTTGCACCATCTCTATGACTCACAACTCTCACACTGCCACAGCTTCCACAATCCCCATGAATCCCACGACTCTCAAAATGTCCATGACTCCCACGATCTACGATCCCCGCGACTCTCACGATCCCCACGACCTCCATGACTCACAACTTCCACGACTCCCAAGGTTTTCACGATCTCCACGATTCAGACTCCCACAACTTCCACAATCCCCACGACTCACACGATTCCACAACTCTCATGACTCTCACGACCTCCAGGATTCACACGACCCCCACGACTCCCACAACTTCCACTATCCCCATGACTCCTACAACTCCCATGACTTTCACGATCCCCACGACTCCCACGACCCCCACGATCCTCACGACCCCCACGCCCCCCACGACCCCACGCCTCCACAACTCTCATGATTCACACGATCCCTACAACTTCCAGCTCTCCTTATAGAAGAATTTCGAAAGATTTACTAGAATGCTTAACTTCTTTCCAAGAAAAACTTTAAATGTTTTAAATATCAAGATCATTATTATTTTTGCCTCGTGTACTCATCACTCGGCAGATTCCATCACGCTTCAGCCAACTGGCCTTGCCCTTTACGCCCTGCCACTCTCCGATCCGGTACGCTCCTCGTTGCTACGCTAAACAATGCCGCCCTAAATGTCCCCGCGCTTTATTCTCTTAGTGTAAAGTTAATTATTGAGGTTTACGGGCTCTTCAAAAGGGCTTTGGAGTATTGATCTCATGAATAAATGATTGAAATAATGAAGATGTGAATGATGAAGGAGAAGTGGTATAGGAAGAAAGAGAATTCTGGAAAGTTCGATAAATACGGCCGTAAGCTCGCTATGTCCACATGGAGTAACCGAAGAGCTATCCCCAGACACATGGATAGATACCAGGCAGTATTTTGCAGTGCACTCTGTCACGTTCTACTGCTCCATGCTGACCTCCCTACGCTCCCTCACGCTTCCGTTCTACGCTCTACTGTCTACTTCTCTTCCCCCATCCAGCCACGCTCCGCCTCATCGTTTCCTCACATCTCCATGGACCTATGTGCTACTGTAGACATTGTTCCCCCACTAGTTCTGTCACCAATCTTTCCTAACGCCGTCCTGTTAGATGATTCTTTGAGTAACTCCATTCTGCCTTGTCTCGTTCAGCTTTTCTCTCCCCTCACCGTAGGTCGCACCCGACAACAACTCACTTCATTTCATTGGGCATAAGGTTATCTCGGTTCACTTGCCCGTTTGTCCCGTCTATTGATCAATCGCTTTCCAACCTTCCCACCTTTCCCGAGAACAAAGCACCTGGTACATCGCATCCAGACCAATATTCTCTCCCCTTGCACCAATCGTTTTTTTTGCTCTCTACGTCTCCGCTTCTACTCCACTTGCTCAGCCCTCTGCTGCCCTTCCCCGCCCCGCCTTTCACTGTTTTCTCCTAAACAAAGCCATCCATCTCTACATTATCACTCTCTTTCTCCCGGTTTCTCTCTCGTCTTCTGCTTAGCGTGTACCACTTCTACTCTCCTGGCTTTGCTCTGCCACCATCCGGCACTCTGTCATTCACACTTTTCTGTGATAAAGGTACCGCGCTACTTTTCATTCCGCCCGCCTCTATCGCATCTTTTATCTCCGTGTTCTTGTATTATCTTCTGCTCACCCCGCACTAGTTCTTCCCTTTCCCCCTCTCCCACAGTCGTTCTTTCCCCCAGAACAACATATACACTACTGTTTGTGGAAATTGCAACACCAAGAACGAATGGATCTAGGGAAATGATATTCAATGTACTGTGCACCCATGCCACAGTCACTACTTTATTTCATTTGCAGTACCATCAAATACATGGATACATGCCAAGTCAGTAAGTTCTGAAGCCACCACGCGCATCCACAAGAGCCTGTACACGGCGCGGCATTGAGCTAATAAGAGTCTGTATCGCTTCTTGTGGCAGGTCCTGCCATGCTCCTTCAAGCCGCATCCAGAGTTCGGCGGTGGAAGCTGGCGGAGGTGCCTGGCGGACCAGCCTCTGGGATAGCATGCTCCACACATGTTCAATTGGCGACATGACAGGTGAACGAGCCGGCCACGGAAGGAGCTGTATCTGGTGTTCATTGAACACACGTTGCACGATGCGAGCGATATGGGGTCGCGCATTGTCTTGCTGGAATATCGCTCCAGGCGAGCGTTGTACGAAGGGCACGACCTCCGCCCTCACGACTTCCTCGATGTACCGGTGGGCGTTGAGATTTCCCTCAATGCGGAGTAGGCGGGTCCGTGACTAGTAGCCAATGGCACCCCATACCATTACACCGGGTGTTGGGCCGGTATGACGCTGGCGAATGCATCTCTCCAGATTGCGTTCACCGCGATGTCGTCGAACACGTATACGACCTTCGTTATTGGACAAATTGAAGCGGGATTCGTCGGACAAGATGACTTGCTGCCACTCAGCCCGCCAATGTCGATGTTCGACGCCCCACAGATGTCGGAGGCGACTGTTGTCGAGAGTCAGTGGAAGGCGCAAAAAGGGGCGGCGAGCAATCAAGCCCCTTTGCACAAGACGGCGCCGAACACTGCTGGCGGACATGCTGTGACTTGTCACTGTATTCAACTGCTGCGCTAATGTGGTGGATGTCGCTGTGCGATCGGTGATGGGCATACGGTAGAGGTGTCGATCTTCCCTCGCCGGAGTGTGATAGCGAGGCCCTGTCCCACGCTGGCGGTGGGTACGACCTTCCGCAGACCACTGACGCAATGTTCGCATGATGATACTGGCGGCTCGTCCCAGACGTGTGGCAATCTGGCGGTAGGGCAACCCAGCTTCTCGCATCCCAACGACCCTGCCCCGGTCGAAGTCCGTCAAGTGTTCGTACTGCACTCGCTGTCGGCGACGAGGCATGGTGTGACTTACAGACAACTTGTGTGAGCCAAGGGTCGACCTGTCACTGTTTGTAGCCTCTCCAAGGCGCCTCTATTTATACCCGAACATGGTGCGATAAGCCGTCCCTACGTCGCAACCACGTGACTGGCGGCGTGTTAAATGTAATCACCTGGCGATCTCAATGTCACAAACGTATCCACGAAATGCGATGCGTTCAATGCCGCTCCTTCGCGGTGTTGCAATTTCCACAAACAGTAGTGTATTATCTCGTCGGTTCTCTCAGTTTTTCTAGGAACGTCTTCTGCTGTTCCTAGCACATCTGCTTCTCTAACTTCGACATTCCTTCCTTCCCTTTCACTGAGCACCATAAAACACGATGTCAATTTTCTCACTTGTTCTTTCTCCATCTTTTCTCCTCTTTTTCTTGGTTCCTCTTGTGCTTATCCCTATCTCGTCTCCCCATTATTTCCCCATCCCCTTCCTCCAAACGGTGAATGAGTGCTCTTTAATTCAAATATTCTCTTGCCTCTCTTACCGCAGACCCTCCGGGCCTTGTCATTTGCGAATTTTTGCCAATATCTACATAGCTAAGACAAATTCATCCGTTGTCTGGCGCAGTATTCTAGCAGTTGCCACCTGTGATTGGTAGTTTTCCATAACATCTCCTATCAAATCCAGGAGAATGCCGAAGTAGTGCACTAACAGTCAGGCCGCAGACCACGCACGATGTCTCGTATTTCATCCCTGCACTTCTTTCGTCCCTCGCTACACACTTATGTTCTACATAAACAGATATTTCGAGAGACCAGTCTGGAGCTTTCAGCTCGTCCCGGCTGCGGTGGAACCGGGATTGTGTACTGACGGAGACTGGATAAAGGAAAATCCTCAAGACGATTACACCGGTACAGGATCTCACGCCCCAACGGGGAAGAACACCATAAGAATAGTGCATGTTATATTCCAGAGGTATAACAAGCTCTATTCCTACGGCATAGAGAATAGTGCAGGACTATTTTTACGAGACTAATAACCTAGTAAACAAAACAATCATCAAGTTGCTCTTCTCACCCCACAACGTCTTTCGATTTGCAATCCCGTCATTTTTCTACAAGCTAAATGAGGAACGGTATGCTTCATCCTAATGTATACTGTGTCTGCGTTCTAACTGTCCGTCTGGGCTTCTCCTCTACCGCCCCGAAACTCTTCCGTTTCTCTCCCCACCCCTTCTGCCGTAGCCACCGGTTCAACCCCCATCGACATCAACACTAACACCGACACCGGCACAGGCACAGGCTTCGACACCGACACAGGTACAGGTTCCGACACGGACACAGGCACCGACATCGATACAGGTTCCGACACCGTTACCGACACCGGTACCGATACCGATACCAGCACCGACACCGAACCAGGTTCAGGTTCCGATACCGATACCGACACCGACACCGATACCGCCACCGATACCGATACCGATACCGATACCGATACAGACACCGATACCAACACCGACACCGATACCGACACCGATACCGACACCGATACCGGCACAGGTACCGACACCGACACAAGCACAGGAACCGACACCGACACAAACACCGACACCGACACAAACACCGACACCGACACAAACACCGACACCGACACAAACACCGACACCGACACAAACACCGACACCGACACAAACACCGACACTGACAAAGACACCGCCACTGACATAGGCGCTGGTTCGGCCACCGACACCGACACCACCGTAGGCACCACCGCCCTCGGAACCACCGCCCCCCCCTTTGCCCTGTCTCCCCCGCCGTCCGAGGACCATATCGAGCGCTAACGGGCGCCCCTTCGGGCGAATTTAGTCACACTTTCGTATTCCTCGCGGCGCCGCGCAGCGCCAACAAGTCGCGCCAAGTTGGCGAGGGCGCGCGCCGTGACGCGGCAAACAATATGGCAGTTGACGCTGCGCTGCAGTGCGCAAACTCCCAACTACTTAGCGCAGCTCTTGTGTCGCGCGGGGGGACGGCGGGGGAAGGACACGAGACTTGTGTTGTGGGGATACGTGTAATAATTTCCGCTGCGGGTGCACGTTCACACCCTGTTTTGTTGCACGTCTTCGCATGCTTTCAATTCTGACCTACGAAGTATCTCGATAAATTAGACATATTTTTCAAAAAAGTTGTCGGATGCTGCAGTACTTTATTTTGGTTTTTAATTTTTAGTGTTGTGTTAGTTATAGTGAAGAGAATTTTAGCTTTCGAGGCGCATTTCTTTTTTCTCTTTCATTGAAATTTACAGTTCTCAGTAGTAATAGTTATGTTAAAAATACGAATTCAGTTTTTGGCTTAATTCTGAAAAACCTATTTGGAATGCAATCACAGTTTCAATTATCATAATGTTTACCTTTACATGTTCTAGACTACAGCAGATTATAAAAAAATATCTCTGGAACATTGAATTTCAATCTATTTCCAAATCTATTTCAAAACCTCTGTAAAAATGTATGTGATAAATTACGTGGAAAGTACTACAGCGAAAGTGGAATACATTCAATATGATGCAAAATTGCCCCTACATAAGACAATATCTGCAACCCATATGATACAATACTCGTGCGTATTGTGGGTTGCATAACCGTTTCTCCCTCCCCCAAACTGAAGGATGTGTTAAATGAAACCTAAGGGGAATTAACATACATTAATCCTTAATAATAAATTCTTTCATTACATGGATTTTTAGTGAATGCACATTCGCACAAATGACCATAAAATTATATTATGGAAACCTGTCTCTAAATTAAGAAAAAATAAAAATAAATAATAAATGCCAATAAAATACTAATATTTGCCAATAAAATAAAAATACTAATAAAAAATGCCAATAAAATACTAATAAAAATTCCACACCTCATTCTGCTTCCTAATTCGCAAGAGATTTTTTATTTTATTTATTTAAGGTCTCTTTTACACAACAAAGATCATCAGCGACCACAATTAAGTATCCGTCGATTTGTTACATTACGTATTGTTTTACATGACGCATCATAACATATCACATATTCCTCCCCATGATTATATTTCATTAACATCAAATTTTATATCATCTTAAGTTAACAATTTCTAGCAACTACAGAGCTTTAGTACACCCCTCTGTAGCGCTAAACAATTTATATTAGTTTGTGTCAAATTTCAGTAAGTTTCGTTTCTTAGTAATACCGGGGCACTCCAGGGTAAGTTGTTTTGAAGATATCGTTGCACTATATATAGGGCATGGTTCTGGGTCGAACTTTTTGAATACGTAACAATATTTCAGATTAAAATATACAAGAGAATTATTTAGCCTCTACCAGCTAATATAAAACAATGCATTTCCAAATAACTATAAAAATTAATTTACTTCAAATATTTCTACGACTATTATAAATTAGTAATCCCGAATCAATATGTATTATTTAATTATTACTTAAATAATTAAATGGCTGTATCTCCATGTTTATTCTTCTGTTGCTCTTTTACTATTTGCATGAACTCTTCAGTCAATCTGCAGAGTTGATGCATAGAGCACAGCACAACTATTTCTCCCCGAGAAGTTCACACAGTGAACATAGTCGGTTGAAAGGAGATTGCTAACATGCTATTAAACCGGACTTGCATCAAATTAAATTGTGCGGTAAAAATGTTGTTCAATATTGTTGTTACAATTTTTTAATTGAAAGCACAAACATAATTACCAAGCAAGAGGATTAACGTCGAACAAATATCGGCAGTGAAACGATTTATGAATTTTACGGGTCAAGCAATCCATAAATTGTTTAGGTGGTTTGGTCGTGATTGTTAGACATGCAAATGAGTGAGTTCATTGCAACGCTGCAAATTACAGTGAATATTTTAAAGTTAATTTAAAAATTATCGTTGTGGTTTAGAACCGTGTATGTTAAAATAATAAAAGAATAAATGGAATTCAATAACACTTGTAGAGGTCTTATTTATATCTGACTATAATTATATTATAAATTATTATGCATTATACTTATTTATACTTTTTAGCGTAAAATCATAAAAGGACGAAAGCATCACTTTTGAATGAAAATACGTGATATAAGATTTATTAACGTTATAACATCAGTCGTGCATCACTATATTTTTCTTCAAAGGTATTGTTGAAAAGTCGAATTAACAAATTCAAAGAATATAATAGTTTTTGCAAGTCGTTGATTTGAAAGACGTAACACGACAATTCTGGGAGATCTGAACTGCGCATGCGCCGGCATCAAATGACGGGATTTCGATTGTTGGGTCCCGACATTCTCCCTGTTTTGTTGTCTACGACAAATGTGTTCGTAACTTACACTTTACGAAGTTTTTGCCGCCACCACTAACACGAGTGAGCATGGAAGTAATGAAAAATAGAATATCCATATTACCAATATAATAAGGCAGGAACATAATGGCTATTTCTTTTAGTTAATTCAGATGTGTCAGAAATAAACTAACGTATTTGTTAACGATTTGGAGATTATGTATATATTGACGCTCCTTTGATTTTATATAAGGGTTTATAATACGTTTTACTATCTTGTAATGTTTATAAAAGCAAAAATGGACTCAGAGATACACAGATACTTAATAAAAGCTTTTAGATCCTGTTAGGAGTATTCAATTCCAATTAGTTCCTAGTTTTAACGTACGTTTTAGATTGTACGACATGTAAAAATTCATTTTTATCTCATCATAGGTACTACGACAATGAATTTCCCGTCTTGCAAAAACCCTCTAATGATCGTAAAGAAGGGTAGTGTGCTTGGCTGTTGGTTATGTAAATTTCTTCGTATCAAGTCAGCGCTAAAAATACTTAATAGCTCATGATTGGACTGGCAAGGTTGGCTCAGGGCATAAATTGATGTCACTGCAGTGCCTCTGACCTCAAGGCGCTAGGGTTCGAGTCCCGATAGTGGCAGGATTGTTGACACTGGCTTGTCAGCTATTTCGAATCTAGACTCTGCCTATATTTTGTCCACTTTCCCTGATCCATTGAGCAAATGCTGAGATGGCCCCTTGATTTGCTTCTGGACATAAATGTAACTTCACTATGCGCACGTTTTGTTGAACTTTCCTTTTGCTTGTAGTGGTAGTAGAGCTTAGGATGAGTTTCTATTTTGTTAAAATACAGAAAAATCAAATCTGTTCATTCCATTACCGTTAAAAATAAGTTTTCTGTAATTTGGCAACGAAAATATCTAGTTTTTGAAATGTTAATCTCTCGCTTTTTTAAATTTGTTATTATTATTATTATTATTATTATTATTATTATTATTATTATTATTATTATTATTATTATTATTATTATTAATCTTTCAACTATTAATAGTTAAGTTATTGGGAAGTGATTCTCAAGAAAGCGTGCGCAGGTGATTTCTCCCCCATACGTCACATACAGTTTTTGACTGTTTTGACTAAATAAATAAAATAAATAGGGGGATGGTGGTTGCTCTGATCGGTAGTTTTCCGTCGACGAAGTCGACGTAGGTCGGCGCCGGATCTCGCCATCCAGCGGGGGAAGATTACCGCTAGCTTCCGCGATAAGTCATACTGAACGAATGACCTTAGTAGTTGACGCGCTCGGAATCACTATAATCTATCATATTTATGACCTGGAAAAATCAGACGTACTTCTTATTGACCCCAAAGTACCCTAGATTAGGTTTTAAGTTTCTAATGTAAATAGTTTAAATTTCATAAGAGATACAATTTTTAATTATACATAATAATTAAAAGCAATAGAGAAATTCCCAATTAATATTGTGTTTTATTTTGTGTTGCCTGCCAACCGACACTATTTTCTCTTGGAAATCATTCCCTTATTTTCGGTCTTTTTTGTCTCATTTTCTTTTCACTTAAACAAAGGACACTATTAAGATATGTCATATACCATATAATGCATTGACATATATTATGAATATATTTTATTAATGATTATTGCTGCTTAATTCACGACTTTCATGTTTTCAAAAATTTGTACTCTTGTTTGTCAATTATAGTTTTATATTATAATTTGTTTCTAAAGTGTATAAAACTATTATTTTTTGTGTGTAACAAGTACGTATTTTAATAGCTTGCGTTTGTTATTTTTTGCAGGTGAGTGTTTCGAGATGTGGATTACTAGGAAAACAAAGAATGATTATGTGAGTACAAGAATAATATATTTATTCTTAGGAGAGTTTGTGTGAATTTGTTGCGTAAAAAACTTAATACTTGTGGATTAAAGAGATCATAAAATACACACATACAAAACTTATGAAGGCTGTTATTTCCAATTAAATTACTATAGCATACACTACTGCATTGAATAAACTTAATAAATAAATTAGATATAATATAAAGTACCCGTAAACAGGGAACTTGTTATGATAAAATTAATAACCCATTAATGAACTTAAGAGATAAGGACTGTAAAAAGATAAGCCATACTAGCAAACAGAAAACCTCCCACTATTCGGAAATGTTCTACCTGCGTTTTGGTGAAAGTGTGTCTAATCTCGTTTCATTATGCGCCTTGTTAATATGTAACAATAACTCTGATAGCGACTCTTCTCTGCGTTTTTTTAATAGACGGCCATCCTTGGTCGGGTTCCGTTTGCGAGACCTTGCAGAAAACAATTCTATTACTACAGTAACGATTTGTCAGAGATCGCATGGTTCGCTCTACGGCAAAAGAACAGAAAAACTTTTACGCGTAGCCCGCAAATAAAACAGCATTTTATAACCAAACTCTTCTAATGTTTTCAAGCACAGTAAAGTGTAATGAGTGACGGGTGTCTGCTTTTGCGAAATGTATTTACGCGAGTTTGCATGAAAATCTCATACAGTCGACTCCGGTTATAGTGAACTTCTGGGGACTAACATTTTTGGTTCATTATATCCGAGCTCCGCTATACCCAATGATGTCAAAAAATAATAGAATTTCTCCATAGCGATTGATTTTATTAATATAGAGATACTGCAAAATACATGAAGAGCGCGAACTGGAAATTTCAATATTTTTATTTGTCCTTAAAAAATCAATTAAATTTAGTTGATTGTTTCATACTTTTTCAACAGTAATTTCTCTAGGTCCTTCTCGAGAGTTCGTGATCCATACTTGATTCTGAATTGTCTTCTATATCTAAGTATCGTAATGCAGTCTTGATGCCCTTCAATGACCTCTTGCACTGTTGGAAATCCGCCCCGCTCTCCGAAAGCCCGTTTACTCGCATAATAAAATACGAGATCCTTTCGGTAGCTGGATGGCGCCAGCGGCTAATGAAACTGATCGCTTTCCCGAGCGGCACGGCGGATATCGCCAGGCTGTGGCAGTCACGTGGTTTCTGTGTCCTACGTAGAACTCACTTTTGTCCCGCGGAATATCAAGTAACACCAAGATTGAAAATGAAGAAGCAATCGCGCATCCCTGCCACCAGTTGTAGCCCACGCAGGACACGGCCTTTGTTTCAGTACTGAAACTGATTAAAGGTCGAGTATAAAGGTCGCCAGTAAGGTGCCCATTCCCGGACCGCATCCCTCCTGTCAGGAGACACTTCTTAGATTATGACCTTGGGACAATGGTACTTTTTTCAAGCTGCCTAGTGTTGGAATTTGTGTTACTGCGGTGATATATTATTTTTTAGGATCCAATTTATTTCCAGGATTTATTTTCTAAGTTCACTGAAGTCGAGGTCCGGGTTCACTACAACACAATCTTCTCATGCTTATTTGTAACGTACGTAAAACGGGACAGTGACTGTAAGTTCACTATAACTGAGGGTTCACTGTATCCGAGTGCACTATAACCGACTTCGACTGTGTATGAGCAAATACAATAATTGTGGAACTTTAAATCCAGTGGGTCGAGATTAAATTACCTGGTTATGACCTTGTTTGCGGTCACCACAACTCGTTGTTCCAGTTTTGTGTGGGTAAGTGTGAACACTTTGTTTTCGCTTCGTTGCTTAGCAACGAAGCGCTGGGGCTTCGGCCCGTCCGCCCGTCCGCCCGTCCGCCCGCCCACCCGTCCGCCCTTCCGCCCGTCCGCTCGCTCGCTCGCCCACCCACCCGCTTGCCCGTTCGCGCGCACTCGCCCGCTCGTCCACCCACCCGCGCACCCGCCCGCTTGCTCGCCCACCCGGCCCTCCCGCACACCCAGTCCCTCCCCCACCAGTCTGCCCCCTCGCCGCCTTCGCCGCCTGCTTCGCCCCGCCCAGGGCGAGGGGCGATGTTTCCCGCGCGGGGTTTAATTGGAGTGCAGCTGGCGTAGCGCGCACGAGGCGGCAGCGGGATCCTGCAACTGAGAAATGAAAATTGAAAATACTGGCGCCATAACGAGATCTGTCGACACAGACAAATGGCGCGGCGCCTGCCGAGGCACGTCTCGCCGCCCCCGCCCCCGCCCCGCCCCCACGGCGGCGCTCGCTTTCCGCTCATCCGTGCTCCTCCGCGAAACACCCCTTTCAGCGCCTTCGCGCGCCCACTCCCCTCTCGGGCGGCTCTCCACCCGCCCGACGAGTGGATCCTCTGAGGCGTCTCTGGCCCTAGGTTCCAGTCCCGATGGTGGGAGCATTCTCGACACTAGATTGTCGGCTAGGTCGAATTCAGTCGCTGTCTGGAGGACAATTCTAGCGGCCGGCTGCTCTGATCGGTAGTTTTCCGTCGTTTCTCCCATCAACACCAGGCGAATGCCGGAGCAGTACCCTACCAAACGGGCCACGGACCGCGCGAGATCTGTCCTTCCTCTTCCTTGTCCTATCCTCTCCCCTTACACACACTTACACTAACATGCACTACACTACCACACATGTCGGGAGACCGGTCTGGAACTTACAACTTGTCCCGGTTTGGGCGGTGCTCCGCTGGTGGGAGATACCTAGTTGATGGAACCCCCCCTCTAGCCGACGGTAGGTCGGCGCCGGATCTCGCCATCCAGCGGGGGAAGATCACCGCCATCTCTCGAGAAAAAAAACATGCACTACACTAATGGGACTAATGACCGAAGCAGTTGACGCGCCCGGAAACACGAACAAACCAAACCAAACCGGAGCAATACCCTAACAAACGGACCGCGATCTTTCCTTCCTCTTCCTTGCTCCATCCTCTCCCATTACACACACACTCACACTATCATGCATTACGGTATCATGCCGGGTGACCGGTCGTGAGCTTAGAGCGTGTTCTGGCTGGGGCGCTGCCCCACGCTAGGGTTTCCTAGCCATTCTTGTCACTTGGTGTTCCTTTTAACCTGAACGAGCCCGCCATATTAATTTTCTCGATACTTTCTGTGCCTCTCCCTTCACTTGTTCTTCCAATCTTCTGTGTTCTTTGGATCCTTTCCGCACTTACGATCCTCACTGACTTCGGAGATTTCGCCTTTCTTGATAGCTCTTGCCTACTCACTGCCTTCAAGGTCATTGCTGCTTTTACGTTGGTTTTGTCCCTCAATCGGCACTGCTCTTGCGTTTTCTTTATCTTTGTATTTTCAGAATTTTACCCCACGTTGTTATTGGTTCCGCTCTTTGTTCTTGCTCTGGGCTGAAAGTTTGAAAAACTTGTGAATACTCTCCGCATTCTTGTCGTCTTGTAACGTATTCTAACGGAATTTAACATGGCTGTCTCTTCTCGCTTATGGTATTGTCATCAACTAACTCCGACACTATGGTCCTATCGCTATTTGCAACACGCATACAATCATCAGAAGCCATATCGTTTACTTCTCTCACGCGTTTCCTGTGGTATCCTTCTCCTATACTAATTTCACATCCTATCTATTCCCTGCTTGTAACTCGTGCCCTATTTCCTCCCCGCTTATTTCCTTTTCCCATTTCTTTTTCTCGTCCTCTCAGTCATCTTTGATCTCACCTTGCGTCGACAACAAGACTTGTGACCTCTGTCTCCTCCCTCAGCCGCTCGCCCTCACCGTTCCCTCTCGCAGCAAACGCCGCTCCCCGCCGCTTCCCGCCCCTCCCCTCCCCTTGTGCTTCAACGCGAAGCGCCACCTCGCGCTCATTAGCCCCGACGCACCTGCGGTTCGGGGGCCGAAAGGGTTGCGAGGGCCTCCGCGGCCCCCGGCCCTTCCTTCCTCCGCGGCCCCCGGCGCCCTCCGTCGCCCCCCGTCTGCCTCCGTTGCCCTCCATTGCCCTCCATCGCCCTTCGTCACCCTCCGCTGTCCCCCGTCGCGCTCCGTTGCCCACTGTTGCCCACTGTTGCCCTCTGTTGCCCTCTGTTGCCCTCTGTTGCCCTCCAGCGTCCTCCGACGCCCTCCGTCGTCTTACGTCGTCCTCCGACGTTCTCCGTCGTTCTCCGTTGTCCTCCGTCGTCCTCCGTCATCCTCCGTCACCCTCCGTCGCCCTCCGCCGCCCTCCGCCGCCGTCCTCCGCCCTCCGTCGCTCTCCATCTCTCTTCGTCGCCCTCCATCGCCCTTTGCGGCCACCGCTCCTCCTCGACGCGCGCAACGGGAGCGGTGGCTCAGGGCATCAACTGACGTCACTGCAGTGCCTCTGACCGGGAGGTCCTAGGTCACACTCCCGATGGAGACGGATTTCTAAAAACTAGCTTGTCAGCTAGGTCGAATTCAGTCGCTGACTGGAGGAGAATTCTAGATCTCTCCTCCCTCTTCCTTGTCCTATCCTCACCTCACAATAGAGAAAATATGTTTTTAGGAAATTGGGTATATTCACTTTCTTATAATATATTAATATTATGGATACTGGCTAATTTATATATGTGCGTATGAGTTTGAAATAGTGACACCTTTGCAATTGTTATGAATATTTGTCAATTATGTGAAATAATATTAGTCATAAAAATTTAAATCAGTTTTCAGACATTTATACTGATGGTTTTAACTTAATTATGCAATATTTTATTTAATAAACTAGTAGATCTCGATTAGCTTGTTTAATATACCTTGACCTGAAAAAGTTCATATCTATCCTTTGCCTCTGAAGAATAGAACAATTCATATTTCTTGAATGTTAAGACATTCGACCTTTTGAAGCGAAATCAGCCATAAAACAACTGTAAAAAAGTAATCACACTCGATTTGAGCGATTAGTAAGCCTTGTGTAGAATATCTCAACTTCATCACTTCAAATTTGCTCTAATCATATTGAGAGGTGCGAAACCTGTAAGGCAGAAGTAAAATCTGAAGGAAAAGAATCTTATAAATCTTGATGTAGTACTGGAATTTTAAAAGTATTGTTTCCCAAATTTCTTCTTCTGTATTGATTCCGACGGTTTAGCTTCTTCCTTTATTTTACTAAATACTATGCTTTTTGTGTCTTAAATATCTAGTAATGAACGTGCATTTGTTAACCAGAATTTTATAATTATTTTAATAGACAGGTATGCTTTATGTGAAGAAAGATTTTTCAAACGATTTCACTCAGTGTACGGTAATGTGTTCAGCAAACACCAATATAGGGAAGTTAATTTTTCATCCGAATTGAAAGCGATGGAAAGAAATTAAACATTACATGACGTAAGAATGATGGATGTGCACGGGAATATTTTTTTCTTTTGCAAACAATGCAGTACGTTCTGTGTGAAAGAGTTTCGGTATATTTTCGGAATGTGGAGAAAAAAGACAAACAAATGGCATAACTATATGATCAAAGACTGAAATAGGAGACAAGAAAAGGTAATCTGAATACCGTACTAATCACTGATACGCAATGATACGTATTGGAATGACCAAATACATACGTTTTCTACAGCGTCTCTCTTTGTCCTTAATAAATTTATCATAAAAATAATCGTATGAATTGATACATTCTATAAACAAACCGAATATAAATCCAATATCCTAGAATATTACATTACAGAACGGAATTTTTAAAATGACTAAAATATTTACGTCTGTTTTGCATTGTGTTTGCGCTTAAAAGTATTCACAAAATCGAATGAAGAGCAGCGGAAATGGAAAAATCAAACCGTTTCAGCAGTGTAGTTTTTAATGAATTATATTCAAACATGTTTAAGTTTATGAACACTTTTTCGGCTACAGGACCCAATCGTGTGCATTTTTAACTAGAACATTTGTAATTTAATTAGTTCAAAGAATTGGTCACCCCGACTGGGATTCGAACCCGGGCCTCCTGGTTTACGCCCAGCTGCTCTATGCGTCCAACAAGGTGACGGAAAGGGTGACAATTATAGAACATTAGTAGAAAAATAGGTGGTCGGAATGAATTTACTCTTTCCAGCTTCTACAAACGAATTTACTTCGGAGTTTCCGTTATTTCGTAGCGCAAGGCGTGTTTGTTATCTTTCTTCTTTTTTTTAGAGACGAAGGAAAAAGGAAAGTTTTACGAAAGAGTTTATTCAGGATGTAATTAGAAGTTAGATCAACCACTTCTACGCACCCTGGACCGGTGTGGGAGGGCACGCACGCCCGTGTGCGTGCTTGGAGCAACGCTCGCGGGCGCGTGCTCTCCGACGCACGGGCAGAGCGTACGCACGCTCCGTCGGCCAGAACGAAGGATATAGACGGGGTGGCCTTGGGATTCGGAATGGTGATGCAAGTTGGGTTCTCTGAAATGCTGCTGTGATGTCGTTTGTTTTGAATATCACTGGTAAGATCCGGAATGTTACCAATTAGTTTTGAAACTATAAACCTAATGTTCTACAAATATATATTTTATATTTAATATATATATATATATATATATATATATATATATATATATATATATATATATATATATATATTTTGTCAACAGAGAACGGAAACTCGTCTAAGATACTTTGTTTCACAGTCACCTGCAATCTTGCTTTTAAATGAAAGTGATTTTCTTTAAGAAATATATTTTATTATTGAGATAAAGATGTAATTAACAACAAAATAGCGTGTATTTTAATATAATTTTGTTCAGAGTTTATATTTTGCATAAACGTGTTTCGTGATGATTTCGTGTTACACTGTTTCACATATATACTAACAAACGATAAGACACTCTTTCATCACGCTTACATTTAGTAAAAAATACTAAACCAAATGGTGCCATCTACACGTTATTATATTCTGATGTCACTCGTAGGTAGGGTTGAAATACTGCCACCTTCGCTTCAGAGAAGACGATAACTGAAAACAGCACGCGATCACACTCGAACTATCAGAACGCAGCGTGTATGCAAATATCTAATTTCTCGTTAAAACTTCTCATTTTCATTTATGAAATCAACTAATATATGTATACACACACACGATTCCATTTTGTATTTTTGGATTGTATTTTTTTATAGAAAAATCTCAAAGCCATGTTTTAAATGTTTTTAAACATGGAATTTCTGGCTCGATTACTTTAAGAATAGTTTGCATGTATTGAAGAATTCGTCGTAGCAATTATAATTAAGATATCTTGCCAAAAGTGTTATCACCTTCGAAATATGACTCCGTCGTTGATTAATTTTTGTCATTTCCATTTGTCCTGTTTCTTCTAGCGTCTTGTCTTTGAAGTATTTGTTCCAACGGTGGCCCCAAGCGTCAGACCGAGCCACGTCGGCACCCCCGCCCCCCGCTTGCCGCCTGTCCGTCGCTCACGCCACCGCCACGCATCCGTCATGGAGCCGCCCCGCCCCCGCCCCCCGCCCCCGCCGCCGAGTCACGCGCCGCCCGCCTCACGCGACCGGTGCCGCGCAACGACCTCCGCCCCACCCCCACCTGCACCTCTGCCCCCGTCCTGCCCCTCCGCCCCCACCCTGCACCTCCACCTCCACCCTCCCCCTCCACCTCCGTCCTTCCCCTCCGCCCCCACCCTCCCCCTCCGCCCCCACCCTCCCCCTCCGCCCCCGTCCTGGCCCCCCACCCCACCCTGCCCCTCCGCCCCCACCCCCACCCTCGCACCCCACGCGACTGGGCACTCACTGCACGTTCCTTCTCCCTCGCTCCCTTCTCTTCGTACTTACTACCGGCAGAGGTGGCTCAGGGCACCAACTGATGGCACTGCACTGCCTCTGACCGGGAGGTCCAGTGGCAGGATTTTCCTTGTCTAGGACTCAGTCGCTGTCTGGAAGAGAATTCGATCGGCCGGCCCCTCATCGGTAATTTTCCGTAGTTCTCCAATCATCAGACGAATGCCGGAGCAGTACCCTAGCAAATGGGTCACGGACCCGGCGCAATATTTCCTTTCTCTTCTTTGTTCTATCCTCTCCCCTTACACACACACACTTATACGAACATGCACTACACTACCACATATTCCGGAAGACTGGTCGGGAGCATAGAGCTTAGCCCGGCTGGGGCGGTGCCCCGCTGGTGGGAGAGTCCTGGTTAGGAGGAAATCCCACTAGCCGACGGTAGGTCGGCGCCGGATCTCGCCATTCAGCGGTGGAAGATCACCATCTCCCGAGAAAGAAACATGCACTACACTAACGGGACTAATTACCTCAGTTGACGCGCCCGGAATCAACAACCTAACAAACAACGAACTAATCTTTTTACTTACTGTTTCCGTTTTCCTTTGACCACGAAGTTCATTCTCCTCATCGCCCCCGCTTTCCCCATATTCTTTTGTATTTTCTCTTCTTTGGAACTCTTGCTCTATCTTTCGCTCTATGACTTGCTTTCTACAAGTTCTCCGTCACTCATAAACTTTCTTCATTGCCATTTATTACCCTTCTTTTTCTCTGTCTAACCCCCTCCCTTGCTTTTTCTCGTTATTCTTCGATATTGTAATCTTCTCTTCCGCTCATGGTCTTCTAAAGATTTCTCCCTTCCTTTTACTCTATTTTTTGCTTACTTTTACGCTCGTTCATCCTGTTTTCCTCTCACTCCTTGCTCACTCTCTTCATCTTCCTATTCCGTAATACATTTAATTCCCATTTTTCTAGAACTCTCTTTCCATCTATTCCCTCCCTGTCAACTCCTTTACTATCATTTTATCCCTCTATCTCACATTACCATTCTCCTTCATCCAGTCATACCCAAGACGCTGTCACCGTCCCATTCTCTCTCATCTTCCAATTCCATTTCTTACATCCCAAGTTACAACTTTCTCCCTGTGGTCCTTCTCTCAGGCGCCCTTCCCTACCTCAAGTCTATTCATACTTTCTCTCTCTTTCTGTTTTTCATTTTCTCCCTAACTCTCTCCTTCTTCCAAATGTCAGCGACAACCTTTGCATCCGCCTCTCCCTCCCACTCGGTGCACCTCCGCCGCCACAATCACCCCCCTCCTGCCCCGCCCCCCCTCCCGCGCACAAAAACGCACAATATCGCGCCGCGTAATGCGCGCTCATTTCCATACCCAAGGCAGGCGCGGCCCAACCCCGCCTCGCCCCTCCCCGCCTCGCCCCGCCCCTCCCCGCCCCGTCCGCCCCGTCCACCCCGCCCGCCACTCCCCTCCCCGTTCCTCCCCGCCACGCCACGCCACGCCCCGTCCCTCGCCTCCGTGCCCCACCCCTCCACGCCCCGCCCCTTCCCGCCCCGCACCCCCTTCCCTCTTCGCCCCGCCCCGGTCCGCTCCGTTCTGCAGCCGTCGCGCCGGGTGCTAAATTCTTTGTGGCGCCTGTTTCTTAGCTTCGCCTCGCGCCCGCTGCCACGCCCCCTCCGCCCCCGCCCTCCCCCCGGCGCGGCCGCGATTACTCAGCTGTCTCGATTCGAGCGGCGGCGTTAGGGCGCGTGGAGGGGAGGGAAAGGGAGGGCGCCGGGCAGAGCGAGTGTGAAAATGTAGGCGAAATCGGTCGAGTATTCTTTGCATCTATCTGCGACAGACTTACGCACATTCCCTTGTATTTATATAGTATAAATATATAGATTATTGTAAAGATATTATTTACAAGAAAAAAATATTATTCCAGTCAATTTAAATATTTTCATAGCAAACGTTTCGTCCTAAATTTCGTCCTAAGGCCCTCTTCAGTGTCTAAAAGGTCAACATCAACCAATCAGTTTCAATCATTACATATTACTTTAATATTATTAGTATAAAACAACAACAATGAGACAAGGTCGTGATACCTGTAAATTTCTGAGGTTATGTTACAACCATGATGTAGAGGTATAATATAAGACCAGGCACTTCTGATGTAAAACAATAGTGGTCTAAAGGACC
Source organism: Teleogryllus occipitalis (assembly GCA_011170035.1). Classification (NCBI taxonomy): domain Eukaryota; kingdom Metazoa; phylum Arthropoda; class Insecta; order Orthoptera; family Gryllidae; genus Teleogryllus; species Teleogryllus occipitalis. The sequence goes on along the minus strand of BLKR01000482.1, from coordinate 66,101 downwards.
CTATTGGAAAGGCATTGAGGAATGCCATTGATTGACGTGGAAGATCCTCTTCCAATTGATATTAATAGTTTAAGGTATCGGTGCATGTTGTTCGATACGCAACTAGTCAAGGTACTGTGTATGTAGGTGGTGCCAACTTCGGTAAAGTAAAAGATATTATTTCTTAGTGACCAGGTTCAGGATAGAGGGCCTGCTCCTCAACCTAATCACTTGAGTGAATTGAAATGCCGTGGAAAAACGGAGGAGAGGAGCAAGTTGTGCATTGGGAAGTGGAACGCGGAGTGAAGAGAGGAAGGAAACGAGGAAGCCAAGATGGACTGCATATGGCACATATGGCATAGTACGGTTTGTATCGTTGGGACCTTGGTTCGATCCCCGTCTAAACGATGTGGAATGTACGGCAGGCAACGCGGCAGTGTTTCTATGAGTTCCATTTCTCTTGCTTATCATTACTCCATTTATCCTTCATCATTAACGTCATCTCCGCTCATTGGATCTCTCTTGGGGTCTTAATGAGCTCACCCTAATAAATGGCAGGTGAAAGGTGAGTGTGGAGAGAGTTGGGTGAGCGGGATGAAAAGAGTTGTTGAGCAGTGGATTGGGAATGCGCAGTAAGACGTTGGCGCGAAGAGGAGACGGATGGGTAGGGGTAGAAGGGGGTGGGCTACAGGTGCTAAATAGGAGTGGTCAGTTAGGAGGAGGCGGGAGGGACAGTGAGGAGGCACGGGGCAATGAGGTGCTTGAAACGGAGGAAGTTGGATATGGAAGGGCGAAGAAGGAAGAAAGGAAGAGAGGGGGGAGGGAATGGGGAAGAAAAACTCAGAGGGACGGTAAACATCTCAGAAAACGCTGTATGAGACTTCGCGGGAATAATCAGGGAAGGGAATAGGAGAGGTAGGACAGAAGAAGAGAAAGGCTGAATTAGAGATAGATAGGAGAGAGAGAGGATAACGTGAGATGGACAAGTAAGCATTAGTCCAGGTCGGAATGCAAAAGTATGAGAAGCCGTACAAAGCTTGTGTGTGAGGATTAATTACATTAAACTATACTAAATATGAGACCATATGACTTTCCAGACTTATTCTTGATCATCTTTGATACTAAAAGATTTGGGGAAGAATGACCTTTCTTAATGATCGGAAAAAATAATTTAACTAATAAAAGTTACCGTGCTTATGAATATTATTCATTAGTATCAATAATAAATTTATGCAATATTTTTTCGAAAATAAATGTTGATGACAAGTGGAACGAGACGGAATGGACTTGCACCGAAGAGATGAAGGTGATCTCACGTAGAATGAGCTGGGACGATGCGTGTAAAAAGTGGGGGAATTAGGAAATAAATAAGTCCCCAAACAGAATCTGGCAGGTCGGAAGGGGCGAGGCGGGAAACCGGAGAGGGAGGTGGCGGGGAGCAGAGATAGCGAAGAGAGCCAAAGATTAAAGAAGTTCAGTAGTAGCAGCAGCAGCAAGAGCACGAGAGAGAGTGCAGCAACCACTTAAGTGCTTGGAAATGTGAAAAAGTTGACGTACAGAGTAAAAGAACATTTTAAACACGAAAGAAAAATGTATTAGTTGAATTCCAAAGGTTTTGACGTAAGTGCTGAAACTATAGTTTATTCTCAAGCCTCATATATTGGATTTATTGTTCATTCTTCAGCTTCTATTTGTATATAAATTTTCAGATTTAAGGTAATTACAATTTCCATTGCAACGTTTGTAATTATTCTGAAAAGTTTTTTTCTGCATGCCATGAATTCAAAGAAATTATTTAAAGACTTCAACTGAAGTAAATAAATGGGGAAATTACGCAATTAAAGGATTTGAAAATGGAGAAAGGTGAAATATATAAATGGAAAATAAAATGATGTAATTTCTTGTATTATCTAGGCTATCTGGGATGAGCCGCATCCCTGTAGTGATGGTTGACGTTTCGACCAACATGTTGTGACCTTCGTCAGAGTGTGCTGCAGCCTAGATAGAACAAATTCCGGCCGCGGAAGCCGACGCAATCGCATGATGGAATTTCTTTCTTAGTAGCCTTTATACGTTTGATATAATCTCATTTTTATTATGAATAAAACAGAATGTCTACAGCCAAAGGATAGTGCATTTATAATTACGAAACAAAACCATCAGTTTAATATTTATTACTTTATGCCCTAAAATTTCTACCGACTTCTGGAAGGCCTTCTGCAGCAAACTATGCATATTTAATTCAATAAAGTAAAGAACTTCATTAGTCAATATACACGACAGCGGTTGTGTAGAAAATGTCGTATATCACCTAAAGCTAGAACAGAACAAATTCGATAAATTTAAAACGTACAAGCACCCATTTTCCATTTTTGCTTTGTATCGTAAACGGTATGATTGAAAAGAAAAGAGCGTTTCTCGGAGTCCCGGGGGCTTTGGGAGAGAGACGTTAAAAAAGAAAGAAGGGGGCGGGCGCGGGGGAGGGCGCTCCTGCAGCCGGAAGCGGTTGAGGGGGAGTTTGCGAGAGGGGAGGGGGAGGAGGAGGAGGGGGAGGAAGAGGAAAAGAGCGCGCCGAGTACAGTCGGGCAACTTAAAGCAGAGGCGGGCAATGCTGTAGCGAAGGATACTGGGTATTTCTCATCTCCACACTTCTTAGAGCGGGAAAGGTGGCTCAGGGTGTCAACTGATGTCACTGCAGTGTCTTTCATCAGGAGGTTCTGAGATTCGAGTCCCGACGGTGACGATATTTTCGACACTAGCTTGATAGTTGGGTTAAGTTCTCCCAATGTCTAAAAGAGAATTCTAGCGGCTGGCTGCTCTTATCGGTAGTTTTCCGTGATTTATCTGATCAATACCAGGCGAATCCCGGAGCAGTACCCTAACAAACGGGCCACGGACCGCGGGTGATCTTTCCTTCCTCTTCCTTGCCCTATCTTCACCCCTTACACACACACACACACACACACACACACACGGTGGGAGGTACCTGGTCGGGGAAAACCCCGCTAGCCGACGGTCTTCATATTTTATTAATCTCTAAATCAGAGTAAACGTTTAACTTACCCATGTTCTCTGCTGTATTTAGGTAGTGCATTGGATATTCTATTGTTGTATTTATTATTATTGCTGGTTTGAAGCTCTGGTGCATTGGAGGCACGGCGAGGTTCATAAACCAGGACTCTACTCGTCTGTGCGAAACACGGATGTATCTTTCTATTCGTTGTTGTAGTAAGGTAATTCACCATCCCGTATCAACATCATCCCATTCATAATCTTTCATCTCTTTGAATATTCATCCGCACGCACTCCCTATCATTGTTCGTGCTTTAGAGGGTAAACCATGAGATTCTGCCAAAGAATATTGCAGACAGCAAGTCATTAACTTGTCCCTTCACCTGCTCTCGACCTTAGAAATGTATATCGTAGTGACCATCACTCATTTGCATCTATTGCATCATTTGCATAATTTTTACACTATTTTGCATCTATTGTCGTTCCATTTCATTTTTTTGTGAATGAAACCACAATTTAGCGAAATATGATATCCAATGGATTGATTAATTTCTTCGGGCGCGTCAGTTGCTATGGTTCTTACATCCGTAATGCCGTGGAGCTTGCAATTGGAAATGAAATATAATGGAAGAGCATGACTCACGCCATCTGAGATCCATTTTCGATGTGTGGATCCGGTATTCTGAAATTTGGCACACAAAATCACGGTAATATCTTTCTTTGATCTTGCGTTTGTCAAATAGTAATGTGAATGAATGTCATCGTCGTCGTCACATTGTGATTATAGGAGGAATTGTGACGCTAGAAACACTTTTGAATATGACGGAAGTTTCCTCACAATAAGAAGAAGTATATTGAAATGCTTCACTTCTAGCTAGTTCCGAGCAAAAACAAATGCACTTGGTAAACCGAAATTTCAAGAGGAAACCTGTCCCCATACTCTATCTCGAACTGGAAATGCCACGATCTGAACTGGACGTTACATGATACGATTTTCAACCAGGCACATACGAATGTATATGCGTGGGTGAATATTATAAAATGTATTGCAGAGTTTTGTATTACATAACATAAAGTTTATAACCAACCTCTTAAATTGAATCGTACAGAGCGACAAGTTAGTCAGTTTATTTGTATCTTTGGAGATTCTGACCACTCTTGTTACGAAGTGAATATATCTAACAGAGCTAAATCTTCACGTATGAAATAAAAGCTTCACAGATATCTTTTGTACATTACAAGATCGTTATCAATTCAGAGAGAATTCATTTCACTAATTCAATTAATAGAAATTAATTCTGTTTTAAGAATGAAAAGAAAATTTTAACTGTCTTTGACGTAAATAAATAAATGTAGAACATATTTAGATAATTACTTATTCATATACCACTACATTTCAACATGCATTTCACGATTCTGATCAATCGTGTTATGAAGTGGATACATCTGATACAGCTAAATCTTTTCATGCGAGTATGTACAAGAAATTTCAAAGAGAACTTATTTTCAACATTAGAAGATTGTAATAATTTCAGAGCCATGACGATATAATTCATTTAACTAATTCAATTAATAAGAACGAAAATTATTTTAAGGATACTCAGCTATTAACGTCTTAGTATTACATATTCAGCTAATTATTTATTTATGCGCCACAACCTTGAAATTTGCATGAAACAATTGAACTCACTTCACACATCACAGTTTTCAAAATGCACTCAAATTCAATCTGCTCCATATGTAATATGAATACTACAGAAAATCTTAATCATATTTTAAGAGTGCCCAATCTGTAAAGAGCTTAAAGGATCATATCACAATGATTCATGATCATTTCCCAATTGTTTGGTTAATCTAAACTCTGAAAGATCTAAAATTCTGTATTACTTTATATCATCGGTTCTGAAATTACGGGTATTTATCATAAATGAATAGTTCAAACTAAATTCCACAGGCACTAATGGATGACTTTATTATATCTGTAAGGCGTCAAGCCTTACTTGATACAACTTGTTTTCTATATATTTGTATGTTCTGTAGTCTTAATTATTTTGTATTGTTTTTTTATTGTGTTACAGTATAATTTGTATTTGTTGTGTTATTTATATTGCTTGCCATTATTATATTATATGCTTATATTATATGCCAACTACCTGTTCGATCACACATACATACACAAAACATAACTTGCCAAGCTCTTTATTTTTATTATATTGACATTTAGACCTGAGGATGGTTAATACTATAATTAATGAAATCGTGTATAAACACCCTTTAAAGTCAGAAATGCCGAACAAGAAGTAATAAAATTAAAAAAACAGAAGTTAATTGTAAGTTATTTATAAGAAGTTACTTGCGCCGTGAATATACTTGGCAATTTGTAATATTCTGTAAGCGAATTACTAATAAAATAGAATTGCACTGAAATATCACAGTTTGGAGAGCTCCAAAGCCCCCTGCAGTCGCTAATTTCCCTGGCGCTCCCTCGGAGCTCCGGAATCTTCCGCAAGTGGCCGAGCTGTAGAGGTGCGGCTCGCACGGCCCGGGGTAGTGGAGGGGGAGCTGTGGCAGATGAGCGTTTTTGCTGCCCACCCTGAGAAATGATGTCCCTCTCCTTCGCCCCCTTGGCAGGCACTGAGCCGCGTAAATTCGTGTTGCAGCAACGAATCGCTCTGACCTGCCCCCCACCCCACCCCCGTCCCTGCTGCAAGAGGAGAGGGGCCGGCAAGGGGAGGGGGAAGGACAAAGGACTGCGTTTAATTAACGTTTGAGTGTGGCGCGGCGACGCCTAATGAAGTAGCGTGTGTGTGTGAATTAATGTCGCGTGTGACACGCATCCGAAAATTAAAAGTGAAAATGTTGCTCGTGGGAAACGAAGTGGAGAGGAAGAACGAGATTGTTCGGACTTGCGGTTTGATTTTATCTTAGGGCTTTGATTGTTGTTTAACCTTCGTTACGTATTGTTGGATTGATCTAATTGATAATTGAGCCACTCGCTAGAAACGAAAACTGCGTCACATATGAACTGCATATGCTGTTACTTGGAGATATCTAGATGCATTAATCCTTTGCATAATTTTATTTTAATATTACTTCAAATTTACACCAGATTAGATTTTTATCATTTTCTGTTGTAAAATTTCAATGTGAATGCCTTGCTTGTGAAGTTTGAGGAGAGAATAGAACATCGCAATTCTACTTGACTTAAATATGGGTTTTGAGTGTGGTTTAACCGTTGATGAATGTAAATCATGATTTTGAGCGGTTGAACGAATTGTCATTTCCTGATTTGTGTGAATATTTTCAACTGCCATCTTGATATGATTACGTTTACTATCGTTGATACATGAGAACTAATTATTTACACCATTTCATTTTATCATTAAAATTTAAAAATAACATTACTTTGTTGACAATCATAATTACTTGACAATTTGAAAAGGAACTTTAATGTTCGCACTCGTTTTTAGCTTGTTTAAGAAATCTATTTCTTTTTAATGAAAATTTAATAAAAAAGTTTCTTGGATGGAGGGAAATGGACAGGAAGATTGTAAAGTACTCTCTCGCGGTTTCATTTCATCTTGGAATACGGGCGTTATTAACAGTTATATATTTCTTTGACTGAAAGTGGGGAAACAAGGAGCAAAAAGGAAATGACACTATGAACTGAATAAGACTTCTGTTGATGTGTGAAGATCAATCGTATATTACTTTTTTTCATTTCAACATGAAAGCATTATTTTCATCTTATCTTGAAAGGTTTTAAAACTAACACATACCTCAACCATAGCTTTCATTTACAGATAACGTACTGATCTGAATTTTGTATTACTTTTCTGATATATTTCATAAAAAAATAGATATTACTTTAATTAAAATAATTTTTGAATATTTTAATATTTATTTTTGAGATATATTTCAAAACAATAAACAACCCTTTATTTTTCATGCTTAAAAATTAATTTGATTCATATTTTAAAATACAAAACATTTGTTTCAATATAGTGTCGAAAATATTTAAATAAACGAACCAGAAAATATTTGCATTTTTTGTGTCCGTATAACGACGCGACGTGGAGAAATCACGTGAGATTATATACTTCATTAATTTTTTTTTTTTTTGAAAAAATTCAGGGAACTCTAATGACCAAAATTCAAAATATTAGTGTTCATTAATTTGATGAACGGGCAGAACGTTTGCGCAACAGTTTTAGCGTGATTTTTAAACAAAGTTACTTCCACCAAAAACCTTGATATATTTTTATGTTAGCGAATGAAAAAAATATCTACATAAAATGTAAGGCGTATATTTTACTTTGACACGATAAGTGATAATTGATAAAATATCAATTGAAACGTTTATTTCAGAAACCCGTCAAACGCCAAAATCTAAAAAGCCCTTTAGCGGTGAAGTATTTTTCCATGAGGATAGACATATCGTTTAGTGTATATTTACCTGGAAAATATTCATTTATTAACTGCTTTAATATTAAAAAATATTTTAAAATCAGAAAAATTAGAACACGTTTTCTCAGTTTTCTCGTAATGAGAAAGTTTCTGGAATAAACGATTCAATTATTGTAAGCGATTTCTTCATTGAATTGCGCGCTAAAGGCCTGAAATCCAACTGTGGTTCCATAAACACTTAGCGGCCCTGAAAGCGTAATAATTATGCATGAGGGAGGGCCTGGTAGGCCATGTATCCGGGTTAGCGAGGCCCTCGAGCGTGTCTGCCCAACCGCACGCCGCCCGCCCGCCCTGCGGCAAGGTTAATTTCCAATCTCCAGGCGATGATTTCATTAGCGCGAAGTCAAAAACGAATCAACATATATCGAGGGCCCGCCCACGCGCCGGGAGATCTCGGCGGCCGCGACGGCTGCTTTGGGCGGTGCTTCTCCCATCAGCACCCGGTGAAATGCCGGTACGCGAAACCGGGAGAGATGGTTCAGGGCAACAACTGTCACTGCAGTCCCTGTGACCGGGAAGTTCTTCGTGCGGTGGCAGGATTTTCGACACTAGCTTTCCAGCTAGGTCGAGTTCAGTCGCGGTCTGGAGGAGAATTCTAGCGGCCGGCTGCTCTGATCGGTAGTTTTCCGTGGTTTCTCCGATCACCACAAAGCGAATGCTGGAGCAGTACCCTAAGAAACGGGCCACGGACCGCGCGCAATCTGTCCTTCCTCTTCCTTGTCCTATCCTCTCCACTTACACAAACACTTACACTAACATGCACTACACCACCACATATTCCAAGAGATCGATCGGGAGCTTAGAGCTTGTCCCGGCTGGGGCGGTGCCCCACTGGTGGGAGAGTTCTGGTTAGGGGGAAACCCCACTAGCTGACGGTAGGGCAGCGGCGGATCTCACCATCCTGCAAAGGAAGACACCCCCAGGAAAAACATGCACTACGCTTTTGGACTAATGACTTAAGATGTTGACGCGCCCAGAATTCCTAACAACTAACCAACCAACCAATCAACCTGCACGCTAACAAACGGGATATTGACACCGTGCTATCCTTCCTTCCTGTTTCTTGTTCTGTACTTTCCACTTGCACCCACACATACACACATTCACTTACACTTACATGTACATGCACCCTACCACACATGTCGGTCGAACCGCTAGGAGCTTGCAGCATGCCCGGCTGGAGCTAACCCCTGCTGGTAATATTCGGAGGGGGACACCTACGAGCCGGCGAATAGGTAGGCGATGGATCTTAATTTGTGGCGTGGAAGGAACATTTTGGGGATATAGAATGCACAGCGGTTATCGGACTAATAACCACCGTAGTTGAGCAAAGTGGAAACCCTCTTCAGTGAATCCCACTATTTTCTGCCGCTCCACGTGTTCACGTTTCGTCTCGCTGTCTGGCATTGCTTGAATCCTACTTACAAACCGCACACGCAACTGCATCTCACCACGACACCTCATTCTTCCCCTACGTCAACCATGAGTCCCCCCAGACCTCACACCTTTCCCACGCCATCTTCACAGCACGCACTCACTTCCCATGTGCTTCCACACCTGTCACGAGCAAATCTCCCGACGCCAGTTGTTATCCACTACCTCTTGTTTTCGCAAACTTTTCATAAAATTCTCCATAACTCCTTTGCGTCTCACTCACGTGAATATTTTTTTACGGCTTCTCCTGTATTTCCTGACTACGTGTTTCTCCAGGTTTCGTCTTTGATTTTGCTTTTATCCTCACGCGTCCATCCCCACCTCACCTGCCTTTCTCTTCTCCATATTATCTCTTGTGTGTTCTCAGCTCCTCTTCCCCGTATGGATGGCTTCGTCTTCATTTCTACTTCTTCAGCCTTCGTCATTTCCGCTTTTGACCCTACTGTTTCATTGATTCTCACCTCTCTTCATTGCCTACATCCACTGCCGTACTCATCTCCACTCACGTCCTCACATCTACACCCACGTAATGCACCTCAGCATACGCCCCCACTTCCTCATCCCTTCCCACCTCCCCTCCATCCTCACCAGCTCCGCCATCTGCATCTCCACTTACCTCTGTACTCCCCCTTGGTGTCCGCTTCCGTCCCCGTGTGCGCCTCCGCCGCCGCAGCGTGCCTGCCAGCGCCCTCTCCCGCTGCCTCGCCCCGTCACTCCCATGTCCCGCCCCGCCTAGCTCTGTCCCGCACTGTCCTGCCCCGCCCAGTCCCGCCCAGCGCCGCCCCTCCCCGCTCCGTCTCATCCCGCCGTCCCACCGTCCCACCTCGCCCTGCTTTGCCCTGCCCCACCCAGTCCCGTCTCGTCTCGTCACGTCTCGTCACGTCTCGTCACGTCTCGTCTCGTCTCGTCTCGTCTCGTCTCGTCTCGTCTCGTCTCGTCTCGTCCCGTCCCGTCCCGTCTTGTCCCGTCCCGTCCCGTCCCGTCTTGTCCCGTCCCGTCCCGTCCCGTCCCGTCCCGTCCCGTCTCGTCTCGTCTCGTCTCGTCTCGTCCCGTACTGCCACGACACGCCTCGCCCCGCCCCTCGCCACGCGTCGCGTCGCGCCGCGTCCCGCCCGCTCTGAATGGGCGACGAGGGGCGGGCCACTCCGTTTAATTTCACACCTGAGGTGGTAGAAATCCTCCGGGCCGGCTTAGCTGGCGTTGGCGCCGCCCTCTCTCCTCGCCACGCGTCGTTGGCGCTCGCGTGGCCCCGAATTATTTTTACTAATGAAATTCTCGCGCATCACTGCACGCACCCTCGTCCGAAAGCGTTTCCTCCGCGCGTCTCAGCCTTGTTATCTTGGAGTGCTTGTGTTCGACCGAAAGCTAAACCGGCTGCGATACCTCAGTGGAAGCAGCGTTTCATCTCTGCCGATCGAGGACTTTTCATGATAGTTACAAAGCGGGGAAGGATCACTATCATATCCCGAGATATATGTGCGTCTTAAAAGATGACGTAGGTAGTTGATGTAACCGAAATAATTACCAAATACTGTAGTCTCGTAATATCTTGTACATCACATATTGAATACTATTTTTTGACTTTTTGTACAACTTTCTAGAGATGAAGTAGCTTAATTACAATGATTCCTGACTTTCTGTTAATAGTTTCATTTGGAGATGGTTGTTACGATTGTCTGTAATGAAATACGCATTCATTGGAAATCAAAAGCATGTACTAGCGCTTTTAATCGTTATTATCTTATCACGTACAATTTTTACTCAAATGATAAAGAAGACTTCATAAAGTTCAAAAACAATATTCGTTGCTGAAATTTTTGATTTGTGTACTAATACAGCAATAGTGATTTTCGGTAGGTTTACTATTCATAGAACACATGCATACTTTAGCAGCTCTTGTATATACTTGCAAACGGTTAAAAGTTTAATGTCTTAATTGCCGACGAGTTGCTGATGAGAAATGATAGCCTTTATCAACGACAATTATAACAATTTAATTACAACATTTCAATTTTCAGGTTCACAAATTACATCCAAGCCTTATAACGCCTCCGTGTACTACGAAGATATCACTGCTAATATCATTAGCAAATCATGCAAACTATTCCATAAAACACAAAAGTCGTGTAACCGAGACGTTCTCGATCCAGTTTCCACGACTTCACAAGCCATTATGTTTGTTTATCCAGTCTTCTGACCTGATACCCAGTTACAAGGCGGAGGCGAGGAATAATAATATCTCATTACGTTGCAGTTGTATACGAATGACCTCCCCTATTGTTATTAGACTGTTCAGAATAAACAAGGCAAACTTGGAGGGGTAGATTTTACGTCACCATGAGTAACAATAAAGCAAATTAAAACCCTTATTTTGCAGAGTGCAGTGTGTTACTGGTGGACTGCGTTATAAAGGTTGAATAAAACAACGAAAGGATTCTTAAGCTCATCATAGAAATAATAAATTCTGAACAGAAATTATTTTGAAAAACATCAATAGGAGTATGCTCAAGTAATATACGATAACAAATTATTCTTTAAAAAAAGTCTACGTCATAGCTGCGTAATATCAAAACACATGACGGAACAAACTCAACGGCCAGTGCTGAATATATAAAAAATACTTCCCCACCAGGGTTCACATTATAGGAAGCACAACACGGAAAACCCCTTTCCGAGCGCGCCCGCACATAACATGCCAGCAAAGCAGAATGCCCGGCTGACCAGCGGCCGTCGGGGAGGAGGGGAGGGGAGGGGTGGGGATGGGGGGGGGAGGAGGAAGGTCCGTCAAAGCAGCCGCCTGTGAAAGCCAATTCACCTTTTGCACCCGCTCGCGCGGCCGCCGGCCGCCACCGCCGCCGCCTCCACCGCCCCCGCCCCCACCGCCCCCGCCCCGCCCCCGCCCCCACCCTCTTCCCCGCCCCCGCCCCCCGCCCCTCTCCCCGCCCCGCCCCGCCCCGCCCTCTGCCCCCGCCGCCGCCGCACCCCGCGACCCACGCCATCGCTGCCGGAGCGGCCCACGAAAAACGCGGGGGCGGCCCTCTTGACAAATTGACTCTGGTATCAAAAATCCTCTGCGAGCGCCGGCCCTCGACGGCGCGGTGGGAGATCCGGGGAGGGGAGGGGAAGGGAGGGGAGGGTCATGGCACACAGTGGGCCTGGAAACGCCATCTAGGTGGTGCTAATATCTCCACAACTTTTCTTAATCGTCGGTCTTAGAATAAGGCGGATAGAGTGGGGGTATTAGTTACAGTATCAACCACTCGAGTATTTGAAGCAACACCAACCTCTGCCTAATCCAAATCAAACATGCATGCCTAGTTGCAGAAAGTACATAAATTGGTCTTCTTTTTCACCTTGGCTTGTTGCTCCATATTGTCTTTTTCACCAGGCGTTTCCCGAGAATGCCCAGGATTACTGGCTCTTTTAATTCTTATTCTCTTTATTGTCGATTACATTTAAGGCAAGACGGACATGAGTTTTCACCTGCGACTGCAAATGGCTTGTTTCAAGCCCAAAATATATTATTTTTGTAATTGTTTGGTCAGTGCGTGATGCGATCTTTTACTTTTAACAATTTGTTGAATAAGGTAGGGGGAAGGTCGGTCATCATTGAAGAAAACTTGTGCGAATAATAATTTAAAGGTTGTCAGCTTCTACTCTGTAATCGTTAGCATGAGTGGCGTATATTCTTTGCTAGCAAGGCTAACTGCGAAGTTGAAGGAGCAGAAGAGAAGACAAAATTATATATAAATAACTCAATTTGTTTATAAACTATATGAAATAGATAATTCATTATAATTATATGTTGGATAATCTCTGTGATCGTAAATAACGTGTCGGCGAGTTGCAATTGAAACGCCAACTTGAGGTGGTGTTTTGAGGTAATGTGCCGCATATCACGTATGGTAATATTCTTGTCTTTACGGAAATATGTAGCTCAAGTTTTTTGTAAGCTCTGAAGTTGGAGATATCTTTTCCAAAACGTCGGCAAGCAAGGAAACAATACGTTTCATTGCCTAAGAACCATGGACTGGCCTTCAGAATCTAATTATTAATTCAGAAGGTTCAATTAAATGTTCATCTAGAAGGATGAGAAAGAGAATAAGTCTCCTTTTTTCCGTGTATTGCATCCACGATCAAAAAGCGTAATTTTAAACTTAGGATAGGCCCTTCTTAGCGTTATTTCGTCTTACAGGTTTCAACGGGCAATTTTGGTCTTAGGAAGACAATCGAAAGTAACAAGAATCTAGTGAATATTCAGAGAAAATATTCTTGAATGTGCTTATATGCTGTTCAATATTCGCTATCCCTCTCCCTGATCCTACCATAATGTATATTTTTTCTGTTTACTCATTTACTCTCCGTCCTAGAGAGAGAAAAATTCTTATATATCTAATTACTTATTTTCCCATAAATTTCTTTCTCTTAAGTACACTATATCAGTCTACCATCATTCAGATAATTTCTTGTTCTTCTCTCATTCTTACAATTTATAATCCTGAGTAATTTTTTCTCGTTATACTACTTTTTCCTCTCTAATCTTCCTATCTATAGTCTTACTACCGATGCAATACTGAGAATAAATAGCTCAGTGATTAATTAGCATGTTCCAAAATTTCTTTTTCAGGAACTGCAATTTTTTTCTATAAAATTTTCAATAGAAAGTTATTTTCTGGACACCTATCACGCAAGAACCTAACGTTTAATAGCTCGTAGTGACATATGGAAACAAGTAGAACGTAAACGTAGAACGCAGTGTATTAAATTTGCAGAAAATAGAGGATTAAAAATTGAACCTGCCCTATCGCAATGATTTTCAGCAATAATTATAGAATTTTTAGTCGAACTATGTAATCAATTACCTTCGAAAGATAATATCATAGAAAAATTTCGTCTCTCAAATTTGCTTTTGTTTTTGTTGTTGAGAAGAGTGCAACTATTAACAATAAAAAAACCAATTGTATACCAAATTCCACAAATCTAAAAGCAAATTCAATCAATAAAAAATATGAAGATATTTATATAAGTCTTGAAAAGTTTAAAAGATACAAAGTTTAGTGAGTTAATTCATTAAAATACATAATAATGTCACAACGTTTCGAGTTTTATTTTCTACATCTTTTCAGAGGCCGAAAAACAATGCAATGCTGCATATGCAAATACCTGATTAAGGCAATAAAAATCACTGAGCATTTTGAATACATATAAAACTACCTCAGAAAAACAGAAAACGTGTTTTTGAACGAAAAAACTTCCCATTTTAAATATTAATATCTTGATTGTCTTGGCTATTTTAATTGAGAGGCAAAGTACTGGAGTCAAGATGTATAAATGCAAAATGTTGAGGAAATGGACGGCGTATGCACGTGATGTCACTACGTCACACACTATTTTTAACTGTTCTTGACATTAAATAAGTAAATAAATAAATGTGTGACCCAAAGATTTGAAAAAAACACATGGTCAGGCAAAGTCAAAAAAAGGGATCAAACAATTTCATTCCCTAAATTTCGTGTGATTTTAACCACTGAAGACATACAAGAGAATAATCATATATTGTATTAGAATAAAGGTACTTAAAATGTCAGGTTTATTAAAGTGTATTTTTTTGTTATCTTTCTGCCTCATGTACGTCGTTTCATCAATAATTCAGTTTCCCAAAATTTCAAACAAGTCAAGTCACTAGAATTGCGGAAAAAACATTTTGAAAATTCATCCGATAATCCGCCGCCCGCGTATCACTGTGCAGGCGAGCCGGGAGGGAGGGAGGGAGGGGGGGGAGGCGGCGAGGCCCGGGGAAGCACGCACCTCGTGAGGTGAAAACTCGGCTGCGAGAATGAGGCAGCGATAAATCTTACGTTCACAACAGCGACAACTTGGAAGCGAGTGAACAAGTTTCGCCACTGCACCGCCCGAGGCGCTGCTCGCAGCAGGCGTCGAGGGGAGGGGTGCCGACGCGCGGAAGCTATATGATTTCCTGGGGAATGCAAGGCACAAACACTACGGGGAATTCTCATATGGAGAATGGATGCACCGCGTTCACGCAAGGCCACGTGCGTGATTGTCATCACTCATTGGGGACTTCGAAGTTGTAGGGAAGTGGCTATTTTGCGATTTTTGGTGTAGACGCTCAAAGTTAATAATGAAATTTCTTTACATTTCCATCGCAAAGAACCTCATACATAAGGTCCAAAATTCCTAGTTCACCATTGGATCTTAAAACGCCCGTTTGGCCAGCGATAGCCTAAAAATGTTTTTTCGAAGAAACTGAAACTGTGTTAAATAAACTTTAAATCCTTGCTAGGCAGAAAAGTAGATAGGCACAGAAATCTATTTTAAATAAAATTCCCTAATAACTCCGTCTTCGCACTACATTTAAGAGGCAGAAGTAATTAATGTCACAAGAGCAGCTCATTCTCAACGTCTACACTTTCTCGCACATCACAAACGTAGTATACTCCGATTTAAACATAGTGGCACTTCCAGATCACGAGATGGAAGAAGAGGAGGACATTGTCATCGAATCGGGAGCTCCACTACCAAAACTTTAGATCTGAATGAAGCTCCGGATTGGATGAAAGTGTCCCCCTCTCCGGCCATCTCGTGACCTTGAAGTGTCACAATGTTTAAATTAGGAGGAAATACAGTTGGGAGGTAGTTCATGTACCATACAGTCCTGCTTTGAGCCCATGAGTGTTTCAATTATTCCTAAAAATGAAAAAAAAACTGCGATTGTGATTTGTCTCTAAAGATCTTTCGCTGTCTGCACCCTAATAATTCATTAGATGAACAAAGTTCGCATATGGAATTCTAAAGCTTCGATGAATCCGGTTTTGGGAAGCAGAGACATTACATTGATGAATTACAAAGCGAAAATGTAAAACAAATAAACTTGTAGGAAAAATAAAATTTCTGTCCTTTATTTTTGAAATTACCATTTTGAAATTACATTTCCTGCTCTTAACATGATTGTGAAAGTTATTATTCCACTTTACACATATGTTTGTGATCAGTTTAATTTTCCGTCTAAATCAATCTTATGTAAAATAAATTTTATGTAAATAATGTTCGATACTTCCTGCTTATTTAAGAAATTGTTCAGACATAAATCGCTTTTAAGGAGCCTAAGGCCGTAGTTGCCTACAATGGGATATTTTGATCCTATATTTTTGAGGTCTACTCATTAGTCGTATCGTTGAAATGCCCACTTCATAAAGTTGAGAAATTGGCGTGTGTCGAAAAGGATTTGTTAAATTTAGTCGACTTTAAAGCTGAAGATTTGACCTAGTCGGAATTAGCCAATCCAACTCTCGTGTGGCCCTTTGTCGACCTGTCAGTGAGACCTCTCAGTCCTGTACGTGCGAGTGATAATTTCACCTTTGAGAGAACAGTACCACTGTTTACCCTCCTGTAATTGGTATCTACAGCACACGAGTGTGTTTCTGCATGTTCTCCTGCTAATCTCTTAACTGCTTAACCCACCGATGCACTTAAGGGTCTGAGACCTTCGAACTCCTTCACGGATTTAAGTCAATTGTGTTTTGGTGGGTGCTTCTAATTTCTTACATCTTAGAATGATCATTGTTCGTTCCAATAGCACTGAGAAGGTATATGTAATATATAGGTTTTCTAAAATCTCTTTTCCTGCAAGTAGTTGTAGTTTCCACTTCAGAGGCTGCAGTGACCTCCTATTGCCGTGTCGCCCTATTGGATTTGCATCGGTACAATTTTAACTTATATTACGTGAGACTATTTATTCGCTTAGTTTCAGCAGTAAGTTATCCTTATCGAATAGGATGTAATTTTGAAATCAACAAATCTGCAATGATATGGCCGCATTGCAAGCGCAGTTTTGGCTAAAAAAATCTCTCAAAAAATACTGTTTGTTGTCCAACCCGTCCTAAAGAAATATTTTTCTGTATTTCTTCGCCCATTCATTCAGGTGAAAGTTCCCATTCGAGGTGTACATAGGGATTCGGAATGTATAGGATGTTTGATATTGTGTATTTGGTATACAAATTCTGAGAAAGTCGATTGGAAATGATATACATATCCAACCTTATGTTCTTGGAGCTTAAACATTGCGATCTCCTTAAGAAACTTCAAAACTGTTCAAGGTTAAACAAATAATCAGTATTTATTGTGGTGTATTTCCTCTAAAACTGGCAGGCAGATACGACGTAAAAAACATTAATTATTTACTTTTTAAATAATTACTTAATTTATTTTTGAATCGAATTGTCTGTTACAGTTATGAACATAATTAGATCAACAGAGACGAAATACTTTCCTCTCTACCTTATACGTCGATATTCATCTCGCTTTGCAAACCTCAAATGAATTCGTTATTTACGTTAAAGGCCATACTTCGTATAATGTTTTTTAAAATAATACCAGCGGTACGAAAATTCTAGAAAGTTAGAAATATAGTTTCTTTGAATTTGAGCACTCGTTCGCAATCTTCTAATAACACTTTTTCTTTGCTTGTTGTTAACGGAGAGTGGTCGTTAAAATTCATGATGGACTCTGCCTCAGCGTAAGAGAGGCTTTTCGTATTTCTAATTGTTTGAATGCCGATATGACAGTACCGGTTTGCAACAAAAAAAAGTTCAGTTATAAATAACGTAATAATTCATAGAGTTTCTTCTCCCCGCGCTGAGTTCCTGGAAGTAGTCTCTTCCCTTTCCAAGTCCACAGCCCCGCCGAGACCGCCCATCCGCCACCGCCGTCCCGGTTCTCCTTGGCGATCCGACGTGTCTTGGCCAACCAGCGCTCGACTTCTGCGCCTCAGAGCCCCCTGAAGCTGTCTCCGCCGCCGCCGCTCCCTTAATGACTTCCCCAAGTGCCTCTCGGCGCCACCGCCTTTGTAGAACGCATCTTAGCCCCCCCCTCCACTTAATCACGCCAGTTAAGATAATGTTGGTGTTTGTTGGGGTCATCGGATTTCCCGACGCGCATACGGAGCACACGTTAGTCGGAGGCAGGGGGAGGGGAGGGAGGGGAGGGGATTGGGGAACGGCGCAGCCCCTCTAGGAGGGGGAGGAGGACTGGGACGAGGGTGGGGACGGATCGAGGGAGGAGCAGAAGGTGGGGGATAAAATCTCCACATGTGGCATCAAAGAGGGAGATGGAAGCCGGGAAAGGCGCGGTTGACTGAGAAGTAGGTGAAGGCTGGACGGCGGATTGGAAGAAAATGCTCAAATGTACACATCTAGATAGCGGCGAATGGCGATCTAGCGATGGCAAAGAATGAATGTAAGACTAAAGAGAAAGTGATGATACTAAAATCTTTATATCTAGAAGAAGAAGAAGAAGAAGAAGAAGAAGAAGAAGAAGAAGAAGAAGAAGAAGTGAGAATGGGAGTAAGAGCAGGAACTGAAGTGAAGTTGAACACAGTGTGGAAATGAAGGTGAAAAATCGAAAACATCCAGAGGTATGGGATATTGATCATAGATGTGAATGGAAAGCATTACCCAGTTCCATGAGATGAAGAGATTCAAATCTGCACATTTTGGTGTTTCGTTAAAAGAGACGATGAGGGATCGGGATAAAGGAGGCAGACTCGGATGAAGACAATAAAGAGGTGCAGGATGAAGTGTGTAGGAGGCAAATTAGCACATGTGAGGTGCGTAATCAGAGGTACTATGTGCAGAATCAGAATCATATACAATAGATGTGGAGGCCTAGGACAGAGATGTAGGAATAGGAAGAGGACAGGGACACGTAGAGGACAGGAGGAAGAGAACGTGATAGCGGTAACGATTCTAATAAATAATATCTTAAACGAGAGATTGAATGAAATGTGACGTGGCGAGACGTGATGAAGCGGAATATGACGAGTCAGCATGGAGCTGTACGGGATGTGGCGAGTAGAATGGCGAGTAGAAGTGTAGCGATTGGTTGGTTACTAGTGATTCCGGGCGAGTTCAACTACTGAGATTATTAGACCCGTAAGTGTAGTACGTGTTTTTTCATCGGGAGATAGCGGTGGTCTTCCCCCACTGGATGGCGAGATCCGGCGCCGACCTACTGTCGGCTAACGGGATTTCTCTCAACCAGGTATCTCCCACCAGCGGGGCACCGCCACAGCCGGAACAAGATCTAAGCTCCCGACCAATCTACCGGAATATGTGCTAGTGTAGTGCTTGTTAGTGTAAGTGTGTGTGAGTAACGGGTGAGGATAGGACAAGGAAGAGGTAGGAAAGATCGCGCGCGGTCTCTGGCCCATTTTTTAGGCTACCGCTCTGGCATTCACCTGGTGTTGATCGGAGAAACCACGGAAAACTACCGATCAGAGCGGCCGACCGCTAGAATTCTCCATCACACATTGGCTGAACTCGACATTTGCTATCCAGCTAATGTCAAAAATCCTGCCACCGTCGGGACTCGAACCTTAGGCCACATCAGGAACATGATGATGCCCTGAGCCACGTAAGCGAGTGTGTGGTAGTAAGTTGTAACGTGTCGAAGCGCTTCGCACTTGAAGCGAAGGCGGCGGCGAAGTCGTCTGATGCGGAGGCGGGTGGGGCGTGTGGGGGAGGGGGCTCTTAGGGAGTTTCCGACGAGTGTGGAGTTGGGGCAGGAGTTGCCGGCGCGCGCGCCGCCCCGCCTGAATTCGCTATTAGGTGAGAGTGGAGTTGGCTCCATTTCCGTCCGCGGCGCCGAGACGCCAAGCGCCGCGACGCCCGCGCCGAGGAATTGTCCTCTGGAGGAGCGCCGGCGCGTCGCGTCATTCGCCGGAGCAACTTGCGTCGAACGCAAGGATCTCATCGCCAAAAACATTTATTTGTGAAAATGAGAGAATCTGCTCAGCAGAACAGTTTCAGTGCGCTCAGAAAAACTATTATTCTCTTAACACAATAAAATTTAAGGCATCAACGAAACTATTGCCATGAATAATTGAAATACGAGTAATTCATGGCGTTGTCACTGCCAACATTATTGTTTAATTCAAGAGTAGCCTTCGATGGGTTATCCATCGTCAGTTTCCTGCTGTTTGAAAGCCACACAACGACTTCAAGCCATCAAACGCTGCTCTTGAATAAAAAAAATATTGTTGGAAAAGACGATGCCTTGAATTACTTTAATTATTTAAAAACCAACGACAATTCACCGCTAAACCGATATTGCCATAAAAATAATGACCATGCATGTAGTTCTTCTAGTTCACCATCGGCACATAAAAGACTGTAAGTAAACCATGGAAATCTCGATTGGTGTTTCATAGATTCACCCCACTCGTCAGATGCAAAATCGAGTCAAAATATTGCAGCATGTGTATTGTCTACAGATAAAACCGAAGGTTCAGTTCCTGGTCCATTCAAGGAATTTGTGCAGTATATACAGGTTTGGGGTTGGTTTTTTTGGTACTCATCATTTTTACGTGCCTTCCTCTAAACCGTAGATCCAATTTCAAATTAACACACATTAAATATCTTCTAACAAAATGTCATATATATTTTCACGTGTTTTTTTCTTTTGAAAAGTATAAATTTCAAAAAATGGCACTTATCCATGCACAGGTTTTTCAAATAAAACTACTCATCTTTTTATTTGCAAACTTTGGCCGGATACGTGTGTTGTTATTCATTTTGAATAAACATGAATAATGTACTTTAGGTACATCTGGAGGTAAAAAATGTGAATGGTGGTAATAAATTTTGGAGTTCTTGATAACGAATTGTTTTTCCTTTTTATTTTATGTTCCTTACTGTGTAAGGAGAGCTCACCATCGGCACATAGAATACTGAAGTAAATTACTTCCTTTAACAGGTTGTGTAGTCAGAATATGTGTTTTGTGGGTCATTGAAACCGAAAAATCGATTGGCAACCAACGTCTGTCGGTCTGTCTGTCGGTTGGTCGTTTGGTTGGTCTGTGGTCAAAACAGCTCCACAACCAGTCAGCCTGTTTCCTCCAAAATTTATATTCCTCATCAATTTAAATGAGGTGGAGACCCATTGAGATCGGAATGCAAATTGTGATTTTAGGGGGTACTTTACATCAAGACTCAGTAATATTTTCATAATTTTCTAAAAAATGTCTCACAATTTTTTTATTAAACTTTGTCCTCGGATTGCATAAAAAACCGCATAGAAGAATGGTGAAGCTCTATCTTTGAATTCCTTGACTTTTCGAAAATTACAAAAGTTCAAATGTTATTTGGCGTCTTCCCTCAATATCGATAATAGTTATTTCTGAATGAAATCTGTTCTTTAAAGACAGGCCGTGAAATAAGGTCATGTAAAATTTTTGGAATATATAAGTAGCTTTCACGTAATTTTCTGTTAAATTTAAGCAATTTAAAAATGTTCATAAACAATTCCACTCATAGAACAAAGAAACATAAAAGAATGGCGAGCATTATGTGCCAGCTGTTGGGAATTATATTTAAATGATTTTTTCAAATCTCAATGTGGTTCATGTTAGCTGATAGCCCACAAATGTTGTCAATGATGTACTTATATTTAAGTGTCGACTTGAGTACGTGAAAATACTCTCTGCTCCGTGTAGGAAAAAAAATACGGCAACCAGGGGCTGTTCACAATTCAAAAATGCGACCGGCACGGCGTCTTCTCGAAGTACCTAGTTGCTAGAAATTATCGCCTCTGTACAGCTCGTCCAGGCAGTGCTGCGCCCTGATAGCGACGCTGAGAAGTACTATATTTTAAATGTAAATACGACTTTGCGAGTTGTACTTTCTGCAATTCGGTTCGCGTATTTTGGAGACAAATAAAGCAACATTTAGTGCGCAATACTTGAAAATGCACTAGCCCAGCCTGAACTTGTCTCAAAGAGATCTTGAGTACGTGAAAATACTCTCTGCTCCGTGTAGAAAAAAAAAATACGGAAACCAGGGCCGGCAATCACTTTGATTTAGATACATTGAAATAAAATTCGAAATAAAAGTTGTAAGAAATGTTATCCCGATTGAAGAATTCGCGTAAAATGTTTCGCATATATTTCCATATTTCCAGTAGATTTAACAATAAATCCAAATATCCTCATGAAGTAAGTATGGAAAAACGTTAGAAAAGTATAGTCATCCAATTTGTTTACTGAAAAGTGATTTAAAAATAAAGGTTGAAGCTTTAGAAGTGTATCAGTCGGTATTAATTATTATAATATTGCCGAACCATTACCAAAAAAACGAAAAAGTGTTCGCCATGTTGTAACACCACTAGTTTCCCTTCCGCGAGTTCTTTCCGCCTGCGAGCATATTGCCAGGCCGGCGCCGCCTGCCGCTCCCAAGTTGCGCTCTTTTCCACGCATGCCGCGATGGCGCCGCGGCCCTAATACGTTTTAAAGTACGTCTAAATGTGATAGAAGAATAACGCGACTTTTACGACGCTTCGCGACTTGAAATATGGATCGCGGCCGCGTCCCCGAGGCGCCTTTATTAATTCACTAAATACTTACGCGAGGACGTGGCGTCGGCGCGCTCGGGGACTCGAGCCATCGTCGCCGAACAAGCTGCGTCTCGAGCCGAGACACATGAGGGCCTCATCACCCAGCGGAGATCGTCTGGTGGATGCGGTTGATGGATTCGCTGAAGGCGTCATCTTGCTAATACAACACTCGCTTATCCACTTGCCTCGGAAAATATTGCTTTTTAAGCATTGCATTACGAGAGGTGAACGTGCTTTGCGTTTGGAAAATGGGTTGGAGAACATCGTTATTAAAATGCGTTTGTCTAAGATAACCAATTTTGATATAAGACATAATCTGACAGCGTTAGTAATATCAAAATGTAAATGGTCGCGTGCAATGACAAGGATACCATGAAATTTTGATTATACTGAATATTAGACAATTTTGCTAAATTATTCAATTTTTCATTTAATAAACATGTTTACTCCTTTAAAATGTGTTTAATTTTCATGTTCTAGAATTGAAAAACTTTTCGCAACAATAGGCATTTGTATATTTCATATTAATGACAAAACCTAATATAATTTTAGGTCAAATAAAGGCAGATGTATCTTGATAAAATAGCAATGTATTAAACTATTAAAATTTGAAATACTAGAAGTATTTACAAAATGTTTTCTGAATTTTTAGTTTTTGTGTGTTTATTCCCAATTTATTTATCCTTAGCCAAAGAATATGTAGAAACTCAAACTCTAACAAACATTTGTGAAACCTATGGCATTACATTTTGAACAAAAGAACATCATAAACAATATCAACGATTTTCAACTTCTTAAAAAATTGAAACCTATAATAAAATTAACGGGTGAGCCTCCGGGCCCCGTCCATTCTTGATAATGATAAGGTTCATATAACTTTTGTTTCTTAGAGTCGAAGCGCTCATTATTTGCTGTATTTAACTGAATTAACACATTTGTAGCTTCTCATAATAGAATATTAATTAGAGTTGTAGAGATTCTTTGAACGTGGAATGTATTGTGCTTAGAAAACAAAAAGGCATTCAGCTTGAATCGAAAAAAAGTGTATCAGTGTTTACACTATTCATTTTAATGAATATGTGTCCACACATGCCCTACTTATTAATATGTTCATTAGATACCCTGAAACATAGTGTTTTCCTAATGTTTTTAAATCTCGTTTATTTTAGTATCTACTTAAACTGTGCAACTTTTAACTCAAAAAAAAAATATTTTTAATGAAAATCTTCATATACGTATGGTTACAAATGTTCATTTAAAAATTAATATCTTGCTGATAATTATGCTTGTAAAGAATTTTACATATTACATAGATGTTATATATTCGAAGCATCTCGCACACACAGTCTTAATGATACGTGAAGAAGAGAAGATGAGTCACAGGCAGTAAATTTTGAACGCACCAAATGATTTGCAACATTCACTTTAAATACATAATTTATTAATAACAATATTTGTTTATTATCTGTAGATAAATAATATTAAGATTAATATGTTTATACGTTTATATGTTTATATGTTTATATAACACTACCCTTGATATTGACAATTTTTAGGTAATTTAATATTGCTCATGACCTATCATCAGTAGTATCTTACGAGTTCGATAGCCACATCTTACATTAATTTATGTAGAGCTAAGCATCTAACGTGAAGTAGTTCGTTTCTTTTCTGATTCCACTGGTAAAAGTTCCCGAGCACAATAAAAAATAAATTACACAGGCGGCGTGTACCTTTATTAATACACGTGAACCTCCCGAGTGAATGGTTTACAGCCTCTTTCTGCGCGAGGCGCCGCCGAGGGCCCGAAGACGCTCCGCAGGCAAATTCCGCTCCGCCGCCGTCATTTGTCCGCGCGGAATAAGGCCGCGTTTCTTTAATTCACTCGCATAACCTGAGACCCGGCGCCCCACCGCCGTTGTCGTCTCCACTTCCGCTTCCCGCTCCCTGCCAAATTCTAAGCTCCTGCCCTCCCACCACCACGCCCCCCGCCATCCTCGCCACTCCCCCGCCCCCGCCATCCCCGCCACTCGTCCCACCATCCCCACCACTCGCCCCGCCATCCCCACCACTCGCCCAGCCATCCCCACCACTCGCTCCGTCAATTCCCCGCCAATCCCTCGACCCCGCCACTTCCCCCACCAATCCCCCGCCCTCGCCATCCCCGCCACTCACCGCCCCCGCCAATCTCCCAACCCCGCCTCCCCGCACCCCTCCCCGCCATCCCCTCCATTCCCCGCCCCTCCAATCCTCCGTCCCCGGCACTCCCCCGCCCCGCAACTCCCCCGTCCCGCCATCCCCGCCACCCCGACTACTGCAACCGACTCCAACCCCGCACCCCTTAAGCCAGCCCGCTCCCCTTCCCAACCCGGACCCTCGCGCCCGTCACCACTTACCATCGCCTCAAACCCCCACCACCTCTGCCCCGCCCTCTACCGTCGCCATCCGCCCACCCGCTCCGCCTTTCATGAATGTGCCTGCTCCGCCCATTAATTATATCGTTCACCCACATTGAAAATCCTACGCGGCGTCTTTTTCTTATTTTCGGGGACGGGGGAGGGGGTGAGTTCTTTCATTTTTCTTACGGCATCTTTTTCATTCTCTATTACACCCTGCACATTATTACATACGTCTCATTTATTTCCTGAGCGTTTCTTCTCCTTTTGTGTTCTCGCGTTCGCTCTCGCAGCTTTTTTTTTCTTTTTCGCTGGGCTTTTCTTCGTGTGCGCGCCGCGGAGAAGTCATTTTCTCCAGACGGCGGCGGAGCTAAGTTCGGAATCACAATCATCTAGTCGTGTGTCGGGCCGCCTCTCGCGTTGATCTTCATATGTTATCTGGGCTCCTGGTGGGCGCGCCTGCTCGCCTCTTCCCTCCGCGCCCGCTCTCCCTCTGGCGGCGTTGCTCGGTAGATCAGCAGCTTCGTAGGCCTTTCAAGCGTGGTAAGACCCCCCAGGAAAGTATCCTCTACAATATAATACGCCAAGAATATATGACGATTTTTTTACAATGTTTTTACGAGTAACCGTCGACTCAGAATCCTGTAAGTGTGCTATTGCTGGATTGGGAATTACTTTCCAGTCCTGCATCAAATAGAATTGAAACGGGAAAAATATAGTTTGAAGATTGTGACATGGGGACAGATAACTGCACACATTTTGATCTCACAAAACCCGGAAAAGATCGTTCTTAGGTTCTTAAAAACAGTTTTTCGTGCCACTACAGAGTCACGTATTTCATGAGTATAGGTGATTTTTGTGGGGACACTAGTTTTAAGGGACGGGCAGGGGACATGTAGGAGGGCAAAATGGATCCATGTGAAGATTGTGTTAGGGACAGACAGGTACATGTCGGAGAGAGGTGGGGCTCGATAAGTGTATCCTAAGACGTTTGCAACACAAAAAGACCATTTTGGACCATATAAATTTTTGGAGGTATATCTCTAAATTTTGTCTGTAAAATCATTATATACTGAATTCTATTAGGATCAGAATTTCACTAAAA
This sequence comes from Teleogryllus occipitalis, assembly GCA_011170035.1. Lineage (NCBI taxonomy): Eukaryota > Metazoa > Arthropoda > Insecta > Orthoptera > Gryllidae > Teleogryllus > Teleogryllus occipitalis. Next base: position 40,301 of record BLKR01000482.1, on the reverse strand, counting down.
TTAACAGAATATGCTTTCATTATTACATCATTAATGGGACTGGTTGACGCCATCTTACGAGACGGACGCATCTGGTTGTGCTCTTCATTTTTTGTGAATATCTACTACTTTTAGCGATTTGACTGTGCCTAGTGTGTTTTAAGTGCTTTTATTACTTGTTGCAGGTTATCTGAGAATATAATTTCAACTGATTTTTTTTTTTGCTATAACCAAGACAAACAGATTACGAATTTTAAACGGACATTCAAACCTCAACGAACTTCAGATTTACGAGGTGGTGATAAGTGTCTAAATCTATTCACAGTTAAATTTATTTCCAATATTAAATCACCGTGCTAATTAATTTTCTGAAAGATTTATTCTATTTCTGTGACAAGTGACGATTCCGTTTTTTGAACGTTACAAGGACGGTGTATCAAAGTGAATTTGTTTCAAATCTTATTCTATATATTGAAGACAAACTTTCAGATATTATCTTTTATCTAATTACGGTAAAGTATAATCTACTGATTGTATTAAACAGTTGCAGCTTAAGTTGACGAAATTCTACGTAGCCACATTGCCAAATTTCGTAAGTACTAGCTCCATTAGAATTGTGTGTAGCATACCTTCTAGTTTTTGTATTGAATCTTGATTTTTAATTTATTTAATACACATCAATTTAACACTTTTAAAATACAAAGCTAGGTTTTTGTTGCTCTTATCTGGGTTTTCTTGTATTTATTTCAATTTTTATCACGTACATTAAAACGCATTCGTGACATGGCTACTGTTCGTTCTACTCTCTTTACTCTCTACACTCTCAAAGCCGACCTTCTGAAAGCCTTCACACACGTAAACAATAATTTAGATCAACATATCCGAAGGTTGGAAGAGGTCGTTCTCTACACAGACGGTTGGGTACAAGTCGGCAACACAGCGAATAATACCAACCGTACACCCGTGACTGTACAAAAGACACAGGCACCGCATCCAGTCACAACTCAAAACAAATTTAGTGTTTTAGATTATGAAACAGATTTTCCTCGCCTTCCTGATCCTCACCACCCTTCTCTACCATCGACAAATTCATGCACAAACCAACGCAAACAGGCTAGGAAGCGCGTCAAAACCAAAACACGTAAAGCTGCGCATCCTAGCTCACTTGAAAACAAAGACATTCCTACTGAGCCTAAAAAACAGGTACTTATTTTAGCTGACAGTCATGGCCGCCATCTCTCCTCCATTCTCAGTAGGAAGTTACCCTCCAATTTCTCAGTCTCATCTATTTTTAAACCTAACGGGAGGTTTGCAGATGTGACTGCAGAGTTGGACACCCACACGAAGACACTGACCAATCAGGACACAGTCATTATCATAGGAGGGCAGAATGACATTAACTTGGGCGGTAACTTTACACCTGAGCAACATGTAAACAAATTACAATGTGCCGCCCAAAATACTAACATTGTAGTCTCGACTCTGCCCTTCTGGTACAACAGACCAACACTATGCAGCGAGATTAAGCACGCAAACCAACAATTAAAACTGCAACTGAGAGAAACAAATGTCACACTTTTTGAAATGAATTTCCTCTCAGCAAAACACTTCACCCGGCATGGTCTTCACATGAACCTTGCTGGAAAACATGCAGTCGGTAACAAGCTTGCACAATACATCATCAACTCCAGTCCTACGCAGTCTCCTGCCAAAAATCCATCCCTTTCACCTTCCTTACGTTCTCCACCCCCCACCCTTGTTTCGAGCCCTGTTGCCTCTTCCTCTGAACCTACTCCCGTTTCTCCCATTCCCACTACCAATTCATCTACACCTGATGCCCCATCTTCCTCACAACCTGTCACTGCCGGGACACACTACAACCTTCGACCACGCACTCGAGGTAAAAATGGAGTAAATATATAGCAACTACAGTCAGATGCAGCAGAAAAACATTCGTGTAGGTACTTGCAAAAAATAAACATTCTTCACCATAATGTTCAATCCCTTTCAAATAAAACTGAGTTTATCGAGGCAGCTCTACAGAGCGATCTAAATCAAATGGATGTTCTTTGCTTTACAGAACATTGGTTATCTCCTAATGAACTAAGCATTTTCCAAATTCCAAACTTTTACCTCGCAGGCTTTTATTGCAGAGAGAGAGAATCGCATAAAGGTCCTACGTATGGGGGTTCTTGTATTTACGTTAGAAATAATATTGATTCTATCCCCTTGGCGGAATTAAATGTGTATTCCATTGAAAATATTTTCGAAATTTCTGTTGTACATCTTACTTCACTAAAAGTGATAATACTTTGCATCTACAGACCTCCAACAAAGAGAACTGCAGATTATATTTTGTTCTTAGAAAACCTGGAGATAACACTTAACAAAGTCAGCAATCGCTCTTTTGAATCCATTGTTGTATGCGGAGATTTTAACATTGATTTTCTGGTCGAATCTTGCGAGAAAGAAAAGTTTCTCAATTTAATTAATTCCTTCAATTTAGACATTACAATTAATGTACCTACACGGATCACACAAAATTCGATGAAGGCAATTGATCAAATTATAATTAACAAAACTACTACTCGATATGAAGTTGAAACAAAAGATTTAGGATACAGTGACCACGATGCACAAATTCTTACCATTATAAGAAATGCGATCACTGACACAATAAATAATACACGTATGACTAGATTGTTTACAAAAAGTAAAATAAAATTATTCATTGATTACTTGATGCAGGAGTCATGGGAAGCGGTTTATAATGCTGTTGATACAAACGACAAATATAATTTTTTTTTCAACTCTTTCATTTCATTTTAACACTTGCTTTCCTCTTCAAAAAAGAAAATTAAATATTTCACGGAAAAGCAATTCTTGGATAACACAAGGGATTAGAACATCTTGTAAAAACAAGCGAATTCTTTCTTTCATTTCTAAATGTCATAACGTATCTCAAGATTTCCTTATCTACTTTAAAAAATACAAAACATTGTTACGAAAAGTCATAAGGCAGGCTAAAATCATGAAACACGATCAGGATATTTTGAACTCAAAAAACAAAACAAAAGCAATGTGGAATATAATAAAAAATACGACCAAATCAACTAGAAACCCTGTAGAGAATGTTGTTTTAAAATATAACGATATAAATGTGAACGATCCGGCAACAGTGGCTAGTCTCTTTAACCAATACTTTTCGAGAATTGCTGCCGATCTCACTCAGGGTCTTCAGCCACAAAATTCAATAATAGACAGTTCACCCAAAATTTTAGACACGATGTTCGTTTCCGAAACTTCTTCCTATGAAATTCTCAAAATAATCGGTAAACTAAAAAATAAATATTCGTCCGGTTTAGATGAATTTCCGGACGCTTTGTTAAAGACCTGTGCGTATGCCATTATACACCCGTTAACTCACATATTTAATGCATCTTTATGCACTGGAACGTTTCCAGATATTTTCAAAACAGCTAAAATTAAGCCGCTTTTCAAAAAAGGCAACAAAAATGAAATTCAAAATTATCGGCCCATTTCTCTTCTATCAGTTTTTTCAAAAATATTAGAGAGACTTTTTTACGTACGAATGGAAACCTTTCTCACTAAACACGACGCGCTTTCAGATTGCCAACATGGATTTAGAAAATCAAAATCAACGGAAACAGCTATATTTTCTTTTCTTAAAGATGTCGCCTCATCATTAGATCAAAACGAGGCACCTATTGGATTATTTTTAGATCTCTCAAAAGCTTTTGACGTCATTGATCATGACATTTTACTTTCCAAATTACCTTCATATGGAATTCGTGGTATTGCTCTAGATTGGTTATGTTCGTACCTTAAACAACGATCTCAGAGAGTTGAAATACCTTACTGGAATGATGGAACATTACGTACGCACCTTTCCGACTCTTTGCCCATTGCATGTGGAGTTCCTCAAGGATCGATTTTAGGCCCTATTCTGTTCCTACTTTACGTAAACGATATGCCCTCGGCGATTCGAAACGGAAGAACGGTTCTCTTTGCGGATGATACGAACATCCTTTGCAATAAAGAAACCGTAAATAGTTCAATATCAGATGTTTCAAATTGGTTCCGAAATAAATTAATAGTAAACGAAAAGAAAACGGTTTTAATGCAGTTTTCCATATCAAATAAACAATTCTGTGCTCCATTGAAAATGAACAGTGTACCATTGACTGATGTTAAGGCAACAAAATTTTTAGGTCTCTCAATTCAGTCAAACCTTAAATGGAACGTCCATTTAAATGAATTGAACACAAAATTAAGTTCATTATGCTACGCGTTCAGAATTCTTGCAAATTCAGTCAGCCTTCATACTGCTCGTTGTGTATATTTCGCGAATGTTCATTCCCGCCTGAGATATGGCATAATATTCTGGGGAAATACATCTTATAGCTCCCAGACTTTTAGATTACAAAAACGAATCGTACGAATAATAACCAAATCCCACCCACGTAATTCATGTAAACCTCTCTTCATTAATCTAGGAATTTTACCATTACCTTGTCTGTTTATTTACGAATCAGTTTTTGTAAAAAATGACTTGCTTAAGGGCGGGAATATATTTTCAGAAAATGCCGATGTCTATTACTATAACACTCGACGTAGAAATCATATTCATCAGGTGACAGTATCAACAGCTCAATACAAAAAATTCACATACAATACATGTACATTATTTTACAACACTTTGCCAGACGACATTAAACTATTAAATTCGATAGAAAAGTTTAAATCCCAAGTGAAATCGTTTCTGCTGCATAACTGTTTCTACACAATTAGAGACTATACTGAGCATCACAAGAAAAGTAACATTAAGTTTAACAATGATACATAATGCATTATTTACCATTTGGACTGTATAAATGTGTATAAACAACCTGTAACAAGTATTGTACTACAGCCTCCGGGTCAATGACCCCCATCTCGATCAGGTTTTTCGTCCAGTTTCCCTGATCCATTGAGCAAATGCTGAGATGGCCCCTTGTTTTGCTTCTGGACATAAATGTAACTTCATTTTCTGTGCACGTCTTCTAGAATTCAGTGGGAAATACAATTATTCAAATTATCGTTTCCATGTTGTCGCGGCAGGAAGTATTATTCCGAAGGACAACATGGATAAGAGCCAAAATTTATTGCTTATTTATCCTTGAAAATAGATTTTGTTACATGGGAGGGTTGTTGTTGTTGTTGTTGTTTTTAATTTAAATAGTATATGACTTAGTGTAGGGATCACAGAATTTTGAAAATGTGCACACAATTAATTTTTCCCCATAGCACGTCATACGCAGTTTGAACTGTTTTTTGACGTAAAATAAATAAATAAATAAAAAAATTCTACACTAGAGATATCCCTGAAGATGGGCTTCATTTCTTCCACAACAGCATATGACAAAGCTTCCTTATGTTGAAACAGTTTTCCAGTTTCTTGGGCTTGATTATATTTGCACCAGCTTTCAACACCTTTGGGGCATAAACCATAACACGATGTCTCATCATTTGATGACACGTGAAAAAGAAGTGCTCATACAGCATTCCTCATTGACTCAACACTATGTGTATTTTTTCTAATTGTTAGGCCATAAAAATTCTGTAATTTGTCAATCATAGCATTAGTTAACCTATTTTTGCCATGTTGCCTTTACCATCTAGTTTTTTGCATCTACATGAATTTTTTTAGGCGACGCAAACGCGTACCCATACGTTTCTGTATGTGACCAATACACTCTAATTCTGTAATATTTATATTTTCAACATAAGGTTGGAGCTCATTCACTGTCTTAAATGCCTTGGAATGCTCATCTCCCAGATAATTGTGATATCTTACCCCTCGTTGAACAGAATTCTCAAGTAAACGAGTCACTCCTCACACTTCCATTCCACCGCTCGTTCCCTGATAATTTGATGCACATTCTTATTCATACTCTACTTTTAATTTGTGTTTGAATCTACAATGTTTTGATAGAACGGCAACATCCAGTACTTTCCCTGTATCAACACTGGTGACTGTAACCACACCATTTAGGGATGTATGCCCTCGTTTTGCCACGAGTCATCAATCCCATTGCATTCATAAATCAGTCCCATTGCATTTATCAATGGCCTCTTTAGTAGCTTTTTCCATAGATTTTAATGCTACATCTCTAACTTCACTTCCAAATATATTATTGTATTTTCCAAATCTTGTTGGGGGAGTAGCAAGTTCATCACACCATAAAACACATTGCCTGCTGGAGAACCTTTTCCTCTTGTCCGCAGACCGTACACTAACCTTATATTCACACTGTATAATTTTGAATTGTCATTATATGCTGTAGAATTACAAAAAGCTTTCTTGTAATCACTCTTCTCACAATGAAGTTCGATATGTGTTGATACGTCGCACTCTTTCTAGAAGTAAACCACCATTGTTACACTTCCTGCAAGTCACGTTATTCAAAAAACTATCATGCAGCACATTCATGTCAAAAATTTTATTGGCATCTTTTTCTGTGCCTTCGAATTTCTTCGATTGTCAAACCATGTTTGCAGAGTTAGATAATATTTCCTAAGAGTTGCTTGTGTGGAATTTTATATTTTGTATATTTTGGTGGTTAAACCGGTTAAATGTTGGATTTTCAAGTTTTGCAAATGTAATGTTTGCAGGATAGCACAAGTCAGTATTGAAATTCTTTCTTGCTTTCATCTTTTGACTGCACTTGCTGAAGAAGGTTTGAATAGCTTTTCTCACTTTTTTCGCATTTTTTGCATAAGTTGCAGTATTTTTTTTATGTTGTAAGAAATACTTTCTACATAGTTTGCCACCTTTTCACAACACTACCAAAAAATACTTTTGCAGTCCGCGGTGATTTAGGTTAGCGCCCCCACCCTCATAACTGTAAAAATGAGATTAAAAAATGCCATTATGTCATAAATCCACTCTTTTGGCAATGCTCTTCTTGAAACCTTCTCTTCTGGCATTGTAGCATGCATGCTTAACAGGAATATTTAATTTACTGACCTGGCATCCACCAAATTTCGAAATCAAAACAAAATTATCGAAGAAAACTTCCCCTATCTTATGTAATTTTACCTTTCAAAAAGCGAAAGATGCCGGAAGAGCTATTTTAGAAGACAGTTGTGTACTTGGTAAGGAACAGATAGCTCACTAACCATTGCGAAGATCGGAAAGACAAGAGCAATTTCCTGTTCTCTGGAGCGCCCTGACTGGTTTCAGAGAAGTGGATAAGGCACGGTGTCAAATTCTAAGCACTGTCCTAGCTCGACGCGTTACAGGGAAGAACAGGCAGTGTATAGAACTTTTCGATTGGAGAACACCCTAATTTTACGCGATTGTTATTAGTATGGTAAAAAATTAGCTATCAGTGATTTATCAAAAAATGAATGTAGAAAACTAAATATAGTAAACCAAAAGTATTAAAAACGCGGAAAATTCAATATAGGCGCTAATAGGCCCTAAACGCTCAATTAGGCAATTATCTCTAAAATAGGCATTATCTCACAAAAACCATTTCTGAAGTAAACATTGATAATGGGACGAGTTGCCAAAAAATATATTCAAAGAAATAAAATAGGCAAAAAGGACAATGTCGGAACTAGTTATAAGGAATGAACGCATTTTTTGCTGTCGAATTTCAGCATTTTTATTGATTTCGATTTATAATTTAAAAATGAAGAGAATTTAAATTCAACAGCTGGATGTAGCTTTTATTTCTGATTAAATGCGATTCATTCACCAGCAGAATCAAACTAAAGGAAACTATCTTCGTTTTCTTCATATGTATTTTAAGTATTTCCTTTTTTAAATACACCTATTTTATGAATTTAATACATTTCTAAAATATTTGCCCAAAAACTTAAAAAATACAGCTATTAAAATTCAAAATGTATTTAAAATACGTAATTCAAATACAAGTATTTAAATACTTCCCAACCCTCTCAATATTATTAGACTTAAAATCTTTAATTTAATGCTTAGTACCCGCAGATAGGGGTCTCGTTTGAACTTTCTACACCGAATCTCCGAGAACCTAGTCTCCCGACTGCTTAGGATGTTTAGAAAAGTCAAGAAATTACAAATATGAATTCACCAAGATACTTCATTGCACAAAAAGTATTCTTTACACGACAGAAATCGATAATTGAAAATCGAGATATTTACGAAAACATTTGTAAGTAAAATCGTTATATTTTAAGTCATTTGTGTAATTCTTTGTGTTACGAGTCTTTGTGTTATGAATAGCATATATTATAAAAAACTGGGGGCGCTACAAATGGCGCAGACTTTCTCGTACTAGTACTAATTTTACACGAAATCTCTTATCTCTTCAGACTGAGCTACCTAATCAGTTTTGCACCACCGTCTTCTTAGGCACCAATTATTTTCTCGTTTCTTCTTGTTTCCGGATATGAGATATGAGAGTTCAGCAATAATGCGTTGACAACTCAAGACTCCTGAAGGGAAGAATGGTCAAACAAGAATAAAACAATGTACTCATATATAATATTATACTGAAACAGACCAAGGGAGGTATAAACAGCTTTTTAGTTAATTATAATACGACTGCAAGTGGTAAGTTAGAAAATACACGGCCATAAAATTATATGTACCCCGACCACCTCTCAGAAGACAAAGAGACCTTTTGTCAGGATTTATACGGCGCCTTGCTTCCGGGAGCCGAATTTAATTTTGGGGGATTTGAAGCGCGACAAACCGCATTCGCGTACCCCTCTACAGCATGTGACTGTTTCTGCTGCGTCATAACCAGAATTTTCTTATCACAATCGAGTCCATTGTCCCGGTGCGTGAAAAAGTACAATTAATTAGCGCGATTATTATCTGTCTGACAAACGAATGCTCTGTCCGAACCCGCGATGTACAAAAAATATTTGTGGTTTCATTTGGCTCCAAGTGTCAGAAGATTCTTTGGCCAACCAAAAGTACTCATGAAAACATTAGTCACGCTGTGCAATTAGAGGCACAATTAGAGCAATTTTGGAGGCATAAAATAGTTATTTTATGAATATACGTTTGCGTTATTTTAGCATGAGTGTAATATTTCTCGCACACGAATTTTCCTTCAAATTTGCATTCTGCATTATCTTCGATCTTTAAAGTTTTGGAACGAGAATTGTCTTTGGCGAATTGTACAAGTAAATTAACATTTAACAAATTCAAAATCCCAAATCAGCGCTGTTGAAATCAGTTTTTGAATTGTTAGTTGTTGAATTGTTAGCATAAAAATTCTTCGACCACTGAATTCTCTATCTTTACACTTTTTATGAAAGATAAGGTAATATATTGGTGTTTCATATAGAATCCATATAAGAGAAGATGTATATTGTAGATTTCCACAATATTTCTGCCATAATCACAAATTTATGTGACTATTGAATACCACATTATTTAAAAAATCTCCAACGAACATCGTTAACTGTGAAATTCATATTATTAACTGCCACAGTTTCAAGGAACACGCTTTGTGAATATCATTGAGAATGACCTAATGGTATTCATGCTTTTTAATATGCCTACTTTTCACGACCCTCTGCAGTAGTTTCGCGTAGGATTTGTGCTCTCGCATATAATTTTGTGTTTTGTTCTGCTAAGCTTGAAACTAGTTTATTTTATTTACAATCGACAATTTTACACCAAAGTGCTGGGAGAATGATGCTTCCTAATCTAAGCAATTGCTATTGTGCATTAAAAGAGGGAAAATTAGCGTGATTTGTCCTTCCGTAGTTGGAGAAAGATCATGACAATAATTTAAAGAGATAAACGAGTAGGTTTACAAAAATACTAGTGAATTATAATAAAGATGCACCTTTAAATGCAGAAAAGTGAGAAGAATGAGTACACATAAATAATATTGCTAACGGCTTTCTCATTTTGTTGATTCTATTATTAATATATCTTTTGCTTTTCTGCTTCAAAAATTTTATGAATATGGAAAAAATAAAGAATTGATGAGGTATTGCACTTTTTATGAATCAGTTTAATTTTCATAATTTTAATGAATCAATTTAATGAATAATTTTTATTTATCATAACTACAAGTATATTTGTAGTATGGTCAGAATTGTATTATGGTATTGTGGTCAGATTTGTAGTATGGAAGGAAGTTGAAAAGAAAAAAATTTATATTTTTCAAAATAAGTTAAATTAGACGAGTATTTACTTAGAAAATTGAATTTAAGCAATTTTAACATTTTCCTTGAAGTCTTTACGATTCTTTCAAACAAATTCCGTATATTTAGTCAGTTAAGTGTCAGTATGTTGTCAGCAGAGAAGTTATAGTCTGATACCCTTGATTCAGTAGTGTATTCCATACTTCTGGGTGCCTGCGCTTTGAATGGTAGAATTAAATATATCGCCTCCTATATTATTTCAGTAGTATACATACTTTTTGCGTCTCTCACACGCAACCAATCTTTATAAGTGAGGTCTCTAAAGAAAGATAATTTCATGGAGACGAGACGATTTGCACTTTGACTTTTAAAATATGAAGGATTTACTTTAAAAAACGCAAGTAAATATTCATGTCAAATTCAACCCGCAAGACACGGCCGCATTTATTAATCTATATCGTTAAATAACTCCTAAACGAAGCGTTTTAGGGCCTTCAAAACTAAAATGTTGAGGCCAGAGGCCTCAACGAAACGTTTCTCATACCGTATTCTAGAGGATGAGATCTTTTTAGACTTTCTATTACATTTTTGCTGGTTCGATGTTCCTCGGTTCTACCTCACCTGCTCATAGGGAAGAGGGTGGGGTTTAACATGCGAGAGTTCTCGCACGAGTGTGCTATAGTGCACGGGTGTGCACGTGTATAGAAATGCTGGTGTTTTCTACTAGACAATTTCGGTATTTTAATCATGCTGCTGGCTCAGATTGATCCAATGTTTGCATGAAAAATGGTGTGGTGAACTTACTTAGTTATAGCCAATTGCTTTAGGCGACATCTTGTAAATGAAAAATTTTATTTATGTATCATTATTATTAGTATTTATGTATTATTATTACATTATATATGTTTATTTCTATTATTTTATTTATGATCAATGTTTTGGTGAAACATTTATCCAAAAGTGTCTGGAGAATGAATTACTTAGAATAGGCTTATTGTAATAATACAAATGAAATGTGCAAAATATTTGCACTGGAATCTGTTCTGACGTTGTGTCAACATACCAATGAAAGGACAAAATTGTCGCAATTTCTGAGTTTTATCAAAACAGCGCATCGAGAAGCGGTTTTCTAAACTCATATTGTATATAGTGCTTCAGTACAGAAGCATATTTTACTGACGAGAGTAGTAACCCGTTTCTTGAAAGCTTTTAAACTTTCATGTGAAATTAAACTTCATTTGTCGGAGAATCTCCATACGCAGTTTGAGCTACTAGACGTCTATGTTTTAAAGGGGCAGCACAAAAAAAACTGTTTTGTCGGCGTCTTATGAATGGAAAGGCCTTGCCTCTTCCCGGAAGCCACAATTTATGACGCAGTTTCTATGGAAATCCCCGTCGACATCCGCCAAATCTGGAAGTGCATGTAGTACCTCCCCAGAGACTGAGTTTCGACGCCTGCTTCTTGCAAGATCAGCCCGCATTTTATTTTACTTCATCTTCACTATATCACTTTCTATTACAAACCTCAATGATAATGACATTCGTATTACCATTACTGACACAATATTATCGTACCCTCAATATCACCACTAAGACAACGTGGGAAATACGATGACAACAGCGTACATCACACAGCTACCTTCATCATTTTAGCTACTACCACGGCAACTGCGACATCCATCTGCCGGCAGTTAACATAGCAATCGCTCGCAACAACCAGCCGCAGTAATTAGTCTATTACAACAGTCGTCCTATGTTGAACCAACATAAATAGGTTACCATTGCTAGACAACCATCACCCTTACATTCATCGCATATTCGACAACCGCCAGTATTCAGTTTCTGTCGCTTGCCGTGATGTATTTACTATCATCGTTCCCATAGTCCCTGCGATTCAATGGGTACTTTTTGACAGTGCTTTGTAACATTATCACTAAAATCTGTTCTTAAGTATAAATATAAAGCATCATATTAAGTATGAATGTGGTTAATACAAGAATGTTTTATGTATAATTGTTTAATCTATAATTGTGTTCAAGTTATTGTAAATGTTTTGTTAAAAGCATTCAGAGGCAAAAAAAGTCGAAGAAGCACAACTAATTATTTTTTTAATCACTAAAATCATTTACGTTAATGGGGCAAACGAAATTCTTATTACGGCACTATAAACCACGACCACCAGCTCACCACGATGAAACCAGGTGTCAAGGGATCTGTGCATGACCGAATCAGGCTTGGCGGTCTCTCTCCCCTCGAGGAGCCTTGCGTGCCCCTGCCTCAGCCACCGCCCGCGCCGGCGCCGCCGGCCCTTTGAAGTCGCGGCGATAGCGTCGTGTGCGGGTAAGAGCGGGGGCGGGGGCGGGGGCGGGGTCTGGGGCCTGGCGCAGCCGCCCGCCGCACTTTAACCCTCTCCTCGCGGCGTCCGCGACGGCGGGGGTGGCACGGCGGGCTGACGTCCACGTTTGTGGCGCCGATTTGTCACCGAGCGGCCGTTCTAAGGGCTGTCATATCTCCCCTCGTGTAGCGGCGCCCGTGAGCACACGAATGGCCCAGCGGGTCGAAATTGGCAGAAAGCCACGCCGAACGAGGGGATGCATGGCGTACGGAAGCTTTTCTTTTCTTTCACTTAGTCTCGTGAAGTGCAGAATTTGGATGTAATTACATGAAGGAAATACAGCGGTTTAGAAAGGAATTACAAGTACTTCAAAGGTATTTGTGCTTCGAAGGTATAACATGGTCCAAGTGCTCCATGGGTAGGTATATCGTACATGGTAATACCTCACCGAGCTGCCAGTATTATGGGAAACATACATTCGTAGGGTCCATCTATCCATCCATCAAGACAGGCACATATAAAACATTTTGTTGACCTCAGTGAAGTCTAAACGTATATTAATTCTTAAAATTATAAATAGACTTTGAATCTTTTAACCTTTTTATTTTAACCTTTCACTTGTTAGATTTAGGTATATGAAAGAGACATTTTATAATACTTTTATAAAACTTTTACATAATACTTAAACTACATCAATTCTGTCATTTAGATATATGATAGTGTTCTATTTCTGTCCTAGTAACCCAATGATGTAAAAAATCAAGTTACGATTGTTGCTATAATTCATTTGAAATAAATGATTGTCAAAAAACAGATGATACGCTTAATATAAATATTGACGATAATCAAAAAGTTGGCTTTTCATCTGCAATTTCTACTAATTTTGTTCTTTACTCGGTGAAACCAGCTGAAAAATTAGGAAAGGAATTAAAGCGTTCCATTTTATGTTACGTTATCTACAAACACTCCAAAATATCTACAAATATTGTCAGGAAAAATAAAAAAAATGCACCAGTATTCCGAGAAAAATCAAGTTACAGGAATAAAATGGCCACCTATGTTTGGTACACCGAAAAGTGCTAGGTTCCAGTCTTAATCGTGGCAGGATTTTCCACAGCGGACTAAACCCCTCTCGGGAGAGAATTCGATCGCTCAGGGCCGATCGATAGTTTCCCGAGCGTTTTCCAATCAACACGAAGCGAATGTGGGAGCAATACTCTAACCAAAGGGACACGAATCGAGCACTATATTTACTCCCACATCATTGCCATCTTTTCTGCTTACTTTTACACTTATACTTCCACTAGCTGAAGTACCCGGCGTTGCTCGGGCATTTATTACAGTAAATTGTTATACAGGAAGAGGAATTCAATCTTTTCATGCCCTGCGGCGGGACCTATCTCTATATCTTCCATTGTATCCCTTCTCCGCCCTACTGCCTGCCATGCTCTGCCCGGCCACGCCACGATAGCTGTCTTCTCGTGACCCCCATTTTGAAATTTCTAGATTACCTCGCTCACTTTTCCACAAATAATGACATTTTTCTTATTTGAAGTTCCAGCTTCTAAACATTCACTTTATAACTAAAAGCAGTAAACAAGTCTAAACTACAAAATAAAATACTTGTACTCACATATAAAATTTTTGTGGAGTTTTATATATTCCAACACTATCAAAACTGTCACGTTGTAAAACTTATCCTATTTTGATATTTTTTCTTCTATTGATTCATAAAAAAAGTTTTGAAATTGATCTGTCAACTCGTGACCTTGAAGGCACTTACTGTTTTAAGCTGAGTATAACATGCGGAAGTTCTTGCACGGGTACGGTAGTAGGTAAATTGGGAGTAATAGTTATAAATGTCATAACGTAATTGATGAATCATAATCATAAAAATAAATGAAACTACTTGTATGTATTCTGAAACATAATTACCAGTTTTTATAATTCTAAAGATGACAAAAATATTTATGTTTTATGTCCTGTGTGATAGTAACACGTTGTGTAAAACGTATTTGTTCAAGTAAATCAATTCATCATACGACTGATACAATAGAAAACTAATGATCCACCAACATTACATTATGTGTAAATAATAAATTGACAATGTACTGAACCACGTAACAAAACAATATTAGCATCATTATTTTATCTCAAGTGATAGAGATTATGGATCCTGAAATATGAATAATAGAAACCAAGGACTCCCAGATATTATTTTCTTAGGCAAAAATATTTTTAGACCAATTAATTTTTGCTTATTTTTTTTAGAAATACCTGAATGAACTCATTCATTGGGAGCAGTTGGTATGCAAAACAACTTTACCTATTAGTCTCAATATGATAATGTAAATGATTATTCCTAAATTACCTACCACTGCACAGAAATTCATCCCATACTGAAGAAAAACTTTTACTGGGTTTACAAAATCATAAATTACTTTCCATTTTTCCAATTTTTGCAGGAGAGCTTAATAATAGAAACCAAGAACTCCCAGATTGATTTATTTGCTCAAACTTTTTGTTAGATAAATTAATTTCTGCCTATTTTTATAGAGAAGTATGGATGAATTCAATTATTGGGAGCAATTGATATGCAAAAATAAAGCTCATATTAATCTCAATAAATAAATCATCATTCTATAATTATCATCCACTGCAGTAAACTTCTTCACATAAAGAAGAAAAAAGTACAACAGCAGTTGATATGCAAACAAATCTACAGATTAGTCTTAATATGTAAATGGTCATTCCGAAAATACATACCACTGCACAAAACTCCTTCAAATGTTGAAGAAAAACTTTTAGGGTGTGGACTGAAGACAAATAAACATTTTCCATTGTACCAATTTTAACGTGAGAGCTGAATAATAGAAACCAAGAGCTCCCAGATTTATATATTTGCTCAGACAACCTTTTTTAGATAAATTAAGTTTTTCTTATATTTTATGGAACAATATAGATGAAATCATTCATTGGCAGCCATTGATATGCAAAACAATAGCTCAGATTAGTCTTAATAACTAAGCTAATCTCGTACTATCTAAGCACCCCAATCAACGTATCCATAAGAATATCAATTGGAATCTATTCGAATAGTATCTTTCGACATCCACCCCCATACCACCTTTCTTGAAAACCCCAGATCAAGTCGATTCAGCTATTTTCTTCTTCGGCAACACCATCTGCACGGCAATAAGTACGGCTACACCCAATTACAACCACCAGAGGCACCCCCCATCAAATCCGCTTCCACCCAACATCCTGAATCTTATTAGACATAAGCGATATATAAGACGACAATGGCAAACTCTCCGGCTACCCCAATTAAAAACCGCGTTAAATCAGATGACGCAGAAAGTTCACGAAAAGAATTAAGTTTCGCTATCAGAATTTCCAAAACCTTTTTCAAAATATTGATAAAAACTCCAATACTTTGTGGAAACTCTGTCGTCATTTCTCCCACCCCAACCAAGCAATCCCCCCATTATCAGCCAACTCAGGTCTGCTCTACAAATTAAGGAACCAAGGCACTCCCGATTATCTTTTCAAAATCATTAGCAGCTTTCTCGAAAATACAAGCTTCTCGGTGCGAATAAATTCCTCACTCTCTGTCCCTAAAATAATTCAGGCCGGGGTACCTCAAGGCTCACCTCTCTCCCCAACCCTCTTCAATCTGTTCACAGCAGATATACCATGTACCACAACTTGTTCCACAGCTTTATATGCAGATGACACCGCGATATTCTCAATATACCATGATCTTTCAATAGCAATCAACAATTTACAATTAGACGTCAACACTTTCTATGACTGGGCAGCAAAATGGCGCCTGCACTTAAACGCAGCAAAATGCGAAGCTAAAATCTTTGCACTCAAAAGAATAGCCAACCCTCCTACACTCACAATAGGAAGTTCACCTGTTCCCTGGCTTATCCACTGGTTTATCCACTGTTCGGGTGCAATAAAGGAAAAAAAAGAAGTTAGGTACTCCAATTTACCTTTTTTGTAGTTACGTCTGATCAATTCCCGGATAATACCATTTAGTCACAAACCATAGGAGATCCTTCTTTCCCAATCTTATTCCCCTCTCTCATCCATGGAACCAACTCATCCATTATGGTGGATCGGCCCATTGACACTATTTAGTAACGGCTAGTAGTCTACAGAAGCAAATATGCTGCTGAACAAAATCATACAAAATGGTTTTCCAAAAATTCCAAGATTTTATAAAAAAAGGCTCCAAATCATTACTTTACATTTTTGGTACGCGTAATGCCAAATAAACCCTATACGATGATATAAACACTATATTTCTGTATTTTTTTTCAAAAATGACAAAATTGTAATTTTCTTTACCTGTCTCTCACGTTGGTAATATTTACATTAAAGGCTATTTCTTTACATTATTAAATTTATGGGTACATGTGCTTTAAGTAATGTCAAATAAAGTTTCTCTAAAACTCAACAGTTTTCTGTTGAAATGATCTCAACATTCCGCATTTTCAGAAACGGTCAAATGCCATTTTCTCAAAAACGTCTCCATATTTTTTCTTCAATTTCCTCCAATGGATAAAGCTAATTGCACTGTTTAATATGACGTAAAGTTCATTTTTTGTATTCTTTTGCTTTTTCAAAAATTACAAAAATGTAATTTTCTTGAAATACCTCTCACGCTGTTAAGATGGACATTTCTATCGATTTGTATGCTTTATTACATTTGTGAGTGATAGTGCTTCAAATAACTTCAAATAACAAATTAACTTTCTCGAAAACTCAATAAATTTCAATTTCTCATCTACAGTAAGGCCTTATCACCATTTTCTTAAAAATGGCTAAGAAATATTCAATGAAATCGTCTATTTAAAACGAGTTTTTACTGTTCGTTAATATTCTTGACCTAATAATTCGGTTGTACTATTAGGAAATCAAAAAGTTGACAAATTGTCAAAAAAATGTATTTGGGGAGACGATAGATGGCAGCTGGTCAGAGAATGGAGGGAATCTTAAAGCCCGACCTCACCAAGGAAATTACAACAGGAATCTATTGAGTTTTCGGAAAACTTCATTGGAAGTTATTTGAAGCACTTCCACTCAGAAATATAATACTGTATACAAATAGATGGCATTTATGTCACCTGTTAGGATGCATTTGGTACTAACTCTATCAAAAATTTAAAGAAAAAATTTGGAGCCGTTTTTGAGAAAATCTTGCTTTAGTAAATTTTTAAAATTGCAAATATTTTACGCTCTTTTGCACGAAAACTACTAAAATTTTCAAAAACATCTACATGATCTTAATGAAATAACAATTTATGGGCTACAAATTTCATTTGAAGGAAAAATCTTTGATCTCAATTTTATACTTGTAGGAAGACGCAGAACAAAATTAAAACTTTTGCAATTTTTGAAAAAAAACCTGTCCATCTGGCTCTAGTTGAAGCTTTCAGATTTTGAATAACATTCCGTTGAAATTCCGTTGAAAAAAAATTTCGTTGAAAAACGAGTTAACCGTGAAAAACGGACCTATGCCACCTTTATAATTGTTAGTTAGTATTATAGAGTCCAGCAATATTGAGTGTACTGCGAGTACACAGATGTCAAGCTTAAGCCACAGGAGAGATGAAGCGCCCGAGAAAGAATGTCCAGGGAATTAAACGTGGTGGTTACATAGACTGAAATAGTTTTCTTTTAAAGTTCTGAGAGAGGCTTTATAACAAACCTAAACGTTGGTGATTAAAAAACTGTTCTCATACGATCTAAATTCAACACAATTCCTAATAAAAGTAAAATTTCCCTTTTCACTTGGGCCACACATCGACAATTCTTGTTAAAAAGAATTAGAACGTTGAGTGACCCAAACTGGTTCATCTCCACAAGTACTCGGCAAAATACGAATGAAATTGAGGTAAATGAGCGGAATATAGTCACTTTCATATAAAAGTTTCAAATTACTATCGTTATAAGTTAATTTAAATAATCCATTTTTACTAAATTATTAGTCTTTTGTTACGGGGGAAGCCTATCACACGTTTGTTTATTTTTTGGTGGAGAAATTGCCAGAACGGAAAAGTAATGCGGGTAATTACAAGATGATAAAATAATGAACGCAATGAACGAAAAACCTTTCAAAAAATTTTATATTCACGAATTTATAAGAAGATACTACAAACGCGATAAAATCTTTTCAAGTAAGATTCCTCCATACGCAAAGAGGAGATATTTCTACAAGTGACGACGTGAGAACATTGATCGCTACGAACATTTTCTTCTAAAGTAATCAGGAATAATGTAATAATAAAACGACACATATTTGTTTTTATTGTTGTTTATTGCACAATTTTTATTTCTACGAGTTGTGCCTGAAAAATAGAATTTCGAGATCTATATTGCTAAAAATTCTTCTCTGAAAATAATAGTACAAAAGTATTTTTTTCCTTCTAAGGGGGTAGTTTCGACTCGTTGTGTACCGCAGCGTAATGTTCGTCAGATGTACTCTTATCGCAATCTGAAAGGGCTGCACGATGTAGAAGTGGCACAGAAAAGAGTTGCATTTTAAAAGTACGGGCCGAGGGAATATAAAAGTCAATTTCCCTGGAAAACGCTACTTTCGGAGGGGAACGATTAGCTTTAGAGTGGCGTTCCCTTTTTCTCCACTTCCGCCAAAGATAAGTATGCGCACGTAGGGCGGAGGGGAAGAAGGGAAGGATGAAGATTATGTCGACCGGTAGCTTAATGGCACGTGTGTAAAACACACGTGGCAAATTACTTTTGTGAACGCTCTAGAAGGCAAGAGTCACAAACTTGTTCCCTCTTAAAAATTCGGAAGTATTCGCTAAAGGCTACATCTACGCGAGTATTTTTGTGTTTTAGTGGTGAACAGTACATTGCATTTTATTCGCGCTTTACCTTTTATTCTCGGTAACTTTATATTGGGTGGTTAGGTGGATGAGCAGTCCATGTAATTTGCGATATTATTATTATTATTATTATTATTATTATTATTATTATTATTATTATTATTATTATTATTATTATTATTATTTCTCTTTTTTACCCGGGGTTCAAGGTTTGGGGTGCATTTAGGCAAACCACATTCCCAACATTAATATATTTAGAAAGGTGCGAACAATCCGACAAATCTGAAGAATGACTTTCGAAAGTTTGGAATAATTTTTCCAAATAATACTTTAGATTTTTGTAAATAAAATCTGTTTCTGGTATTCCAATTGTTGTAACCTCAGTCTGCAATCAGTGACCCGAGTTTGTATATTTCTTTATATTCTACTCAGAGAGAATATATTTTGAAATTTTATCTGCATTATCTCTGGTCTGCAATGTGTGTAACATCACAGATAAATGCTTTCCTTTCTTTTAAGTTATGCAGTAAAATATCAAGTTTACTTGTCGGAAACGTTTTATTATCATGTATTGGAAGATCTGAATATATTTTGAACTGATTACATACTATAACGGGTTTGACTTTGTTTTCATCATAAGGGATAATTTCCTCTTCTGTTGGAAGTCAATGTAATGAAAAAATTGTACATCAAGCACAGACCATGAAAAGGTCTCTGCTTGGGGTACAATTTTTGCTGTCAGATCGCTGTAAATATTCTGTTGTTGGCCAGCTTTGCGCACGCAATGACTAGGTGATGTATTGTCTTTGACAATCGATAACATACTCTACATTTGTCATTAACACCCAGTTTTTCTTTATTTTTTGTTTTAGTTATCACTGAAATAAGTTGCTCCTGAGTTGCTGGAATGAAGCCCTCAGTCTCTCCAAATGGAGCCTTATCTCTGAGCAAAGAGCATTGATGCGACGTAGTCGGCACTTTCAAGAGCATGGGGATATTACCATGCAGATATATGAACTTCAATACTCGTAATATTTTCTTAGCTGACAGGGTGAAATGTTCTATTTATTATTATTATTATTATTATTATTATTATTATTATTATTATTATTATTATTATTATTATTATTTGGCTCGCGAATAGGCCATCTTGGACCTCGCAGGACATGCACTTGCACGGGCTCAGTATCATTTTATCACATTGCAAGTAACTAATCAGCGAGATCAGCATTAGGCTGAATCTGATTTTTATATCCCAGGGTAGTTAGTTCTCGGAGAATGGAATATGGAATCATGGAGGCTGAATGGACGGCACACACAAACAGACATACACAAACACACCCATGCCCGAGGCGGGACTCGAATCCGCGATTCTTCCATCCGAGATCGCGACGGCACTACTGCCTTAGCGATCTAGGTTATCCGGACTTCTTCTTCTTATTCTTCTCCTTCTTCGTCTTGATGATATGATTATGATGATAATGTAAGGTACAGCCAGCATTTACTTTTCAAAAATTACCATTTAATTTGATTTTAATTTATTTTCTCAACAAATTGTCAAAACGTTATGTGACTATGGTAAGTACGATATGCGCACGTCCGAGTTCCTATTGTGGTTCAGCCATTCGAAATATCCGAGTATTCATTAGACAAAATATTCTTAAAATTGTCTTAAAAGCTTATTTTCGAATTTTCGACGTTTCCTCCCCGGACACCAGTATATCATCGACAAAATAATTTCTTTTTGAATGACAGTTTGGGCTCTAATTGAATAGAAACATTATGAAACAGAAATGTTTTTACTTTGAACTTGATCTTGTGCATCTATTTTAATTCATTAATGTCTTCTAGAAATGTGTTGTAAAGTAACGTACACGTAATATATGTGAATTTCTTGTTGTGAGCTGTCGATAGTATCTAATGTATGTGATTTCTGGGATGCGTGTTGTTATTATTATCAGTTCGCATGAAATGTATTCCCAGCTTTAAGTAAGTTAGTTTTGATAAAAATTACAGATTGATAAACCGATAGTCAAGGCAATGGTAAGATTCCACGTTCAATAGTGGCTTACAAGAATCAAGGGGATGGCATTTGCTTATTATTCGTACATTTTTTTGCAATCTAAAAGTTTGGATACTAAAGGAGGAGCTTCCCCAGAATGCCATATCTCAGGCGGGAATGTACTACATGTGCAAAATACACGCCACGAGCTGCATGAAGGCTGATAGAATTTGAAAGAATTCAGAATGTGTAACGTAATGGACTTAATTTAGTGTTTGATTCATTTATATGGATATTCCATTTGAGTTTTGACTGAATTGAGAGACCCAGATATTTTGTTACCTTCACATCAACAAATTGCGTATTGTTAACTCTCAATGAGGCATGCAATTGACGGTTTGAAATGCAAAAATTGAGACCACTTTTTCTTCATTAACTATTAATTTTTTATTACTAAACCGATTTGAAACTTGTGAAATCGTACTATTTATTATTTTTTGTTTTGTTTTCTTTCTTGGAAAGAACATTCATGTCCTCAGTAAACAAAACTGTTCTTCCATTTCTCATGGACGAAGGCATATTGTTTTCCTGTAAGTATACACAAGAAAGAGAATAGGGCCTGAGATTGAATCCTGCGGCAACTCATGCTAAGTTGGCGAAGAATTGGAAAGATGAGTCCATGATGTTATTTCATGCTAGTACAGTATTTCTACTTTTTGCGATCGATACGTAAGGTACGATAATATCAAATCTAGGGAAATACCGTGAATTCCAAATGAAGGTAATTTTGAGAACAAAATGATATTGTTCATGACGCCAAAAGCTTACGAAAGGTCTAAAAATATTCCTATAGGTGATTCATTTCGATCCTTTGATGAAGGAACATTTTTACGAAAAGAAAAAATGGCTAAATGCACGTTGAGTCGGAAAACGTTGCGTCGAAGACTTTTTGAAGGGAGTGTTCCTCCATTTTGTCGCGTTATATCTTCTAACAAACCAGTTTTCTTCTCCTTCGAGATCATATTCCATATCAGAAATATTTTCTCCGTCAATATCAGAAGTTGAATCGTCATCATTCATGTATATCATTATTCACGTGTTCATCCACCTCGCCCTCAGAGAAAGATTCATTTAACAGATTTGATTTGAAATCCTCATCTAATATTTCTTGTATTTCCTGAGGTTCCAAGAATTCCCTTCTTCTCCAAGACCTAGTTGAAAACGAAAAAGATCCATTTCGGAATGTAAATGCAGATACCACTAACGTACGTATCTTTCTTGTAGTGATTTGAGAGTGAAATGCGCAGCAAGAAAATATACATGACGGGCAGCGCGGTGCAGATCTGCTCCAAACTGCTCCGACAACACAATTTTGCAGACCGCTGGTTAATGATGAGGGTAGGGGTGTTAGAAACGATTTCATCGGCTTCCTGGAATGTCACTGGAGAATACTACAGGCAACGACTTCCTGGAAGGGCTATCGCCGAACATACACGGAAAAATATTTCAGTGGTAGCAACTCTTAACCGACGCTGGTGCTCGAGGGTTAATAAAAATTGAGGGTCTTAAAAGCAAGCTATAGCAATAACATCGCATGTGAATAAGAATATGAATGTAATAGATATATCACGAGAGTGAGCGAACAAAATGAATAGAGCCACTTCTTGTGACTCCATATGAACATTTTGATGAGCTGTCAAAACACAATTTTGACAACTTTATAGAAGATTGTATGATCTGGTGCGTGAAGATTCTTGAAAAACTGCTTACCGAAAGCTAATCATGGTGTCAGCGCACGTGGTTTCATTGAGTTCCTCTCACTGAAATTCTGTTTTGGTCACTGAAGGTTAGAGGTCGTTAGATCTAAAAATATTAGGTTTAATGATAGAAGGTCAAATTTTTAAAGTCTAAAGTCCCAAGGTCTATGAAAACACGTCTAATGTTTAAAAATGTCTAATAATAATTGGGGTAATTGTCATAAACGTGTAATAAACGTCGGTCTATCGGACACGAATGTCTATTCTATTATGCTGTAACAGAAATACGTAACAAAATGTGGATCACATATCATTACGTCAGTATTGTATTGTCTGAAATGAAGTTACAATAGGAAAGATACACTTTAATTCAGGAAGTACGATATGTACATAAAAAGAAACAGGTTAAAATATTCAGACTTCATTTGAGGTGGTTGGTGGAGTATGAAATTTTAATCAGTAGCTCAAAGACAGAAAGTATAAGTCGATATCACCACGATCTTTATAATTCTGGTAATTTGCAACCATTCGCTCTAATTGCCATTGATTAATTTTGTATATCTATTAGACACTTTTGTATATCTACTAGACTTCGGTGTTTATGTCTCTTAGACCTTATTAACTGAACCTTCTAATGGTAGACTTCGTTTGGTATTAGACTCTCTGTCGCGTGGACATTTATGTCGCATTAGACCTGGTTCGCAATAGACGACCTGTTCATTAGACTTTTTGTACATGGACCTGACGACCTGAAACCTCACTGAACTTCCTCTCCATCCATTAGGAGTGACATCATAGCCGGCTGGCACGACACCGTAACACTCTTTGGCGACGTAGTTATATGAGGGTTTGCGTCAATGCAGTCGTTTTTCACACAATCGACTGTCACTTACATTGACACTAATTTGATGACTCACTTTGGGCACCTCTATTTAACGCAAACTACCTATCTTAGAACCTTGTCTAGACTTCCAATCGGCTGGCCTTACTCTTTGTCGCGTGGCCGCAGACAGCTGGCACCCGCGTAAGCATATTGCGTAGCTCCACCTCGGAAAGAGTCTCAGCAGTAAAGGCCTATAAAACAGCTTGACCTCCGCTTAGCGGGGTGGCGAATGTTACTCGTGAACTCTTCACCCGTGTGCACGGACCTTTCACTCCTCCGTCGGTTCAGATCGGCCCTAACTGGCCCTGCCGACACTCCTCCACCTCGCTAGTTCAGATCGACCTTCCGGGGTCCTGCTAGCATCTTCCCGCCCTCACCTCTGACCGCTGTGCACTTCGGGTGTCGCTAACCTGTCCGATGGCCACTGCAAAGTGTCTCTTCCGGAGAACAGTCCTTGGCGAGGCTGGGCTACGTCAGGTGCCAGTAAGGTGTATGTAAGTAAACCACCCCAATAAACTGCTGTTTGCCATGACTGGGGTCATCCCTGTTCTTATTGCTCCCTCTCATCCGCCTTAGGCCTTTAAGAGAATAGGGAACGGCCCAGAGAGCAGCTTCTGCCCTAACTGTCCTTCCACTTCACCGCGCGTGGTACCAGACCCATCCATCCATCCCCCCCACGACATCTTCTTTCTGCAGTCGGTACGCTGGTTTCCATAGTTTATCTAGATGTCTCAAACCATTTATTTGGCAGGCATATTCTGTTCTCTTCTATCAGCAGGTAGCTTTCTAGTATTTGCGCGACCATTATGATAAATATTAAGTAGATGTACTTCAACTTGTATGGTGGTCAAATATGTATATTCAAGGAATCAAAATATCTAAAAACAATTCTAGAAAATTTGCTAGTATATTTGATCTTTACATAGGAAAAATGAAGCAAAAAAGTTTCTTTCAAAGCAGTTTAGAATAAAATTTTAGAAAATGAAATTTCATTTCGAACACAATTCAGCGTAATTGCCAAATCATTTTAAAATTTGAACAGAGACGAAAATTGACAAGGAACTGTGTACGTATGAGAGTTATTCATAGATCGATGACTTCGATGATGAACGGTCGACTGGCAGCCGTCCTTAAAATACTTTCTTAGAATCAGCATCACCCATGTGTTTTGTCTCTATCTTCTGAATGTATTTTCTCCATTTTACAATATATTATATGTATTGCTTCTACAAGACGGAAATGTAACTGGTGGAGCCGTAATGATTTGACATTATCAGAATCATTCGGATCTATAATAAACTTTATTATTTCAGGGCATAGAACTCTCACGTCAATGTAGTTAGTATACATTTTTCTACTGGTACCTCTAGAAGAGATTGATTTGCTAAAAGTACATTAGTTTCTAGACTCGATGACTCGTTGGTTAACGTGCTCGCTTTCCACGGCGCAACCCTGGGTTCAATTCCTGGTCGGGGCAAAAGATAACTGTGCGCTTTCCTTGCAATGCAAATCCCAGTATCCGTTGCTATGTGACGATGAGAAAGCTCACTTTTCGGGTTGAGAAGACCAGAGATACGGTGTAGGGATCGCTATGTGCTAACCACAAGAACCCCTCAACCCACGGCCGGGTCGCCGCTGGTGGGCCTTAGCTCGTAAAGAGCTGTTGTGCCAAAGTACATACACACATTTGTTTCTTCTTGGTGTTGTTATCCAAGATGTTTCAGGATGGACCTTGGATGTATCAGTCACAATCCGCGTCTTTCCAGGCGTGCATTCCCTGAAGGGTTACGCTGTTTATATCAAGAGAGAGATATATCGTTTTATATCAAATTTTGTTGTTGGGTAGTGTGTAGGACTTTTAAGAAAATGGTGCATGTCTCACCCTCATCTCAATACCCTTTCGATAATTGCAAAAGTTCAAAATTGATTAGGAGTGTTCCTACAACTAAAATATTAATGATACATTTTTCCTTAATGGAATGTGTTCCTTAAAGATATATTTTGAAATAAGGTCATGTTCAGTTTTTCGAAAAGTTTAGTACTTTTTGCGTAATTTAGCATGACAATAAGGGGAGAAAGTATGTGTTATTTTAACAACACAAAAGCATCTGTAGAATACCATTAATTATCTACAAAACCACAAAATTGTAGTAAAACTTTAGACACCAAAAGTAAAAATCAATGTGTGCCCGTTTTCCGGAGGAAAACTTATGTTACTTTGGTTCATAGTGAGAGTCATCTGTGCACTTGTGTATGAGATAACATTCGAACAGGAGGAGGTCCTTTTATTTTTTTCTCGGAGCTAAGAGGTCGCCATGTGTTTTCCTGCATGCCACTGCCCCCGAAAGTTATTTTAAAAGCACCCCGACCTTCATAAAAGGGGTCAGTCCTTGGACCAAACAACCGAAGTGTAGGAAAAGGTTTTGAAGGGGGTGGTGTCACTGAATGATAGAGAAGAAACTTGGAACTGACAGGGGAGATGTAGAGATTCAACGGCGCCAAGAGATGATGAAAGCAAGGACAAAAGTGATATCTAGGGAACGGAATTTAATGTAATAAAAAATTCAAAATATGTTCATATGTATGTACTTATTTTTTCCAAAACATGTTAGAAAAAATAGAAAATATGTAAAATAAAAATTTATTATTGTGTTTAAAATTGTGCTCTACAATCAAATATATGGGGTGAATGAGATATCAACCACAATGGTATACAATGTAATTTTAATGTGATTACATGTAGTCAGACACGTGTTTCGGGAACACTCTTCTCATCATCAGTGGTTCTACAATTATTAAACAAATTACACATGTCAACAAAATCATACATAAACAGTGAACAAAGAAATAAATAAATATTTAGAATTGGTACTTACCCAAGTAACACAGATTAAATCCATAATTATGGAAAGTCGTATGACGCCATTTTCGTCGTCTTAAAATTGTTTTTTGTTAGAATGTTAAATATACATTTAAAGCAAAAAATGTCAAAGAAACTCTAACACTTTGTACGATTAGTAGTGATGTCCTGTAACATAGAAATTAATGTACATCAGAACAGTGTTATATGAATTTTATTGTATTATTAATTTTGGGAATGCGGCCTTGAAATCATTGAAATGTTTTTGTTTACATCTACATATTTTCAACAATCTACTCGAAATAAACGTGTTGTGAGTTGTTTCCTGGAAACGCTCCCGGTATTCCAAAGCATTGGTGTAGCAGCAGGAACATCACTCAACGGCAAAACGCCGTGAAATAAGTAAGGGCTAGCACCCGTCTAGAGTGTCTGTCACGCGGAATCGTTCACACCAGAAGAATCAAACCAAGGAGAAAATGACCCACAATTATTGAATAACCGAACTTGGTCCCATCCAAGGTGAGTAAAAGATTAGAGAAACAATTCTTCTTATTCTTTTTCGCGAATGGGTCACTTAGGACCTCGCAGAATCAACAATTTTGAACTTCTGGTTAGCCCAGTAATCTCTCCTACTCAACGGATGGGTCTGTTTTCGATGCTCAGACAATTTGTTTCACTTGACTTTCTTTTCCACCTCGAAACTCTGCGATTTTGTATTTTTTCTAATTATATGACGATCTTGTAAATTTAGAGATCCCAATTCTCTAAGGTCCTTTTCTGTTTGTCTGTGTCACTTCGGGCTGGTGACTTTACTTTTCAAAAAGACATGGATCTGGTTCGTTAACCTGCTAGCATTCATTCTTTTAAATGTCCCATACATTGCATTCTTCCCATTCGCTTGGATTCAGTGATTTTAGGAATTTGTTTGTAGATTTCCTCATTTAGTTTAGGATTTTACGTTTTGCTTTACTTTTATTTTTTGCTACAGAAATGTAATTACTTTTGCTTTACTTTTACTTTTTGTTGCAAAAATGTTTTTTCGCATGCAAAAGTTTTTTTTCGCAGCCAGAACAAGCTGTAAACTCCCGAATGTGTGGTAGTGTAGTGTATGAAAGTGTGTGTAAGTAAGAGGTGAGGAAAGGACGAGGAAGAGGAAGGAAAGATCGGTCCATGGCCCTTTTGTACTGCCCCGGCATTCGCCTGATGATGATCGGAGAATCCTCAGAAAACTACGGATCAAAGTGACCGTCCGCTAGAATCCTCCTCCAGTCAGCGGCTAAATTTGATCTTGCTGTACAGGAAGTGTCGGAACTCCTGCCTCTGTCGGGACTCGAAACTAGGACCTCGCAGTTAGAGGCATTGCAGTGACATCACTTGATGCCCTGAGTCTCCTAAGTCTGCATGTTAGTAGGCTCCGAGGAGAGGAGAGGCGGGGGGAGGAGGAATCTGACCGCTGGCGTCCTACAGAACAAGAAGAGAGGGAACATGGATTGGAATTAAAAGTGCTTATTTTTCGCAGCAAATTTTAAACAAGACTTACAAAAATGGGCGGGGAAAATACTTAAATGTTTACTAAATGGATATATTTTAACAAACGCATCGCTGGACATGTAGGCCCTTGGTGGCTCGTCGGGTAGCGTGCTCGCTTTCCAACGGGGTTCGATTCCCGGTCGGGTCAAAATAATAACTGTGCGTTTTCCTTCCAAATGTTCCAGTATCTATTGCTGTGTGACGACGAGAAAGCCCATCCCCCAAAGGTTATGAAGTCCAGAATATACGGTGAAGGGATGGCTTCGTGCTAACCACACAAATACCTTATTCCATGGCCGAGAGGCTCGGCCACCGCTGATCAGCCAAGACCCGTAGCCTGACCCCCCACCCCATTCACCCATTCCGGCATTAAATACTTACAACTTAAATTGGTCCAAATTCAAAAACATAATGCAAAACCAAATACCCAATTTTAAAATACTAAACTCTCCACCGGAAATAGACCAAGCAATAACGCAACTAAATAATATAATAAGCAACACAATTAGCAAACTTAATCCTGAACGTCCGAACACCCTTCGAAAACACACATCAAATAAACTACCGAAAATCATTATCAAAATCATAGAAACTAAAAATAAAACTAGAAGGTTATGGATGGCACTTAGAATTCCCTCACTTAAAAAAGAACTAAATACACTAACCAAAATCAGTAAAAAAAAGCTCTAGAACACTATAAACAAACTAAATACAATAATATCATTCATTCATTAAATACACGAAATAACTCTCTCTGGAATTTCACTAAAAGTATACTCGGAAAAAAAACCATAATCCCACCACTAGCTACTCCAAATGGAAAAAAAATACGCTACCGCCGATAAAACGGAAGTATTAGCCGACCACTTCGCATCAACTGTCACACCAAACATCACACCTCCTCTCCCAGATCACACCCACATCCAACTCTTTGCGAATTCCCCTAATTTCAACGTACCACAAAAAATTAAGTATATCTCTCCACATGAAACTCTAAAAGCTATCAAATCCCTTCCCAATAAAAAAGCTCCCGGCCACGATAAAATAAATAATATAATTCTCAAAAACCTACCCAATCCTGCCATAGCTTTCATTGTAAACATATATAATTCATCTTTAAGAACTGGCTACTACCCTACTACCTGGAAACATTCTATCATCCTCCCGATTCCCAAACCTAATAAGAATCATAGCATCCCCGATAACTACAGACCCATAAGCCTCCTCCCCACTTTAGCAAAAATATTCGAGAAATTAATTCTAACAAGATTAAACAACTATATTAAAAAAATTCACCTCATACCTTTCTACCAATTCGGATTCACTAATAAACTATCCACAGCACACCAACTGCTGCGTATTTCAGAAAATCTCCACTCCTCCTTTCAAAAAAAAAACAATATTCAATAGCAGTTTTCATGGACATCGCTAAAGCTTTCGACAGGGTATGGCATGAAGGCTTAATTTATAAAATTTTATCTATAGGCACCCCTATATACCTTTTCAAAATAATTAAAAGCTTTCTCACAAATAGAACTTTCTCAGTTTCAATAGAAAATCAAAATTCGAACCCCCGCCCTATCTCTGCCGGTTTACCTCAAGGATCACCTCTCTCTCCCCTACTCTATAACTTGTACACAGCCGATATGCCTACATCAAGATTAACAAACATAGCCCAGTTTGCAGATGATACCGTAATCTACATGTCCCACTCCTCAATTAATTACATAGCTAACGAAATCCAATCTCATTTAAATAAAATAGAAAACTGGCAACGAAATGGAAGATTAAAATCAACCCCGCGAAATCTACAGCTAAAGTCTTCACTTTCAGACCTTATTCCTTCCCCATGCCATTTAAATTGAACAACAATACAATCCCTTGGACTCCTCACAACAATGCAGTTAAATACCTGGGTCTTCACATGGATACTACACTCAACTGGAAAATACACATTGATACAAAAGTCCAACAAGCCAAAGCCAAAATAATACAGCTAAAATCACTTATAAATAACAGTAAACTTTCACTAAATAACGGTATCACCTTATACAAAACCATCATTAGACCTCTTCTCCTGTACGCTTGTCCAATTTGGACAAATGCTGCCAAGTATAATATCAACAAAATTCAGGTTATTCAGAACAAATACCTAAGAACTATCACCCACGCCCCCTGGTTCATTTCCAATAAGCAATTACACCACGAACTTAACCTAAAACCCATCGCACATCACATAGCCTTTCTTGCCAATAACTTTTATTCTAATCTAACACTCATCAATCATGAAAGACATATAAATTTAGGAAAATATAATGAAAACCCAACTAGAATAAAAAACCGATATCCAGTTCATTCTTTTCTCAACATTTTTTCAAACCTCAGTAATTTTTAGAGGTGCTCGGTGAGTCCCCTCGTCAATTGTAGTTTAGAGTTAGTATATAAGAATTAGATATAAGTCAACCATACAAATGAAGAGTTTCTTGTAAACTGAACTTTGTAAGTCAATCCTATACAAAATAAAAATTAAAAAAAAAACCGTAGCGGGCTGTCCTGCCATAGGACAGGACATAGCTGGATATCCTATTAAAAGGTCGATAGTTCTTCCACTGGCTTTACAAGTCAGATTATTGAATCGATGAAGTGGGGCCGTGTTTGAAACTGAGTGCATATTGTACCTGGAAATTGAGAATATGTAATTACAAAAATCCATAGGACCCAATAAAGTATGATACACTTGTCTATTTAAAAAAATTAATGAAGATCGTTATTCATTCAATTCTTTAATTTACATGGCGCGTCTCCGGTCATCATCTCTTCTCTTCCACCAGAGCGCGCAGATTTTGCTACGCTCACACCACATCTAGCAACGAAAGAATGTATTACTCGGGCGACGAAACAGGCAATTAAAATTTTGCTCAGAGGCTTCTTTTAGGCTTGAGGATCTTTTACATGTAAATCTACAACATGGGACAACCGGAAAGGCGTACGAAGGGTTTTTTCGTCCTTAATGATCCACAGTTTCGATCTGACTTGAACCCACGAACTTGGGTATTTGCTAACAATTTTCCCACCGAAGACAAAATGTGTGTCAATAACCTTATTGAATTGAATTAGGGTTCTGCAACGCTACAACCAGGAGAAACCGACTCGAGCGCATTCCCTCTTCGTCTGCCTCTGAACCACTCTAGTTTACCGTGCACAGAATCTTGTGTATTTATAATTTCCAATGCGCGCAGAAATTGAAAGAAAACAATGCAGTCTCCGGTCATGTCAAAGACGCCCAGAGACATCGTTACGTTTTCTTTTGCTCCGGCGCAGATGATCCAATGAGCCCCCTC
The DNA here is from genome assembly GCA_011170035.1 of Teleogryllus occipitalis. Lineage (NCBI taxonomy): Eukaryota > Metazoa > Arthropoda > Insecta > Orthoptera > Gryllidae > Teleogryllus > Teleogryllus occipitalis. Next base: position 8,596 of record BLKR01000482.1, on the reverse strand, counting down.
ACAGCCGTTGCCAAATGAGACATAGCTGCTTAAGCTAATTTATAGAGTCGGCGTGAAGTGAGACCTTACATAATTACACACATTATTAAAAGTTTTACCATACATAAACATTTCTACTCATGTAAAATATTTTGTTTTAGAAATTCGAAAAATAACGGTATCAAATAACTAGATATTAATGATTTGATTTAAGTTTGTATTTGTATAAAATGATACTTACCAAATTGTCGTTACAATTAATGCACAGAAGAGACAATGCATCGCCACTATACCTTTAATACCTTCTTTACACTAGAACCTTTGGCAAACGTATTGCGGGACTGGATGGTTCTTTCTTTCCACTATTGTAGTATTTTTAAGCTTGTTAATTCTTACCGGTTGAACTATCAATAATTTCTTTTATGTAGCACACATAACGCCAGATTAGACGCTTGTAAGCTGAAACTTCGTAAATAGGTCGGGAGTGAGATTTAGATCATTTTTGGAGGTACTTTACATAAAGCCCATGTAACATTTTCAAAATTTTCTTGAAAATGACCGAGAAATGTTTTCTTGAAATTTTTTACGCAATTAGAAAAAAGTTTATTTTTATGAACAGTGTATTTCCGTAGAAAGAAATTTGAGGTTAGTAACCAACAAAATTTCGCAATTTTTGCTTTAAATGAAAGACAGTGAGTTGTATTTTCACGTGCTTTTAGCAACATCTTTTACAGAATAAACAATAAATATTAATAATATATTGTAATTAGTAGAAAGAACGTGCATCTATCGGCATTTGTTCATTATTTTATTGGGCGAGTTGGGATCGATCTGTTGAATGTATTCGACATTTGGTCTTTGAGGAAACATGTATGAGTTTGAGTATGAGTTTATTGTAAGCGAAGCTAAAATAATACCGTATTTTCTTAAGTTCAAAGTGTTTTTAAATGCGAAGATTAGAGAATGTGTATAAACGCAATGTAGTACAGCAATCGCCGAAGACTAGTGTTCTTTTACAAAAAAATGTCAGTGATGATAATTATTTGTGGTGAATAATATTGTTGAGTTTAAGGTGGACAGCAGAATTTTTTTAACATTGTTTTCTACTACCTACAGGTTCAAATTTTGGTAAATGTAAAACTTTTCAACTACTCTTCAGAAACATATTAAACTCTGTGTTTACAGAAATTAGTAATTGCATTGTTCCAGAATGTGTAAAGCTCCCTCCTTTCATTATTCTTCGACTATAAATACTGAACGAGATGAAACAATGTTTTTGGTGTATTGAATTTTCCTTATAGTGAATAACAAGAACCTTTGTAACATTTTTACACTTCTTCCTTTAGTCAGATGTGATTGCAAGGTCGTTTGAATTTGTTTTCGAATCTGTCCTACACCTACATTCATGCGAAATGTTTCTTTTTCAATGTAATTTCTCCCTCAATTGAATGGCGTTTCAAACATCGTGCCGACCCGCCAAGTATAAAAATTACGCAGTGACGCGCTCTAGACAGCTGAGTCCCGTATCTTTGATTTTCGCAATGCATCCAAGCGATGTTTGTGTTGTTTTGGAGGAGGAAAAATACCATATTTTACATTACTGTTCTTACATTCATAAATTTACCCGAAATGACCAATGATAGATATTATTGATCAAATTATGAAAACCTAATGGGAGTGGGTGTAATAGCCATCCCACATATATCTCGTTTCCGATGTGTGTTGTTGCTGCTCGACATTTTAAGGAATGTCCCAATTTTCAATAAATTATTGAGTTCAATAGTGCAGTGTCATTTCCATAATTTTGGGTTTCAAAAAAAAATGAAAGATATGTATATTTATAGACATGTCTAGAACTTGAACTGTCAAATGAAGGCGGTAACCCTATGCCCTCTAATTTAAAACCTCAAACGTTTTCTGCGGTTTAGGAAGACTCCGGGTTTTGGTCAGTGAGGCAATCTCCATGTAGTAACCCGATATTTGCCGCAAAAATCATGCAATCAGTTGAAATTTAGGAAATTTTACAGTAAGTTCTGTCAGTATTATAAAATATGGTAACCGTTAATAATAATAATAATAATAATAATAATAATAATAATAATAATAATAATAATAATAATAATAATAATGCGGATTCGGGTGACCGAAATTGCCCGCACAATGCAGTAGTGTCATAACGATCTCGGACGGAAGGATCGCAGATTCGAGATCCGCCTCAGGTATGGTGTGTGGGTTTGTGTTTGTATGTTTGTGATTGTCCATTCACCCTTCATCATCATCATCATCATCATCATCATCATCATCATCTCCTACTTCATCTTCCCAGGGTTTGGCATAAAAGTTTGATCCTCCCCCCCCATAAAGGTCGTGCACACACCCCCGGGAGAATGACAGGTACAGTGACGTGGTCCTTGGACACGGCCAATTCACGACCAAAATAAATTAATAATAATAATAATATATAATAATAATAATAATAATAATAATAATAATAATAATAATAATAATAATAATAATAATAATAATACGAAAATGTATGTACTGTTGTAACACCCTTTGTTCTGCGCAATTTACAGCTATAAATAAGGAAACTATGGATAGGATTTTGTACTGACTTCAAAAAGAGCACAGTACAACTGAAGTTCAATAGTTCGTTTAAATTTAAATATTCAACAGAACAATAAAATTCATGTTAATTTTTTAATGTTGCTTATGATACTCATGTACTACGCGTGGCCGCTTAGGGCGCACGGCAGTTTTTGATAATGCAAGTGCAGATGTTCTGGAGGAAAACCAAGAAGCTGTTCTAACACACATAAACATGTGGCGAGCAAAAGCTCTCCGAGCTGTAGGGTAGAGGAGTGGATGTCTGAATGAACGCGGGAAGCGCGAATACGCTTCCTGTATCGGCCGAAGAACGTACAATTGACCACGTGAACGATAACGCAAAGACGTTATGCTGCCACTGTCCCGTAGCGCTCCGGTGGTATGTGCGAACTGTTTTTTCTGGTCTTAACTGGTACTGGCGCGAAGGATTTATTAATTTTATTTAATTCAAAAAAGGAATATGTGATATCAAAAACCATAACTGCAGAATGGTAATGATCAGCGAAAAAACAATGAAAAGTAATGCATTAAGAAGAGTCAATAAGGGGAGTAAAAAGAAGTTTGGGAGGTCGTTACGTAGCACCTTAATAGTTCACGCAGCTGAAAGAACACTCTTTGAGCCCCGCCGTCGATTGATAAGAACCACACTACGAACGATGAGACGTATTGACGGTCGCGTATAATCGTATCAAGTCATAGTGAGATTGACGAGAGAGCAGAACAAAAACCGGCGTCTCACAGTTGCAAATTGAATTTTCCACCTCTACAAATTTTTCTTGGTGAGGAGCATTTGTATCAATTATCCAGTGAAAGCATTCTAATCAGGAAACTGCAGATCGTCTTTTATCAACTATTAACTGAAGTACGCGAGTATTTTGCGAAAACGACACCATGAAATGTCGCGAGGCGAGCAAGGGTTGAGCTCCGATCTAAGGCCTCTAGTCGCTATCAAAACAACGGAAGTCCAGCCGCTCTTCGTGCAGCGAGGTAATATTCCATTCGAGAATGAATAAATATAATTTTATCGTGTTTATTTGGAACATCACGTGATCAAATATCACCTTCCATTTTAATTGAAATTAAAATGGGATTATCAAACTTTCATTTTATATTTTGTGTATGCAAGTGATGTTTATTAATTTATTTTTTATTTCCAAATGTAATACCAACATTTCAGAGACTTTCAAGAACCTTTCAACCTTGCTTACCTCACGGGGCAACGTTTTTCCAATTCTGACAAAAAATGAATACCTGTTGAGAATACAATAATGTGCAACAAAATAATTTGTTGAGAACAAAATGAAATTGTTGAATTGTTAGGAAATTACAAATAATACAAAACCAATTCCTCAGAATTATCTCAAACGCAATACAATATAATACAAAATGCAATACAATGCAATACAAAATAAGTTTCCATTCCACATTTTTCTCAAAAAATTCTCTGATCTAGATCCCGACTAGAGGAACCCCATGGGCAACCTCAACCCTTGTATTAGTTTTAAGTTTTAATGTAAGTTAGTATTAAGCCATCAAACATATGTCGAGTTATTTCAACTGAGCTATGTATTCACCATTATGTCAAATAAATGTAAAACAAAAAAACAAATATAAGTGCTGTAATACAACAATCGATCCCATAATTATTGAAGACAGCATCACTGCGCAACGGGCACAGTATTCCTTGCGAACCAAGAGGTGCGTTGATAGGTTGTTGTCCTTACATGTTTGAGTTATGGTGTAACCCTGTATTTCAATCTTGAATTGTAACGCATCTGTAATATCAGAGGAATTTCCTACGTTATCTGCAGCTGGTTCATATCCAAGAGTCGGCGGAGAAACTGCAATGTTTTAAATAAGACAGGTATGGGGGAAAGGCTATATTCGAGCGTTGGAGCAGAAGACATGGAAACTTTTTTTCTAAAATAACGAATCTCATAATTTTACTTGTCGCGTGAAAGACATTCAATAGTGTGTTTTTACAAAAGCAGATGGTCCTTGAGTGTCCCTATTAACACATAGAATGTAAATTCAGTTGTCTGACGACCGCCGTGCGAGATGAATATAACTTTTTCGAACAACCTTCTGTCATAATTGACAGACGTTATCCGCGGAAGAAATGACCTAGGATGTCACAGGAAATTGGTGGAAGCTGTTGGGAATAATGCCCTTCCATTCCGGATAGTCGCGAGATAGCCAGCGAGGACGCGAGGCAACCTGTGATCAGCAACGCACGGGATGACCTGCGAGCATGCGTTTCTCGGAACTACTTTCGCTCTTTGACTCCAGTAGCGTCCATGGCCTGTCTCCCTCCAGCACTCGCACGAGCCACATCGGTCCGCACACTCACTGTCCCGTTGCTGATCACTGATTGCTACGAGTCCTCGCAGAAACTCTCGTGGCTATCTCGCGACTGTCCGGTATGGAAGGATATTATTCCCTAACGCTTCCCCCTAGCATTCTAGAGCATTTATGCAACGGGGAACGGCTGTCTTGATGTCGGAACGTTACTCGAAAGGGTTAAATTTAGTGATGGGTCGATACCTGAATTTCTCGATACTCGATACCGTTACCTGTCTGTGAGCTTCGATACTCGATACTCGGTAGCATACTACTTTAAAGGCTCAGCAGCAAAAGTGGTTCAATCAGAATATACTTTGTTCTTCACACATGCATACATGTACTATTTTAATTTAAAAACTATGGAGATGAACATACATTTTTTAAAGTTTTTAAAGATTCTCATTAAGGAAAACTAACATTCTAACTCTTTCTGGGTCTATTCTATTTCTTTTTTTTTTTTTTTGTCACATATCAATCCAGCTGTACTGGAAAGTCTCTCCGAAAACACTGTTGCACAGGTATCGAACAGCACTTTTTCTTAAATTGGGGAGAATAACTTTGTTTTTCCAGTATGATAGTACATTTGCATCAGAAGGAAGAAAGTCAGCATATTTAATTCATCTTCTTGTGCTGTGGTTTCGTATTCACAGCCTGATATTTCGTGGTCACTCTTCAGAATATTCCTATAAGGAGACCACATGTCAATGCATTTTCGGGGGTTCAGTAGTTGATTTCTATAAAATAAATTAAATGAATTAAAATTTTGATCAATAAATGCTTGTTTAATTTGAAATTTCTAATGTAAATAATGAAAATGAGTTATTCGGAATCATATACAGTGATTTAATATTTTTAAACTACTGAAATATCGAAGAATCTAAATCATGATTAAAGGGTTATTATTTTCTTGTGGGTATGGTGTACCTAGGTTCAAGATGTTTAATTAATTCCTTGAATCTATTGTTCTCAATATTACTAATGAATTGATTATCTTTGCGAATCATGTAAGCAAATTTTCTTGTTATTGCTTTTGAACGGTTGTCTCATGATTTAAATTTGTTCTTTGTGGCCAAAAAATCAATGAGTGTTAGTTGATTTGTGTTGAAACTTGATGATCTTGACCGGACTGGCCATGGGTCATTAACTTCTACCACTTTACTTGTACGATCTGCGATGACTCCAACGTCCGGTGCAACATTAGTTGGCTTGGCTCTCTTGTGTTCGGTGGAACTGAAAACTACCCTGTGTATAGATGGAACATGTTTTTTTTAACTACTATTATTGTGTGATTTTCCACTAGGCGAAAATGTTTTTTTACATATTCTACAATTAGCACGATTGTCATCTTTCGAGTTCTCTTCAAAATAATTCAAAACTTCACTCTTTTTATTTATGGAATGCACTAATCTAGTCGTTTTCCGGTCACTTTAAAATGCAGAACTGAACTCAAGAGCTCGGCGAGATGCCTCCGCGGTGGGCTGAGGAGGGTAGTATCCCAGGAAGAAACGCTGACATCGAGCATTGCTTATCATGCCTGTCGACACTAGACTGTCGGGAGCTCACCAGGAAGAGTTTCCCAAAGCTCAATTGGTCGCGAATTGCATGCTATCTCAAGAGATGGTGACAGGCGTGAGTGGGATAAAGAGAGGGGCATGGCGCTCGGACGTTGTAGCGTTGGGTAATTTTAACAACTGTAAGTGAATCCGAACAGACGGACACTTCCTTTTGCTAATAGAAGAAAAATAGGAGAAAGAGGAATGTAAAAAAAAGACAATTCTTCCGTAAAATCAGAAGAGATGAGGAATGGCAAAAATAATAAAAGTATCGAGTCATTTTCCGGAAGTATTGATCGCTATCGATACCACCCGAGTATCGAGGTATCGAAAGTATCGAGGACCCATCCCTAGTTAAATTCATCTTGCACGGCGGTAAACAGACAACTGAGTTCACTTTGTTCTTTGTGCTAATGGAAACACTCAAAGAAACATCTGTTGTTGAGAACACAAACTACTACAGCATTTCTTACAGAAAATAAAATTATGTGATCCGATAATTTTTATTTTAGAAAACAATAGTTGCCATGGTTTCTGCCCCAATCCTCGTAACTGCATACAATTGTGTACACCTACAGTGTTAGTTAATAGGTGAACTATGAGAAAATCGTATAAAATAATTTACTTCTCATTCATTTCCTCATAGAAGGACCCTCACAGAAATATGGTCGGAGTCTTAGTCATAGAAAATATGTAAAGCCCCTTCAATAAGCTCAAGATTTTGAGGTTTCTGTGAAAACACTGGGACACCTACACCTCTTCCTCTTGTATCCGCGGTGTTATTTCTACACCCACTTATATTTATTTACTTAATGTTATACGTCAAAGTTAATTCAGATCTCTCAGCAATTCTAGTGGCCGCCAGCTCTGATCGGCAGTTTTCTATGGTTTCTCCAATCAACACCAGGCGAATGCCGAAGCAGTGCCATAAAGAGACCGCGCGCGATGTCTTTCCTCTTCCGTGTCCTATCCTCACCCCCTTACTCACACACGAATATGGACTGCACTACCACACATGCCAGGAGATTGATCGGGGGCAGAGCTTGTCCCGGCTGGGGCGTTTCCCTGCTGATGGGACATGCCTGTTTGTGGGAAAACTCCGCGAGCCAACATTTAAGTTCGCTCCATTAAATCTTGCCATCCAGCTGGGGAAGACACAACAATTACTGGAGTAATGACCTTATCAGGCGACACGTCCGGAACCATTAATCAATCAATCCTCTTCGCGGCCTAATTTCCCCGCCCAAGAGCCATCATCGCCTCGTCACAACAATTGATTAGAAAGTGAGCAGAGCAACCTGGCCCGCGCCTACGCTGCCCATGCCTCTGGAGTTGAAAGTCATGAAAACTTTTGTTTACCCTGTCAAGCCGAAATTGCAACTGAGTGTGAGATTTGCGAGGACTCTGTCGCTGACAGCAATGTTTCTCGTACGTGAGAATGTCTGACAGCAGCGTGAGAGCGAATCATCTTTCGCAACCTCGGAAGGAACTACGCTCTTCCCCGGGAGTAAAGGGGCACAGTTTCGCAACGCCTCCTGATGGCCGCATTCGTTTTCAAAGATTTCTAGCTTTAAGTTGAGCTATCAGGTTGATTGAATGATTGATAAGTGATGCCGTGCGCATCAACTGCTGTCTCGAAAGTGTAGTGTATGCTACTATCGAGGGAGATGGCGGTGATCATCCCCTGGCTGGACGGTGAGGTCCGGCGCCGACGTACGTCAGCTTGCGGGGATTTTCCCCAATCAGGTATCTCCCGGCAGTAGGGCACCGCTCCGGCCGGGACAACGTCTGATCTCCCGACATAAGAACAGGTAAGTGTAAGAGTGAAAGTAAGGGGTGAGGATAGGACATGGACGAGGAAGGAAAGATCGGCCGCAGTCCTACACCCGTTTGTTAGGGTACGGCACCGGCATTCACCTGGTGTTGGTGAAACCACGGAAAACTACCCATCTGATAAGACAGCCGCTAGAATTCTCCACCAGACAGCGACTGAATTCGATCTAGCTATGTAGCTAGTGCGGGAAATCCTCCCACCATCGGAACTCCCGCCCCAGGACCTCAAAATCCGAGACACTGCAATGGCTTCATATCTGCTACCAGGTAATCAAAATTAT